>CM068726.1:23564531-24164531 GCA_035079005.1 Fraxinus americana | reverse complement strand
TTCATGGTCGTGGACAACGATTTCAAAATTCAAATCTTCCAACATACTATCCTCGTCCATCTCCTCCTGGTCTTCTTTTTGAAGAAACAACCAAAAAACCTTTTTCATATGATGGTACTGCTGTTGTTGAGTGGTGCATCGATGGATTATCTGAATATCAAATCCTTCAATTACTTGAAAATATGGGTATCTGTTTCAACGCATATTTATGTAAAGGAATAGATAATCATATGGCAACAAACAATATCATCTACGGCTTTTCAGGACAACTAAAAAGCTGGTGGTTCAATTATCTTCATCCTGAAGATAGAACTGAGATTGCCAATGCTGTTAAACCTGATGGAAGCAATGATAGCTTTGCTCATATGGTTTTCAGTATTATCAAACATTTTGTTGGAATTCCTGCAGATATTCAAGAAAGAAATTCTTTAAGTCTGATGAATCTCAACTGTCCAACTCTTCAAGATTTTCGTTGGTATAAAGACATGTTTCTTACTCGTGTTTTTATTCGACGAGATTGTGACCAAATTTACTGGAAAGAAAAATTTATTTCCGGTCTTCCTAAACTCTTCGTCGAAAGAGTTAGAAATGCTATCAAACTTCATTTTCAACAACAATCAATCACCTTCGATGAACTTACTTATGGTGAAATCATAAGTTTTGTTAATCAAGAAGGACTTTCACTCTGTAATGATCTCAAACTCAAAGCCAAACTCAAATCTGAAAGATCTCAAGGTCGTAAAGAACTTGGATCATTCTGTGAACAATATGGATTTGCAAAAATCATTCCTCCTTCAAGATCAAAACCAAAACCTTCTTTTCAAAGAAAAACTCGTTTTTCAAAACCTTCTTTTCCAAAGAAAGAATTTCCAAAATCTTCTTCTTCTAAAAAGAAAATTTTTAGAAAAAGAACTTCCAATGTTACATGTTGGAAATGTAACAAATCTGGTCATTACTCAAACAAATGTCCTCTCAAGGGTAAGATTAGTAATCTTCAATGTGATGAAGAAACTAAACTTGCACTTCTCAATCTGGTTAATTCTGAATCAGATTCTTCAAAATCGAATTCTGATATTGAACAGATTTATCATAATCAAGAATCTTCTGATTCTGATAATAGTTCAAAGTCATCTTCATCTTCTTTTCAAAGTAAAGAAATTTGTGGTTGCAAAACTATAAATGTCCTTACAAAAGAAGAAGAACTCATCAAAGAAATCATTGATCAAATTCCTGATCAAAAACTCAAAAGCAAATTCAATTCGCTTCTTCCTTCAACTTCAACTCCTGAAGCTTTCAATCTTCAAGAAGTTCTCAATCGTTTTCAAAAACCAAAATCTGTGATATCTACCTCTGACCTTTGTGCAGAAGTTAATATCATGAAGTCTCAAATTTCCAACCTTGAAAAACAGGTTCGTGATGTCAAAATGGAAGTTGTCCATCTTCAAGTTGATAAACTTGAGAAGGATAATTCTTTTGAATCATCTTCAAACAGCGATACTTCTCAAGCTTCTCATCATACTTCCAAACATTCTTCAAGATCTAGATCTCGTCATTCTTCGACATCTAGCAAATCATCTCATCAGTCTTTTCATCCTCTCACTGAAGACAAGAATTCAGCTTCAAAAATGGTATTGCAATATGACTATTGTGATCAACAAAGAATTCAAAATTCATCATCGAGTCTTAATTGATTCAGGTGCTGATCAAAATTGTATTCGGGAAGGACTTATTCCCACAAAATATTTTGAAAAAACTACTGAACGACTCTATGGAGCCAGTGGTAAAAAACTTGATATTCAATACAAACTTTCAAAAGCTCACGTCTGTCATTCAGATATTTGTTTCAAAAATATTTTTTATCTTGTCAAAGATCTCGATCAAGAAATTATTCTTGGTACCCCATTTTTTGGTTCAAATTTATCCTTTCACAGCCGATGCTAAAGGACTTACTACAAACATTTTTGGGAAGAAAATTGTTTTTAAATTTTCTAATCCTCCTTCTTTTAAAGATATCAATACTTTAAAAGATGCTTCAATTTCAAAAATTGTCAACAATATCAATTTCAAGAAAACTCATATCCAATTTCTTCAAGAAGAAATTCGATTTCAAAAAATCGGGGAGAGATTACAGGATTCTTCCATTATTCAAAAAATTTCTGATTTTCAAAAACAAATTGAAAAAGAAATATGTTCAACTATACCAAATGCATTTTGGGATAGGAAAAAACATATTGTTTCCCTTCCATATACTCCAGATTTTCAAGAATCCAATATTCCAACAAAATCTCGTCCTATTCAAATGAACAAAGAATTACTCGATCATTGTATGATTGAAATACAAGATCTTCTCAATAAAAAGCTTATCAGACCAAGCAAATCGCCTTGGAGCTGTTCTGCTTTTTATGTCAATAATTTCGCAGAAATTGAACGAGGAGTTCCTCGACTCGTTATCAATTACAAACCTCTCAATACTTCTCTTCAATGGATTCGTTATCCAATTCCTCAGAAGAAAGATCTTCTGAATCGATTATTCAAAGCTATTATCTTCTCCAAATTTGATTTGAAGTCAGGTTTTTGGCAAATTCAAATTAAAGAAGAAGATAAGTACAAAACTGCTTTCAATGTTCCTTTCGGTCAATACGAATGGAATGTCATGCCTTTCGGTCTCAAAAACGCTCCTTCTGAATTTCAAAAAATCATGAATGATATTTTCAATCATTTTCAAGATTTCATTATTACTTACATTGATGATGTTTTAATCTTCTCTGAAAGTATTGAAAAACATTTCAAACATTTGCATACATTCATTCATGTTATCAAACAAAATGGTTTAGCTGTTTCAGCTAAGAAAATTGTTTTGTATCAAACAAAGATAAGGTTCCTTGGTCATAACATTCAATTAGGAACACTTACACCAATTCAAAGAAGTCTAGATTTCACTTGCAAATTTCCTGATGAAATTTTAGACAAAAATAGCCTTCAAAGGTTTCTTGGATGCGTCAATTACGTAGGAGATTTTATCAAAGAGATAAGAATCCTATGTGCCCCTTTATTCAAAAGACTGAAAAAGCACCCTGACCCATGGAGTCATGAGTGTACCCTTGCTGTTCAAAATATCAAAAAGGCTATCAAAAGCATTCCTTGCCTTTCAATCCTTGATCCAAGTGCCTCCATTATTGTCGAGACAGATGCGTCAGACATAGGGTATGGTGGGGTCCTCAAACAGGTGTCTCCCCAATCAAACCAAGAACAGTTGGTCAGATTTCATTCAGGAGTCTGGTCAGGTCCTCAAAAGAATTACTCCACTATCAAAAAAGAGATTTTAGCCATCGTGCTAGTCATTTCAAAATTTCAAGATGATTTGATCAATAAAAATTTTATTCTATATATATATATATATATATATATATATATATATATATATATATATATATATATATATATATATATATATATATATTGTGATTAAACTATCATTTTTAATTATGTTCACTTTGAAACATTTACTGGGGTTTCATGAATTGCTATTTTGTATTGCAGAAAGGAATTGATGAGAATTGGGCTGCTGCCCTAGAATATAATCCTTAAGCTTTTGCATGGGTGGTATGTACAAATGCTAGCTTGACTTTTATCTTTGTTGTTTCTTGACACAAACATAGAAGTTTTATGCTTTTTTTCTCGGTAATGTTGTATGTTGACATGGAAGTTAATAGCGTTCCTTTGAAGGTACTGGATTGGTAAACAATGTGACACACATTTTCTTACGTTCTTTAGTTGATAAAGCCCGATGGGTGAATTTTCCATCTCCTAGGAAAAACACCATGATCTTTCATCGAATAAGTCTTTCCGTAGAATTCTATATGCATCTTTGAAATCGAGTACGAAATTGTATTTACATAAAAGTTTTGGTAGAGCCGAATCTAAGCGTTGGCTAGGTAAGTGTCCGTAGTAAGAGGTATAGTTGAAAAAGCTTTTACTGTGTCGCTTAAGTTGTATAGGAATTCCTAAGCCTAAGAGTTGAATCCTGCGATTTTTCTATGCAGGCAATACTTCTGACTAAGTACCTTATGGCTCATGAGCCTGATGATGACAATATTCTAAGAACTCGAATATATGATGTTAGCATTACGAAAGTTAATGTTGACGTAAAACTTATGTCAATTGTTTATTTTATTGTTTAGTTCAAGCTCCACTGCATATCTAATGCTCCCTCCTCTCAGATATGACAAATACAATCAAACTCGTGTATGGCTCACTGGATATGATGAGATTGGTGCCTTTCATTATTTTGTCTGCATATTTCTGTGGATATCACTGTAATGATAAAGTAGCTCGATTAGCTCGAACCTAACTGTGAGCAAGTAATCCATTCGGTGACGTGTGAGTTCGGATGCAACAATCATTTAATCAAATACTTTGTATCGTTGGCAGTCAAGGATGCTTTGGCAACCAGAACTTGTTCTTGAAGATGTTAGTCAAGACCATGCACGCAAAACTGTGAGATTTGCTTTCCTCCATTGTTAAATTTTATATTTAATTGTTATTTATTCCTTTGACTTGAAGATATCCAACTCTGATAGACTTCTTACTTTTCTGTACTTCTACAATGATGTTTCTTTAGGTGACAATTGTGGACCATCCACACTTGCCTGGGAAACATGCTTCTGTCCATCCTTCCGTCACAGGGTTGTGATGAAGAAAATTATTGATGTTTTGATGTCACGAGGTGTTGAGCCAGAAGTTGACAAGTAATTTTCTTTCTTTATCTACCATGCTAACAAGATTATTGTACCTTCCCCCCCATAAATCAGATGGGCATAACATAGATTGGATCAGATTATTAGAGGGCCTTTTTTTTTTTGCAACATTTCTCAAAACAAGTGTTTCATAATGGAGGAAATTAAACCATCAAGCGAAACAATCAAATGTCACAAAAAGTCAAAAGAACTTGAGCAATTTTAATCATTGGAATTTAACTATCTAATTTATAGCCTTAGTTCTCTTGTTTGGTTTATTTACGATTTTATCTCAGATGCATAACTACTAAATGTACTGATTTCAATTAGTTTATAATTCTTTTGATTAGTTATGAAGTTTTTATGGGATCTAAATATGTTGAAGTTTTAATAAATTGAACATCTCTATGGTTCCTTGGTTATTTGATAAAATAAGTGCTAATTATTTGTTTATTTATGTGCTTCTAAAGCAAGTCGGTTGAATCGATGGATGTGGTGGCGTACTATTTATTTGTTAAGTAAGTGTTCCAAAAAAAGAATTGTTCTTTCAGTTTATTTCTTATCGTTTCATGTAAAATATATGCATTTCCTTTAATGAGTACATTTTCTCTTTACAAATAATTTATCTAAAATTTAATTTTTGCTTTTTATTTCTTCTGTGTAGTATTCTATTTTCAAGATGTTGGTGTGCATTTTTTCTTCGGTGAGTTCTTTAAAAAAAAAAAAAAACTCTTTCTTCCATTTATTTTTTCATACATTTGTCTACCAAGCCTGTCTATGAGGGTACTATTCTTGCAATTCACAAACAGATTGAATCCAGAAATCCTCTTACTTTTGCTCCTAAAAGTGATTAAGAGCTCGGATCATCCATCTAAAGTCATGTTATTTAGTGAATTTAGGACCCATGTTTTGCTCACCTGGTCCTTAAGTGCATTTAAATATTCTCTTTCCAATTTTTGATCCATCGGGTACCTTAGATAATAGCTTCTTCATAAATTTTATGCAACATGTTTGGCTTAATAATGTTGACAGATTGATCCATCTGGTGGGAATCGTGGTTTATTAGCATTAAATATTTAATTAACAGTCTTTGATGCAATTCCTTTAGTCTTCTACTAATTTTGCCGTTTCGTTTTCTTTAATTTTTGTAGTTTTCCTTGTGACTGATTTGGATGGAAACAAGTTAACTAACGAGAATGTCCTCAATTACATCAAACAAGTTACTATCAATTACTACATACCTTTGATTACTGATTTTATTATATATGTATTTGATTGATTATGTCATTCTCCGATTCTTGTTGCTTTTTTTTTTTTTCATTTTCTTCAGCTATATTATTGAATGTTCCATTTTTTTTTTGTTTTTAATTGTTTCAGGTTTTAAGAGATCGTTAATACTACAAACTTCAACAGTTAGTGAGTGAAACATTGTCTTTCGTTTGATTTTACACTTAAATTTTTTTACATTTAATTTTAAGTAGAGGGTGAGGCCGGTGTCTGTCTGTGAAACATTGTACATCAACGCCATGCTCATTTTCGACAGAGTTCAAATATGGAGTGATGTGATTTTCTTGCTAGATGATTTGGCCATGGGTGAGATCCTGTTTGGCTTCAAATAATCAACAGATGGCACCTTACGCCATCTTTGGGGAAAAACGAGGTATCCATTTTCTGGTAGAGAAAGGTCCCCAGGTATGTTTTGAGAGAATTTTTCCAATTGTTAATAAAGAGCTAACTTTAACAATGCCAAATTCTGAATTTGTGTTTGCAAAATAAGCTTACTTTTAAAATTCAATTTTTGAATTTGTCTTAGCTGAATTTTTAAGCTGTAGTTTGCGTTTATGTGTTCCTATTTAGGCATTAGTAATTGTTTTTCATTTTAACTGCATTTGAAATATTGGTCCTGGTTTGCTTTTATATTCTAAAATTAATTGCACTTTAAGTTTAGTTCGTAATTTTCTTGGGTGAATGTTTGGTTGATTAACCATGGCTAAATCTAGATCACTGTAGTTCTCTGAAATTATTCCTGATTGATGATAGTGGGAGAGAAAAGGCCTCTTTTGATGTGATGTCACTGCTTGCAAAATCAGGTTTTTGTCATACTCCTTTTGTTTCTTAATTTGTACCAGGTTTCAATTCGAGACCGTAATTATAGTTATGGTGGAATCAAGAGAATACAAAGAATTTTCTTGTGCTATATTGTTTCATATAGGTGATTCTAAAGGAATATAGCTTTATTGCACATCTGAATGAGGGCATGCACCTTAAGAAGAGGCTGATTGAGTTTCAAGTTCATCAGGTATTGCAACGGTTTAATGAGAACAAGCTCAACTTTACTAAGGTTGGGCAAGAGGAGGTGCTCTTCCAATTTGAACGAAGGATGAATTCAAGTCCTAGCCAAGCTCACCCATTGATGTCTTCACTTAGTGCCATTGCTATCTATGTAAGTTTCCTTATCACTTGTTTTTCTTGTGCGTATTTGGTGAAATTTGGAGCAGTAGATTTAATCCTTGGTGTATATAACTCTATAGGCCAGTCTTATTGAATATGGACATGTGTTGTTGATCCCTCGAATTCTAGAATGCTTGCCTTAGAGGATTGATCGTGAAAGCTCCTTGCTTATTCTGTACATGGCTGTCGAAGCACATAATCCTTAGTTCCGATTAGGCCACTGCAAACAAATCTCAGAAGAAATGGTAACGTCCAACATTTAACTGAGGTCATCAGCGTATATTATAGAAAAAACCTTCAGATAAATCACATGTACATATTCAAGCCTGTCAACGATGAAATTCCAATCTTCATGATGTACAAACTTTCTCCCACCGATGAAAGTTGAAGATTAACATACATTATATCGATGTATTTCATATTTATTTATTATCTTCATTTTGTCTAATTTTGTGCGAATACTATATATTAGAGAAGTAAATCTATTAAAATTTCAATTTCTAACCATCATTCCACGCTATTACATACTCAATTAAACTAAAACACGTGCATTGCACGTGGCTCAACTAGTTTAGATAAAAATGAGATACGGAGAAGACGAAAATGTCAGTTGTGTCAAAATAATTGGGTCAGTTCAAGTTCGCCCACCAACACCTAAGCCTGGCACATGCCCAACATGGGTCTTGTCTTGGATTGGCATGCCTTTCTAAATGTAGGCCTGCATAATTGGATTGCGGGCTTCATGGCCCATTATTCCCAAAGAAATGAGAGTTCTTGGGAAAAATCTCAAATGAATAAGTTTATCTTGTTTTCTGAATCACTTTTAAACAGATAAAAATATCAATAATGCAACTAAAGAATCTATATTTAAAGTTTTCCATATGCATTTTACAAAGTTGTGGGAATACATGCAATTTTCATCATTTAATATATAAATCAACGGATATCCAAATTTTCTTTGGACTAATATAAAATTAAAACGCGATCTGATACAGCTAGGATCAAGCCCAACACGGCCTAATTGTAGAGGGTAAGCCGGTCCATAACATGATATATTTTATACTCAGTTGTGCTTGGCTTAGATATTTGATATATTCGATCATCTTTGATTATGTCTATTCAACGCGTTTTGACTCTGTGTATGAACTGTCAGTTGAGCCAACACATTGATGATTTGGCTTTTAAGATTATCAATCATTCAAAATTCCCATTCCACATGTAGAAATGCAAAATCTCATACACAATTTAGTATAGACTGCCATATATAAAGATCATTTATGATAAATTAGTTCTGAACATGCAACCGATCAAATATTACTCAGTGACTAAGACCAACATAGGGTGTGAATTCAAGAGCAGGAATTTGTTTCCATGGACCAAAATTATCTAGAATGCTTTGCAATCATGATGAAAACAATAGCAAAGAAAATGAAATCCAATTACCCAACACATTAAAAATCCCAACAAGACCTAGAAAGATACTAGAGGAGAGTGGCACTATGCCAGGGAAATAACGTAAAAACACATTTGTGTTTTTTTCACTTTTTTTCCTCTTTTATGTCCAGATAAATATTCTTAGTAGACATAATAAAACAATCCAAATATTAATACGATATAGGATTGGCCGCATATGATACATGTTGATGCACTTATCTAGGTCATATTATTAGAATTTTATATCATCAAAGTGTTGATTTTTACTTCACTTATGTTGATTTTTTTTTTTTTCAGTGTCGGACCCGTTTCTAAGCAATTGGAAAGGAAGAAGGACAAAGTCGAATGAAATTTATGATTTTGTGATCAAATTCCACAAGTTAGAATTTGAGGACATTGGTTGCACATTGATGAACTCAAGGTCTAAATTGCACTATTTTAAAAGATTGAGGGCTTAAAGTCAATAAAGCCTTAATGGGCATTAAGATTTGAAATGGCCTCAACTTAAAATTGTAGTGAGAATGGAATTGAAGTGGACTTGGACTTGCTTTTGATTAGAAATGCTGTCGGCAGATTAATAAAGGAGAAAATTACTTCAAACCCTTCCTTTCAAGTTTACATTTCAAATTTCAGGTGATAAATAAGATGATTAATTATATTATTTTCTCTCTCTTTCTATCCCTCGCTCATCTCTCTCTATCCCCAATCCCGTCTACGCCACTGCCACCATTGTCGGACTATTGCAAAGACGACACCACCGCCGCTCTAAAGATGCCACCACCGAGCGGCGTCGCTCTGAAGCAGTAGTGTCGGGACAGTTTGGAAGATGCCGCACCACCACTCAAGACGGTCACCGCCGCCGCACTGCTACAGCAACCTACTTGATGTGAGCGTCACGCGATTTGAACGTCGCTGAGTGAAGCGGTGTCTACTCCGTCGCAGATCCATTATTCGGTTATTTTATTTTTTAGCGATGTCGGCGATTTGAATTTTTTGGAGTGCAGATCCAAAGGAAATTTTTTGTAATTTCAGTTGAATCAATCTAGTTTACCGCTTGGATTATTGATTCTCAGCTGAATTGTATTATTTTGTGTTGAATTGGTGTTAAATTGGGGTCTATATTTTGCTGGTTTTGGTTGGAAACGACCCAACTATTACAGCGGTGTCGGCGATTTGAATTTCTGGGAGTGCAGATCCATTAATCGGCGTTGGCAATAGTTCTGGAGTGCAGATCCATTATTTTTTTTCTAATTTTTGATTCATATGTTGTCTCGCAACTTTGGTTAAATTGAATGAGATGTTGGAGCAAATTATGTAGCAAAATTCTGCTCTTCTATTTTTCAAGTATAAAGTTCTGTTCATTTCTAAGAAATCTAAAGAAGTTTCAGCCCAGGTACTTCTAAGATGAAGTTTGAAAATTTTCTCTCCTCGTTGATCAATTGCTTCAAATTAAACTGAAACAATCTGCAATGTTCTACTTTCTTCTTTAAGTCACATGGAGCTGCCAATATTTTCCATGTCTGGTTGTGTTTGTCTTTGTCTTTGTCTTTGATCTATACGTGGAATGGTGAGGGTGTTAGTAGTGGAGGAGGGGTCAGCAGCTTGCCCAATTGTTTGAGTTTCAGTAGTAGTTAGAGTTGTGGGGATTGTGTTGGTGGTAAGGTTAGTTGCATTTTCAGTCGTTTGATTGTGACCGATTTTGTGACTGATTGTGACCGATTGTGACTTGAGATTGATCTAATCACAGACAGTCACACTCAACACAAATTTGGCCACAATTAGTCACACTGAATACACACTTGGTCACAATTAGTCACATACAGTCACAATTAGTCACATACAGTCACACTGAACACAATTTTTTTTTTTCTGGTAATTTTTTTAGGAGGTGATGGCAGGGGTGGGGTGGTGGTCGGTGGATCCATGGGTTGGGGTGTGATTTTCAATTTTTAATTTTTTGAAAATTTTAAAATCGCAGGAGCGATCGTCGGAACAGTCGCCGACCATCGCCGGAGCAGGTGCCAGGACGTTGCCTGAGCAGATGCTAGAGATGGAGGGAAGGTGGTGTTGTGTTGTAGGGTGGGTGAGGTGAGGTGAGGTAAGGTGTCATAGGGTGTAAATAATTAATATATATTATATTATATTTTAATATTTAATAAATTTATTTACAACCTGATTTTTGAAATATTTTAATAAGTTTGTTATTTATGAAATGTAAACTTTAAAATTAGGAATTATGTATTGTTCCCTTAATAAAGGGAGGACTCCTAATTGGAAAAGAAGTGGGTGGTTGAAGAGTTGCGGCTGAAGGGAAAAAAATTACGCGGAAGAAAAAAGACGACAGTGGCAGCAAAAGAAAAAAAATTACAGATTTGTTGTACAATAATTCATCGATAATTTGTGCAAAGAATTTGTGAATTAATCACATCCTGTCAATTTCTCAGCGATGTCGTTTAAACTCTATTTATTTAATTTTGACATTATGTTAGATTAGATTATTTTTGTGTTAGGATTACAATATAACTTATGTCAAGAACCTTTTACGTTTGAATTTTATTTGTATTTTATATTAAAGCACGTTTTCAATTATTGAATGATTGCCATGAATTTATTTTTATCTACAAATATATGCAATAATTGTACGAGTTTTGTGGCACATTTTTCCCTCGAAAGATTGAAAATAAGATAGACATAATGTTAATTGTCGTATAGTTCGATAGGGGATATAAATATACCGTTATTTTTTATGTGATATTTAAGTATTCATAAATATTTAATGTATTTTTATATGTTCTCATCCGTCATAGAAATATAGTTGGGTTGCATGTAAGAATATGATTAATTCCACTCGAGAGAGATTGTTAAACAAATTGAGAATATTGGTTTTCGTAATTGAATCGTATTATGAAATTTATAATTTCTGGCGTTAAAGGGAATTGATATGAAGGAATTCGGGATCCTAATACACTTTTCATTATCATCATATATCATTTATTTTTTTATCAAACTTACATTTAGTTATAACCTTGCATTAATTTTAGTTAACTTAGGTGTTGCATTCATAAATAGATTATTTAATTTATAAGAAAAACACAAACTTCAATTGCTTCGGTCAAGGTTAAATTAATTCGAATTTGAACTAATATAATCTCTATGGGAACGACATTTTGACTCAAAATTCATTTTACTACTTGTTAACGAATCGTGCATTTGCGATATTTTACACTAACAATATTTTCGTGACACATGCAAACTCTTGAATGTGATGTTAGGGATTAGTTCTACACAAAGGTTACCCCTCCTTTATATTTTACAAATTTGAAGCAGTAGCGTATGTACTCTTAATTCTATGTAATTAGGGCCACATGAAGTCCCT
The DNA here is from genome assembly GCA_035079005.1 of Fraxinus americana. Taxonomy (NCBI): domain Eukaryota; kingdom Viridiplantae; phylum Streptophyta; class Magnoliopsida; order Lamiales; family Oleaceae; genus Fraxinus; species Fraxinus americana. The sequence goes on along the minus strand of CM068726.1, from coordinate 24,152,534 downwards.
TTGCCATTTTATTGTTTCCACTTTGCATACAATAGTCATTCTTCATTTGCAATTCACTGACTTGAACGTTAGAGTGTAATACAATAAATGACATGCCATTATAAAGGACTCTCAGTAACAAGGATGAGCGATTAGTATTCAAGAAACATCAACAGAAAACTCGACAACAAGGAAAGTAAAATTTGAATATTTATAGATATTCCTAAAGGAAAAAAATACTTATAATCAAGTAAGTATTTATTTTTTTACCACATTTTATGGGATACATCAGCTTATAATCTCAAAAAAGTTTGCCAAACAGGGGACCTAAAATTAGGGCTGGATATGGTCTGGTTCGGTTCGTTCTGAAGAGAACCGAACCGAACCGAAATTTTCGGATATTTAGTAAGTGGAACCGTCGGGTCCAAATTTAATTATGGAGCCGTTCGGGTTCTTTTTCATTCGGTTCGGTTCGATTTTATTCAGTTCCCAGGTTTCATACAATAATTAATTTTTTAATATTTACAATAACGCTACATTAATTCGATTATAACATATTCAATATTAACTCTTACAAAATAATATAGTCCAATCTGGTGATATATTTTGCATATTTCTTTGTTGAGTTCTTCACATATATGACTGTTCAAATTACAAGAGGAGGAAGATAGCGAATTCACAATCATAAAATGACAGAATGGATATTACAGTAGAATAAGAGATTTGAGTACAATTTAGATCAATATGATTAAGTTGGACTTGGCTGAAAATTGAAAATAGTAAAATCATTTTTTAGGTTTGAGCTAAATTAATTAGTTAGCAAATTCATTAAGAAAAAAATAAAATAATTTGGCTTATTTAAAATTAAAAATTAAAAAAAATAGAAAGATTCGGTTCTTATTCGATTTTAAGTTTAGAATCGAGAACCGAGTCAAACCCGTCAGTTCTTGATTTAGATACCCTTTCGGGTATTTAATTTAAGAAGAACCGCTCAGTTTGGTTCAGTTCGGTTCGGGTCCGATTCGGTTCAATTCGGTTTGGGAGTTTGCCCAGTCTTACATAAAATGAAGTTTTCTATTTACTTTTAATAATCTATTTTCTTCTAACATCTGCTTTATTTTTAACTGTACATTTTGAAGACTCGCCGCCTTATAATCTTTAAAAACCTTTTCAATCAAGTACTTAAAACGAAGTTTTCCAAAGTTAATTGTCCAAAATAGTAGCGGTGCACTTCTTATCATCCCAAATGCCCTGCCAAGCACGAGGCCATGGGTCCTACATGCCAAATCTTTCGATTGCTATTGGTGGATACATTAAGATAAAAGAATTTGATTCGCTGGATTGTGTACAAGTTGGAACTGAGTGCAATTGCAAATTGAATAATGCTAGAGGTACATAGGGATTTACATAATGGTTAACATAATAATGATGCAGCAATCATCCACTTGTTGATGTGTAAGTGTGAAATTTGAATTAAAGACCGGATCACATGTCACGTATAATTATGTGAACCATTATGTAAATCCCCCTATGTACCTGTAGCATTACTCTTGCAAATTTGTGGTGTGATAATGATTCTTGAGGCTCAAATTTGGCTTATCGCCTAAATGGTGTCTCAATCATACAAATTGACCCTTTCTATCCTTTTCAATGCTTCCTAAATGTGGTCCAAAATGCAAATAGAAGATGTTGACAGACTTAAGCTAACCAAAAATATTATCTTCGACTATGTTTGGAAGCACCATGATACTTCTAATATTTTGTAAATGGATACATTTGAATTAACGTAATGAGTGGAAAACAATTTTGAACCGTTGATTCCACTTCAAGTTTGGTTCTATTTATAAAAAATCGTGAGATGACAATATAAATTATTTATCATTATCCATCAGAAATAGAATAAATAAAATATGTTACCAAATATATGTTTCAGCATATTTTCAATTAATTGCAAATATGTCTTCAAAATAGCATTCATATATGTAGCATAGCAAAAATACCAAATTACACATTCAAACAATAAATCAAAAATTAGAAACCAGCGATACAGAAGTATTATAGTTTACTAATGTTAAAAACAACATAAATTCGTTCATTCGAAAACGGTATAATAATCAACGTCGTCTCCCATGAGGTCACACACACACACACATATAAACTTATGAAAATGATAAATTCGATCTCAAAGTTGAATACCCATGGTTACGGTTCAAGAACCAGAAACCTTCAGGATTCAGTCAGTTCTCTATTTTAGTTCCTAATTTTTTTGTTTTCGAAATCGCACTGAAATATCTTATTTCGATTCAAGATGTTTGGTTTTGATTAAAATGTTTACCCATATCTATGATACTGTAAAAGGAGAATTAGAAAATAAAGACAATTATTGAAGTCAAACCTCCAAAATTGACCTTAAAATGGAAAATAATTGTAATTCCGAGTAAAGACAATTGGGTCCTCATCCCAATTTATTTTCTTTCTCCACTATTATACAAAAAGATATTTACTTGTGCCTACAAATGTCACAAGCAATGAACCCATAACACATCAATAGAGACATTCCAATGTGCCTAGTCACGCCTTGATTGAACCATTACCCCTAAACCCACCGCTGAATTTGGTTTATGGGACCCATTATTGGGCTCTACTTCATAAATGCACCTTGAATGGGCCCCCACCAGAGAAAAGCCCAGCCACCAACTCTCAAGAGTGGCACTCGTATAATACATTTCTATGCCTACAAAATAGCATCAAATAATTGTTGGCAAGAATGCACATTCACTGAATATGGGGAAACAACAGGTTTACAAATGGGATCGAACAACTCCTACAAAGGGATCGTTTTTCAGCTTTTTACTTTTGCTTCTACTTGTTGTGGGATACACTTAAATCTCGATAAAGTAATATCCTCGAGACCGAAAAAAAATATTCATTTAGCGAGGTTATTTATTTATCGATAAATGAATAAATTATTCATTTATCGATAAATAAATATTTATTATTTTAGAGAGAGCTTTTCAATATAAAATATGTACAATGTATGTGGTAAGAAAAATCAAAAAACAATAATCAAAGTATTATTTGAATCTAGGGAAGTTCAAAAGTTTTAGTGAAACTTAATGTTTCTAAAAACTAAGTTCACGTACATAGTAAATAAAAAGATTTAGTCTTTACCTATAAAAGTTAGATGTTTGGAAGACGTATTCCAAGCACATACAATATTTTGTTTCCCATCCAATATCTTCTCATAATTTGAAATGAGTAAAAAAATCAACTTTAACAGATAAAAAGAGGAGCGCAATATGTGAGTATAAGAAAGAGAATCCAACTATTAGCCAAAAAGATATGCTCTACAAAAAAGTTAAGGATGATGTTCATTTTGGTTTAGGTGGGAAGAAAAACAATCAACTATAGATGCATATTTTCAAAACGAATGATTATTGTACGGGTATTGTTGATTGATCGAAAGATTTTGGTCTATATATATATTTTTTTCCTCAATGAAATACAGTAATTATTACTTTATATTTTTATTGGGCCTTTAAGGATTCAATTTTTTTTTTACTACTTAATGTATTTAGCGAGGTTATTACTTTAGTCCATTTGCCCAAGTCGGAATCGAAAGAAATTATTATATAATCGAGATTATTACTTTATCGAACATTACTTTATCGAGGTTTAACTGTAGAGTCCGACGCAAAAATGAAAAGTCGACACAAGCGGGTAAAGAGCAAGTGGTTTTGTTGTAGTTGCTCATCCATGGAAAATTGCCAACAGATTTGGCATTACTAGATTGTCACGTGATTGAATGAATTCCGGCCGTCAACTTAATGTACTTCATAGTAGAATGCGGCTGGGTGGGCCCCAAGGTCACGTGATTTTATTGTTTTTGGACGTCATTAAAATTCATTTGACGGTTGTACTTCGTTTCGAGTTAAATCAAGATTTATATGATTATTATATAATGACAAATGAGACTGCATCTATAAAAACTCAACCCCTCTTGTTTGGAACAAGAAAAAAATCTCTCGCTAGAGCATAACATCAGTAGAATTCAAAGGTCGAATTTTGGCGATAAAGAGAGAAAAAAATGTTTCTCCGTAGCTCTTCAACGCCTGTACTAAACTCATTGATTCCACACTCAAGGGAACCCTCCTCAGAACCAGATTTCATTCATCAAACTCCGAAGTCAAGATGTTCAACAATTTTTCTGTCATCATCCAACTCGATAGCTTCATTAGATGAATCCATTAAGAAGTTGTCAAGAACTCTTTCAGAAACCGATCTCGAAGATCTCAAAATCCCATCAAAACCTACCAAAAAATGTACGTGCAATATACATCACTTGCTTTCCACCATTGTAGTTGAAGAAGAAGAAGAAGAAGTAGGGCCTACTCATGGTGCTTTCTTTTTGTCATCTAATTCTGGACTTGATTTGGTGGAGGATATTGTGGCAGCCGGTGGCGGCAGTATACACGGTGGTGGGAGTGGAGGAACACCGGGTGGGGGTGGGGGTGGTGGTGGTGGAGATGGAAATGATGGTAGCTCTCAGTATTGGAATTCGAACTTTGGAAGTGGAAGTATGGATTTGTATTACCAGAATATGATCACAGCTAACCCAGAGAATCCAATATTTCTAAGTAATTATGCAAGATTCTTGAAAGAGGTACGTTTTTATGGATCTAGGCTTGCTCAAAACAACATTATCATGTACTAAACGTGCGCTAAAATACGCTACCTTTATGTTCAAGTCTCGTCTCACGAATTATTTATCGAAACAGGTTAGGGGGGATTTTGTGAAGGCAGAAGAGTATTATGGGAGAGCAATATTGGCAAGCCCTGGAGATGGAAGTGTTCTGTCATTATATGCTGATTTAATATGGCTAAAATATGAAGACTCAGAGCGTGCAAATATTTTATTTAATCAAGCAGTTGAAGTAGCTCCTGATGATAGGTAACCATTAATATTTTTCTTCAATAGATATTACTTTTTTTTTTTTAATTGAAAAGTCTAACCCACATACAATTTTGATGATGTAGTTATGTTATGGCTTCGTATGCTCGATTTCTTTGGGACGCTGAGGATGAAGATATGAACGATGTTAGCATGCATTCAAATTTCTTGCAAGAGATTCCTATAGCTGCTTGTTATTAAACCGACTATCTCGTGTGTTTTATTGCAAATTCCGGATCAATTGGACTGATACTGAATCGAACTGAACCAGCGCGTGTTTATTCCTAATAGATATTTCCCGTAACCACTTTTTGACCGTCATGTATTTAATTTAATCAAAGCTTTGTTGTAAATCTGAACATTTTACATTGAGTAGGATTTCTTATTTTATTTTTTTAATTGAGCCAAAGTATGTTTATATGTTTCTTTTAAACAGATTTACTAAATGCACTTATTATTATTATTATTATTATTATTATTATTATTATTATTATTATTATTATTATTATTATCAATTTTGATTATGCTAAAGAACGCTAAAGCTTCCATTTTTGTAAGAAAAAAATAAAGTAACATTATTTAGAACAATTGGTGTTACAATATAAGTTTAGTCACACTAAGTATCATTAAATGAAATGTACAATTAAATGAATTAGATAATATCACATTTAATTGAATATATCACATAATACTACATAAACTGGTGTTATAGCATCACTAATAATAAATAACATTATTCTATTGAATATAATGCTGCATCGTAACCGCTATTTGAATTGATTGAAATTCTAGTATTAAAGATAATTAACTGCATAATTTTGTTGATCCTTGTTCATTCAGAGAAAAGTTATTTCAGAATAATATTATAATTTTGTCTCCCATAATTTGTATGTCATGGTCAATTTTTTTAGTAAGGGTGAAATTAGAATTACAATTTAATTGGAGACAATTAGGAGGTATACTGTTTTAAAAATTAAATATTGAAAAATACTGCAAGTCAAACATTATTGACAATTACTAGCAATCAATGCTTCTTCTTCTTCTTTTTTTTTAGAAACTGATAAAAAATCATTCATTATTTAACATATAATTCGCATTTTACCTTTATAAACTTGCTGCAATTATCTCACTTCCTTATCAGATTACCCAACTCTTTCTTTCCAAATAAGCTTGAGATGAGATGCCAAAATTTCTTTGCATTGAAGGGTGATTGGGAAGAACGTTCTCAATTTCCTCAACTTGTCCGATCAATTTGTCACCATTTTTAAGGACATACAAAATCGATCAACATCGATCAGTGAAAATCTAAGTAGAGATCGTTCATTTTGTAAGTGATATCAAATGCGTAAAGAACAATTGTAATAAGATATCAAATGTTTTAAATTTTTTCACAACTTTTTTATAAGTTTGACTGTGCCCCTAACTGAAAATGTCTGCGTCATACTTTGTACATCATGGTTGATGACAAGTTTGACACACTTTCATGGGCCAGCAATTGTACCAATGATTTTAAACACATCCGTTACATCACTGCCAAATTCCATCCACCTAGGGGAATGTCATTCATGGCATCAATCAAGAATGTACATCTAGCTTAATTCAAACTTGATAGCTTGCTTAGATGTTTAAATTGTTATTTTGTTTGGTTATATAGCTTTTGTATTTAGATAAAAAGGAGATATGGAGAAGACGGAAAATGTTTGGGGTGTCAAAATAGGGAAAAATTCATAAATAAGGTGTTTAGTTTACACCAATTCAAAAATCATGTTTATAGTTTGAAAATTTAAAAATCAGGTTTTTTTTTAATTTTAATATAATATAATAAACCCACCCCACATGCACCACCCCTACCACTCCGGGGAATATTCCGATGACCATTCCGACCACCACTATTCTCTAGCGACCATGCCCACGACTGCTCCGATTCCGGTGACTATTCCGACAATCATTTGGGTCACAGATTTATAATTGAATTAGTCACATATTATTTTTCAGTCACAAATACTAATTTTTATACGTCACAGATTTACAATTTAAGGTCACAGCTTAAAAATTTTGTAAGTCACAATTAAATCTTTGGTCACAAATTTCAAAATTAGTTTGCCACATATCAAAAATTTTATGTCACACAGTCACAGATTTTCAAATTAATTATAGGTCACAAATCACATATTTTAAAATTAATTGGTCACAGATAAAAATTTTGCACGTCACATATTATTTCGATGTCACAGATTATTTTTGAGTTACATATTATTAAATTTTTAGATCACGGTTGAGTAAATTTTCACAGACTACCAAACATTTGGTCACAGGCTACCGCCACTACCACTATGGCCACCACAAATTCTTGGTCACAGGTCAACCAAATAATTGGACACAAACGATATCCCACCACCGTCCCCACCACCAACAACCACCACACCACCATTACCACACCACCAACAACTACCTCCACCACCAACAGAAACGCACAACCAACGCCATCATCCAACAACCACTGAACAACCACCGAACAACCACCAACACTACTACCATAAACAAACTGCTAGATCTACCACCCACCGATTCACCACCACTTTTCACCACCAAACAAACAAACTGCTAGATCGACCCACCGATAAAAAACTGCTAGATCCACCCACCAAACAAACAAACTACTAGATCCACCTACCGATTCTCCACCACTTTTCATCTCAAACAAACTGCCTCCACCACCACCGATTCACCACCACTTTTCAACTATAAAAAAACCACTTCCACCGCCAAAATTCAATAAACCCACCACAACCGCTAGATCCACCACCCACCACCACAAAATCGCCACCACACAAAACACACCCACCACCACCACCCACCACCACCACTACACAATACTCACTACAACCATTGTCGGTGAAGCGTCGTGGTGAATAGATGTCGCGATTGCAGCATCGCGAAGGACATCGATATATTAAATAGCAGCAGCCTTCGCAACGGATATCGACAGTTGTAGCGTCGTTAACAGCAGCGGTGGCCTTTGATGCCGCAGCGTAGCCGGCCGACGCAACTCCTTCGTCGGTCGCCGACGTTTGAAGGGGAAGAAGAAAAGAGAGAAGGGAGAGATGTAGAGAGAAGAAGAAGGGTGAAAATCGGGTAAAAAAGAGAGAATGGAGAGAAAATGAGAGAGAGAATGAAGAGTGATGAATAATTAGGGTTTAGGTGGATGAAGTTAATTTAATTTTAATTTTAAGATATTAAAAAGTTTAAATTGATACCTGATTTTTGAAAAATAATTTATCCAATCTGATTTTTGAAATGTGATTTTGAAATACCTGGATTTGTGTAATTTCCTCGTCAAAATAATTGGGTGAGTTCAATTGGCCCACCACATCTAAGTCTGTTACAGGCCCAACATGGGTCTTGTCATGGATTGGCTTGCCTTTCTAAACGTAGGCCTGCATAATTGGATTGCGGCCTATATGGCCCATCATTCCCAAAGAAATGAGAGTTCTTGGTAAAAATCTCAAATGAATAAGTTTTATCTTGTTTTTCGAATCACTTTTAAACAGATAAAAATATCAATAATGCAACTACAGGATCTATAATTAAAGTTTTCCATATGCATTTTACAAAGTTGTGGGAATACATGCAATTTTCATTGTTTAGCCCCCGTTTGGGCCACCTTAAAATCTCATTAAAATGAAAAATATGACTGTTATTCTTCACATCAATATTTAAATTCAAATTTTCTATCTCTTGTGTAGGCCCCAATAACGGTTATATTTTTCATTCTCATTCTACAATAAGGTGGCTCAAACAGGGCTTTAATATAGGGATAATTACATAAAACCAGCTGTTTACTTTTAAGTTTATGAACATTAGGTTTAAGCTTTTTTTAATCAAAAATCAGGTTTATCATTTTTAATTAATAATGATATTATAAAATTAAAATAACCTATATACCCACCCTACTACCTACCCCCACCAAATTTATTTTAAATATAAAATCCTAAATCTATCCAAAACCCTAACATAATCTATTTTATTTTCATTTCTCTCCTCTCACATTTCTCCCACCACGCCGCCGCCGCCGTCACCTCTCCACCACGCTGCCTCCCTTCTCTTCTCCCTCCTCCCTTCCTCCCTCAGCTACGATCGCAGCAATGTCGCTGCTGAACGGCAACCCCTTCCCCTTCATAGCAGCGACGCTGCTGCCTCTTCCCCATCCCTCTCCCTCTCTATGTGCCTTGATGCAGCGATGTGCAAAATACATTGTTCTTTTCCTTTATTCTTTCTTCTAATTTCTGTTATGTGATGCTCTTGGGGTATGTGGGTGTGGCGGATTGGCTGTTGTTGTTTGCTGTGGGTGGCAGATTGGTGGTTGGCTGTTGATGTTTGTTGTTGTTGGTGCGGATCTGTTGTTGTTGGGGGGCTGTTGCGGGCGTATTTGTTTGTGTGTCATGGGAGATGGCGAAGGTCGGCGGATTGGGTTCAGTTTTCGTCCTGCCGTGTGTTCTGTGGCTGGTTAGTTTGTGTTCGTGTGGTGTCGATAAAATGATAGTCCGTGTGATGATGTTGTGATGGGGCCAACGATATCGGTGGTGTTGTCCAGGGGGCGACGATGGCGGTTGTTGTTGGTGTTATTGTTGGAGAGTGATTGTGACTATGGCGGTGGCGGTGGCGGTAGGTATGGGATGATGTGTATTTGGTCGATGTGTCATGTGACCAAGTATTGGTAGTGTACTGGGATTGGGGGACGGGTTCGACGGATGGGATGAAGTGTCTGTGACCAACCATTTGGTCGATCCGTGACCTGTGACCAAGTATTGGTGGTGTACTGAGATTGGGACTGTGACCTTAAAATTCATTAATATGTGACTGAAAATATAACCTGTGACCAACAAATATGGAATAATTTTTTTTTAAAGTTGTGACTAATTAAAAATCTGTGACCTCCATAAAAAAAATTTGTGACTTGTAATTTTTTTTATCAGTGACCAATGAAGTCAATTGTGAATGACTCAATTTTTTGATCTGTGACCTCGAAATAATCTGCGACCAATTAATTTAATAAGTTGTGACTGAAAATTAAATTTTTAACTACTTAATAAGATATCCGTGACATCGAAATCGAAACAATTACCGGAATTAAGCGGCGGCAAAACGGTCGAGCGGAATAGTCGCCGACATTAAATGTGGCCGGGGGATCCTGGGGGGCAAGTGCCCCCAACTTTTGAAATTTTTTTATTTTATAAAATCGTGTTTGGTATCGATTGAAATATAAATTTTAATATAAATCAAAGCTAACAATTAATTTTAATAACATATTTCATGGAATCCATAACTATTTAACTTTTATCAAAATTTACTAAAAATTTGATTTTAATCTCCACCAAATGGGGGCAAAATCACAATAAATTTGAATTTCGATAACATGCTAATTTTAAAAATTCTCCAACGATCGTACACTAATCAAAACTACAAATTACTTATGTCATCGCAAATCTTATTTCGAGAACTACATTATGGGCATATCGAATAGTCCAAATAGATATCGAAAATAATTAAAAATATGTTAAACGTGATTCTTAAAAAAAGACGTCTAACTCGCATTTTTTTAAAAAAATCAATTATTTCATTAACATTTATTATTTTTGCGATACAAATTTCTCTTCATCATTTTATTAAGAAATTTTATATGGAATATGTCATCAAAATTTTTCGAAATTTTACATCCGAAAAGACATATCCCATGTAAATTTTCGGATATAAAATTACATGGGGTATGATTTTTTTGGACGTAAATTTTCGATTGTAAAATTTATCCCAATTTCTTTGCAAGTTCGATTGTGCCTCCCTAACTTTTAAGATCTGCGTCCGCCCCCCGACTTAGATATTTCATGTATTCGATCATCTTTGATTATGACTATTCAACACGTTTTGACTCTTTGTATGGACTGTTAGTTGAACCATGATTTGGCTTTTAAGATTATCAATCATTCAAAACTCCCATTCCACATGTAGAAATGCAGAATCTCATACACAATTTAGTATAGACAGACATATGTAAAGATCATTTATGATAAATTAGTTCTGAACCTTCAATCGATCAAATATTATTCAGTGACTAAACACTTAATAATCAAGATCAACACGGGGTGTGAATTCAAGAGCGGGAATTTGTTTCCATGGACCAAAATTATCTAGAATGCTTAGCATCATGATGAAAACAATAGCAGAGAAAATGAAATCCAGTAACTCAACATATTAAAAATCCCAATAAAGTCCTAGAAAGATACTGACAAACGAGAGTGGCACAATGCCACGGAAATAACGTAAAAAACACATTTGTGTGTGTGTGTGTGTGTTTTTTTTTCATGTCCAGACAAGTATTTCTTACTAGACATAATAAATCAATCCAAATATTAATACGATATAGGATCGGATGCATGTGATTCATGCTGAAAAGTGCACTTATCTAGGCCATATTACTAGGATTTTATATTGTCAAAGTGTTGATTTCTACATAATTTATGTTGACTTTCCTTTGTTTCAGTGTCATACCAGTTGCTAAGCAATTGGAAAGGAAGAATGACAAAATCGAATGAAATTTATAATTTTGGGATCAAATTTCACAAGTTAGAATGTGAGAACATTGGTTGCACATTGATGAACTCAAGGACTAAATTGCACTGTTTTTAAAAAATCGAGGGCTTAAAGAAAATATAGCCTGCCTCAACTTAAAATTGGAATTGAAGTGGACTTGGACTTGCTTTTGATTAGGAATGCTGCCGGCAGATTAATAAAGGGAGGACTCCTAATTGGAAAAGAAGTGGGTGGTTGAGATTAAATATATATACTAATACACGCATGCAGGGAGATTTGTGAGGCGGCTGAAGGAAGAAATAGAAAAGGCAGAAGAAAACGCAGAGAAGAGTTGCGGCTGAAGGGAAAAAAATTACGCGGAAGAAAAAAAGACGACAGTGGCAGCAAAAGAAAAAAAAAATTATAGATTTGTTGTACAATAATTCATCGATAATTTGTGCAAGGAATTTGTGAATTAATCACATCCCATGTCGTTTAAACTCTATTTATTTAATTTCGACATTATGTTAGGCTAGATTATTTTTGTATTAGGATTACAATGGAACTTATATCAAAAACCTTTTATGTTTGAATTTTATTTGTTTTTTATATTAAAGCACGTTTTCAATTATTGAATGATTGCCATGAATTTATTTTTCTTTACAATTATATATGCAATAGTTGTATAAATTTTGTGGCTCGTTTTTCCTTCGAAAGATTGAAAATAAGTTAGACATAGTATTAATTGCCGTATAGTTTGATAGGGAATAGAAATATATCGTTATTTTTTATGTGATATTTAAGTATTCATAAATTTTTAATATATTTTTTTATGTTTGCATCCGTCATAGAAATATAGTTGGGTCGTATGTAAGAATATGTTTAATTCTATTCGAAAAAGATTGTTAAACAAATTAAAAATATTGATTTTAATAATTGAATCGTATTATCTTATTTATAATTTCTGGTGTTAAAGGAAATTGATTCATATTAGCATTCATATATGTAGCATAGCAAAAATACCAAATTACACATTCAAATAATAAATCAAAAATTAGAAACCAGCGATACGGAAGTATTATAGTTTACTAATGTTAAAAACAACATAAATTCATTCATTTGAAAACGGTATAATAATCAACGTTGTCTCCCATAAGGTCTCACACACACACACACACACACACACACACACATATATATAAACTTATGAAAATGATAAATTCGATCTCAAAGTTGGATACCCATGGTTACGGTTCAAGAACCAGAAACCTTCAGGATTCAATCAGTTCTCTATTTTAGTTCCTAATTTTTTTGTTTTCGAAATCGCACTGAAATATCTTATTTCGATTCAAGATGTTTGGTTTTGATTAAAATGTTTACCCATATCCATGATACTGTAAAAGGAGAATTAGAAAATAAAGACAATTATTGAAGTCAAACCTCCAAAATTGACCTTAAAATGGAAAATAATTGTAATTCCGAGTAAAGACAATTGGGTCCTCATTCCAATTTATTTTCTTTCTCCACTATTATACAAAAAGATATTTACTTGTGCCTACAAATGTCTCAAGCAATGAACCCATAACACATCAATAGAGACAATCCACTACATTTTCCTAGCCACGCCTTGATTGAACCATTACCCCTAAACCCACCGCTGAATTTGGTTTATGGGACCCATTATTGGGCTCTACTTCATAAATGCATCTTGAATGGGCCCCCACCAGAGAAAAGCCCAGCCACCAACTCTCAAGAGTGGCACTCGTGTAATATATTTCTATGCCTACAAAATAGTATCAAATAATTGTTGGCAAGAATGCGCACATTCACTGAATATGGGGAAACAATAGGTTTAAAAATGGGATCGAACAACTCCTACAAAGGGATTGTTTTTCAGTTTTTTACTTTTGCTTCTACTTGTTGTGGGTTAGATCCTTTAGAAAGTTACTTTAATTGATGTTTAAAAATTAAATTTTAAAAGCGCATTATCTTTCAGAAAAGTTTTTAGAGAAAACTATATTTGATCATCTTTCTCTTAAAGTTCTTCTAATTGAAAAAAAAAAAACGTTTATAAAATTAATCAAGCGAGTCGAAGAGCAACTTTCAAGTCTCAAAAAATATTTTTAACTTATGACAAGCTATGCTGAACATGCCATGAATTAAACATTCTTGAGATTGAACCCCAATTCTCCAAACAATATTCAATAGAACTTATACAAGATGTCCGACGAAGTTTTAATGACATTTTGACCAATATCGCTTAAAAATGTTTGGCTATAACTATAAATTCAACCAATGCGGTTGAACGTGTATCTTGTGCTCGACAATGAACAAAAGTTGAATCTAAACGATGTAAAGTAAGCACAAAATATTCACACATTTGAGTTTTCATAAAAGTAATCAAGGGAGTTCAAGAGTAACTTTTGAGTCTCAAAAAATATTTTTAACTTCTCAAAAGTTATGCTGAACATGCCCTAAATTAAACAATTTTTAGATGGAACCTTAATTCTCTAAAAAATATTCAATAGAACTTATACAAGATGTCCGACTAAGTTTTAATGAACATTGTAACATGTATCATTTCAAACTGTTTGCTATAACTATAAATTCAACCAATGCGGTTGAACATGTCTCTTGTTCTCGACGCTGAATAAAAGTTGAATCTAAACGATGTAATGCACACCTTTCATGAATCTCGGGAAAATAATACAAAACAATATAAATATAAACGAAACTAAGAAAAGACATCAATTTACCACCAGACTAGAAGATAAAAAGTGGAAATGAATTGGTTAATTTAGAAATGATTAAATTTCATTTCTCAACCATACATTCCTATTGAACTAAAAATATTATTCACTTATCTACAAGTCATTTCTATTTATTTATAAATTAATTCGTTTGTAAATTCTTCCGGAAGGGAGGCTAACATGTTGATTGTCTAAAAGTACTTAATTTACTTAATTTGTCTAATATAGAGCATAGTTAGTAGGGATGACAATTTAAACCGTCAAACTTGAGCTCCGTGGTGCCGTCCGAGGCGGGGTCGAGGCGAAGCGAGACTGAATCCGCAATCTCCGCTAGCCCCAATTGTTAGTTGTTTAAAAAATTCATTTTCATTTAAATTCACTTTAGTACGACTTTTTTATGTGAAAATCGAACTGATTATCCAAGCTCATTAATTCAATTTCCTAAAGAAAAATGAAAAACATAACAATATATAAATGGGAAGGGGATTGTCACCGTTTCGTCCCCGTCCTATTGTCATTCCTAATTTTTAGCTTCCATTTTAAGCAGCTTTTTTCTTATCTTTTAACTTTTTTTTAACTTAATTTAGTTAAAAATTAGATTTTTAGTTGATTTTAATAATAAAAAAAAGATGAAATATACGTTGAAAAGTTGATAAAATTATAAATTTTATAAAATATATGATTAAAAATAAGTTTGAGTGAAAATGAGTTTTCATAAATATGGCTGAGGACTCAATTTTCTTTGTAGAGTTCGACCTGCAAAAATGAAAAGTCGACACAAGCTGGTAAAGTGCAAGTGGTTTTGTTGTAGTTGCTCATCCATAGAAAATTGCCAACAGATTTTGGCATTAGGAGATTGTCACGTGATTGAATGAATTCGGGCCGTCAACTTAATGCACTTCATAATAGAATGGCGACTGGGTGGGCCCCAAGGTCACGTGATTTTACTGTTTTTGGACGTCATTAAAATTCATTTGACGGTTGTACTTCGTTTAAGATTTATATGATTATTATATAATGACACGTGAGACTGCATCTATAAAAACTCAACCCCTCTTGTTTGGAACAAGGAAAAATCTCTCGCTAGCTCATAACATCAGTAGAATTCAAAGGTCGAATTTCGGCGACAAAGAGAGAAAAAATGCTTCTCCGTAGCTCTTCAACGCCTATACACTCATTGATTCCACACTCAAGGGAACCCTCCTCAGAACCAGATTTCATTCATCAAACTCTAAAGTCAAGATGTTCAACAATTTTTCTGTCATCATCCAACTCGATAGCTTCATTAGATGAATCCATTAAGAAGTTGTCAAGAACTCATTCGAAAACCGATCTCGAAGATCTCAAAATCCCATCAAAACCTACCAAAAAATGCACGTGCAATATGCATCACTTGCTTTCCACCATTGTAGTTGAAGAAGAAGTAGGGCCTACTGGTGGTGCTTTCTTTTTGTCATCTAATTCTGGACTTGATTTGGTGGAGGATGTGGTAGCCGGTGGCGGCAGTATACAAAGTGGTGGGAGTGGAGGAACACCGGGTGGTGGTGGTGGTGGAGGTGGAAATGATGGTAGCTCTCAGTATTGGAATTCGAATTATGGACGTGGAAGTATGGATTTGTATTACCAGAATATGATCACAGCTAACCCAGAGAATCCAATATTTCTAAGTAATTATGCAAGATTCTTAAAAGAGGTACGTTTTTATGGATCTAGGCATGCTCGATACAACATTATCATGTACTAAATGTGCGATAAAATACACTACTTTATGTTGAAGTCTCGTCTGACGAATTATTTATCGAAACAGGTTAGGGGGGATTTTGTGAAGGCAGAAGAGTACTATGGGAGAGCAATATTGGCAAACCCTGGAGATGGAAGTGTTCTGTCATTATATGCTGATTTAATATGGCTAAAATATGAAGATTCAGAGCGTGCAGATATTTTATTTAATCAAGCAGTTGAAGCAGCTCCTGATGATAGGTAACCATTAATATTTTTCTTCAATAGATATTACATTTTTTTTAAAATTGAAAAGTCTAACACACATACAATTTTGATGATGTAGTTATGTTATGGCTTCGTATGCTCGATTTCTTTGGGACGCTGAGGATGAAGATATGAGCGATGTTAGCACGCATTCAAATTTCTTGCAAGAGACTCCTATAGCTGCTTGTTATTAAACCGACTATCTCGTGTGTTTTATTGCAAATTCTGAATCAATTGGACTGATACTGAATCGAACAGAACTAGCGCGTGTTTATTCTAATAGATATTTCCTGTAACCACTTTTTGACCGTCATGTATTTAATTTAATCAAAGCTCTGTTGTAAATTTGAACATTTTACATTGAGTAGGATTTCTTATTTTATTTTTTAATTGAGCCAAAGAATGTTTATATGTTTCTTTTAACCAGATTTACTAAATGCATTTATTTTTATTTTATTTTATCAATTTTGATTATGCTAAAGAACCCTAAAGCTTCCATTTTTGTAAGAAAAATAGAGTAACGTTATTTAGAACAATTAGTGTTACAATATCTATTTAGGTGATACTAAGTGTCATTAAATGAAATGTACAATTAAATTAATTGTATAATATTACATTTAATTGAACATATCACATAATATCACATAGACTGGTGTTATAGCGTCACTGATACTAAATAACATTATTCTATTCAATATAATGCTGCATCGTGATCAGTATTTACCTCGTTTGAAATTCTAGTATTAAAGATAATTAACGGCATAATTTTATTGATTCTTGTTCATTAAGAGAAAATTTATTTCAGAATAATATTATAAAATTTTTTTTCCAAGAATTTGTATATCATGGTCAATTTTTTTAGTAAGGATACAATTAAGGGTGAAATTAGAATTACAATTTAATTGGAGAAAATTAGGAGGTATACTGTTTTCAAAATTAAATATTGAAAAATACTGCAAGTCAAACATCATTGACAATTACTAGCAATCAATTCTTTTTTTAAATATACTGATAAAAAATCATTCATTATTTAACATATAATTCGCACATAAAATTATATATATTGTTGTTGCCTTCTCAATTTATTATTACAACTTGGATTTGTGTCAACTTTGATGTCTTGTCGACTTATTATTTGCAACATAATTTGAACTCGGGCCAGCCTAAATTCCTAGATCAATCAAACACCATATATTAAAAGAGGAACAACAAAATATACATATAATTGCTGCATAAACAAAACCAAGTTGCATTATTACATTATTTGCAGTAGATGCACAAGTACGACCCATAAGAGCCGGGAACCTCAAAAACAGGACCATAGGATCCTATCAAAAACCAGGACTAGGCAGTAAAAAAAACAACCTTAAAGAGGCTGCTATGGCCAAATCCATGTCTCAGACACCCAAACTCCTGAATCACCCAAAGCATCTACTGAATACGACCCGAAATACCCTAGTTTACAGAGGACGGAGATGAAACTCGTATAGAGTTTCGAATACAAAGATGACTTTCTAAAGACACAATGCATTCCCTAGCAGACTCGAGAGAGAGAAACTAGAGAAAGCTTTATTTAAGATACGATGTACTATGCAGCAAGACAGAGTGATGGGGGTACGCACGTTGAAAGTGAACAGCCGGGGCTTAAATGTGACCAAAGTGGAGGCTGCACAGCACCATAGGACGAAACTCATAAGCAGGACGCGGTAACTGTATTCACATGAAACCATAGGCAGTAAAAAAAAGTTAAAAGTCTCCCGTATGAGAGACTCAAAAGTAACAATAGGCTTTTCGAACATGAAGAAGCCTACAAAATGGGTTGATAAAAACAATCTGCCACGGTAACCATGGAAAACAACCGAGTCTACCGAGTTACCTAAATTCCCATGGTAGATGACAAACCTCCACTGAGAAACATATTGTATGCACTTATGAGAGAATGTCACATTTCCATAAGTTCCCCGTTAGTAGCTCAATTGTACGGCTCCCAATGGAAATGCAATGCTGGAGATTCAACCCCACTAATGTCCTTCCCAGTTTCTTAAGAGCGGTAATGCTCTTGTTGGTTATCATTGAGCAGCCTGATAGGGAAAGAATCTGCAAATTTGAATGCACTCCACGCGACAAAGCAGCAACACCAGAATCAGTGATTGAACACTTTGAAAGATCAAGATCATTGAGCAACGGACAGTTGTTCGCAAGCACCCCCAAACTTGCATCCGTAATCTTCTGGCAACCATCAAGATTTAACAATTCAAGGGTCGCACCATGCAACCTGGCTAGAGAAAATACCACTTCATCCGACAAATTCACACAATCACTAAGATTGACCTTAGCGAGTCCCGATTCACAGCTTTCCAGAAGAGGGAGAAGACCAGTATCTGTTATCCCACAGAGCCCACTGAGATCCAAGTGATGTAACTGTGGACACAACTTCCCAAGCATGGCCAAGCTAGTACTACCAAATCCCGGGCAACTTCGGATGGACAACGATCGAAGAGATTCACATGGAGAAAGCATTAGAGTCTCAGGAGATAGATCCTTAATTCCCATGCACTTCACCAGGGTAAGAGACTTTAACTTAGAATTACAGTTAGAAATAGCATTTAGAATCCCAGTTTGGGTGATCCGGTTGCACTCCTCTAATTGCAAGCTCTCAAGAGAGCCAACAGCTTTGGCAAACGCAACGAGCCCATTGTCGGACACAAAGCAACACTTTCGAAGACACATTTGCTTTAAGTTCGGATAGCCCTTTCCAAGTGCTTCGAGACTCAAATCTGTTACCCCCCGACATGAAGTGATTGCCAAAGATGACAGTGTTTGGAGACCTCGTGCATTACCCATCACCCAAAAGCCCTTTTGGCTAACATTTTGAAGTCCGCTCAAGAAAAGACTTGTAATGGACTTCCCATAGTGCCCTATTACAGCAAGAGAGTAATCTGAGATGTTAAGACCTTGAAGTTTCACCTTTGTCAAAGAAGAAGCCGATGACAAGAGACTTGCAATGCCCTGATCCCCAACAAATGGGCAGTCTTTGATTGTAATGGATTGTAGCTTGGTGCAATATTTCCCGACCGCTTGTAGACTCTCATTGCCGATGTTTGGACAAGATTCAATTGTTAACGCAGTCAAATTTGGACAGCCTTTTGCTATTGCAACCATACTCTTGTTCGAAATTGATGGACATTGGGAAAGATCAAGCTTCTCTAATGAATGGCATTCCCTTGCAATCTCAAATAGACCTTCATCACCAATTGAAGGGATGTTCCACAATGAAAGAAACCTGAGGGAAGGGCAACCACGGGCAATTGCTGACAAACCAAGGTCAGTAACACCCCGAATAGAATTACTTCCTCGGATCGAAAGTTTTCCAATTCCACCACGGCTGGAAGTACAAACGGCAAGAGCAGCAAGCCTAAGATCTGTTGCTTTCTTGCCTTCCACACACCTCGTTAAATATCCATCACACTCCACCTCAAGATCCTCATCTGCAGAGATTGATTCTGTGTTATTTGAGGCCAGATCCACGTTCATATCATCAGATTGTCCCCGTGAGGCTTTGCTCCGGTAAAACTCAGCACTGCGGACCCCACTCAAGACTGTAAGCCAGCGCTTTGAAACACAAGCAGAGGCACTTCTCTCTCGGCCTCCTGGCAAGTGTCTAAAGATCTCAAATAGGCATTCATCTGGGAGCATATCAATGGATGGTCTTTTATCTTCAAATACACTCCCTTCGACAACCAATGGGCCGCTGATTCGTGCACGCTTTCTTGGAGGGCAGTATATGTCCACATTGGAACCAATAGATAACACGATGCCAGAATCTCCGGAACGAAAAGGACCCCCACTATAGAAATCGTTGTCACCTAAAAAAGGCAAAGAAATGACATCAGGAAAATTTTTCGTGTTGATCTTCTATAAACAGAAATACTAAGAAACCACAAATGAGGTTTGTAATAATAATCAAACCCCTTGGGTTTTATTTGATTGAAGAAGGGAAAACTATTTCATTGATGTAAGTTACGCCAAGTAAATACTAATAAGAATCCAAATTCCCCACTTGCTACATTCCATCAATAATGAAATCTATTTTCTTCCATGAGCATATGTTCAAGAACTTTCTAATCAGTTTTCACCTCTGATCAGCTGAATCAATTTAAGAATCTATGATCATCAAAACGCAAAATAATTGGTATTCTCCATATAAATAACTTGAATTAATACATACATATTCCCTGTAAACTAATTTAAGCATACATACAAGGGGAAAAATTCATTAACTTTCTAAATCTTACATTATCGTATTCAAATCTAGATAATATAAGCATCAGAAGACCACATCGATCACATAATTCGATTATTCAAAGTACAAAATATGTTTATTCACAATAATTCAAAAAAGCCCAGATCAATCCATAGCACAAATCAAGAAAATTTACATCAAATAACCCAGAAAGAAAGAGCTTCAGATAATTACTCACCGCTGTAATTAACAAGAGCAGGCATGGCTTTTTCTCACAAGAAAACCCCCAAAAGAGAGAAAAAAAGATCACACTTTTCACAAAAAACAATACAACCCAGATCAGATTATAAGCAAAAATTTGCATTCCAAGGGAAAAATAGGCCAAGATTTTCTGAAGAAACCCCAACAGTAGTTGAGGAAAAAAGAGAGAAAAAAGATGAAAATAAGCACTTTTTGGTTGTTTCACAATAGTTTTGCAATGGAGTCGAAGTTATATCAATGTGCATGTACATAATATATTTGCTGTGTTCAATGAATCTTCCCTAAAACTGGTTTGTTCGGTCACACCTCATGTCTTGCCACTTGTCTCAATCAGGACATTATTATTATTATTATTATTATTATTATTATTATTATTTTCTCTAGAATGAAAAATTTGTGGAAAAAAATATATAAGTTCCATCCCTTTTTCATTTGGTTAAAGGCGAGATGACAATGGATTAACTTGACCTTAGACACCTGAGTTTGACTCGTGTTTAAATTATATGCTCGACTCGACCCTTTGACTAGTGGTCTATAGGCTGAGCTGAGTAGAGTCGACTTCTATTTTTTTTTTAAAGAAATTAAACAAATAAAGTAAAAAATGAGCAAACATTTATTTTGAACAAATTAATAAAATAAGAACCAAAACGAGCTTGTTTGTTTAAAAAAAAAGAATAATGCTAAGTGTACACAATTTTTTACACAATCTTTTACACTTCTCTCACATGGAAGGGGGCCTACACATAATAAAATAATCATGGACCTCCCTCCATGTGAGAGAGGTGTAAAAGGTTGTGTAAAAGTGTGTGTGTACATGTAGCATTACCCAAAAAAAAAATATGAGCTGGGTTTAGTCGGATCGATTACTCATCTCAAAATAAGCTCGACCGTGAGCTGAGCGGGTCCCCTTTTCCACCCCTAGGTCCAAGGCATGATGAGATACTCGAAAAAAGAAGCTAATTGGATGATATGGATACAAAAGACTAAAATGTTTCCAAATAGGGTGATGCTACATGTACCCACAAACTTTCACATAATCTTTTATACCCCCCTCAGATGGAGGGGGGCCCACGATTATTTTATTATGTGTGGACCCCCTCCATGTGAGGGAGGTGTAAAAGATTGTGTGAAAGTTTGTGTACACATAGCATTATTCTTCCAAATATATCATAGGCTAAACCGCTAACGAGGATTGATGCATGGTTCATCATCTAATTACTAATATTCGAGATATGAAGACAAAAAAATTTTTAAAAAAAATCGCATACTTTTTATCACTTATATGATTCAAACTGCATCTTTTATACTGAGTATTTGGTAATTCATTTTATAACTTTCTAAAATGACTCGATCTCATATAATCACGTGTTATCTAGCTAAATCAAATTTTGCTTCGAATGGTCAATTTTACAATTTTGAGTGAGTTTGATCATGTGATAATATCGGGATTATTCCTACAAAAAAGAAAAAATAATTATTTTCAAATTCCGTTTCAATCATATTGTTCAAAAACTAAGGAAAAAGAATAAGTTAAAGTCAAATTCATTATACACGTTACGTACCAACTATGCCTATAACACGTTTTTAATACTTAAAAAATTAGATTTGATTGAACAATACAATGAACAAAATATTTATTCGGCTTCTTTCTTCGTTATACTTAATTCATCGTACCAAACAAATCATTATTGAAATAACATTTTATAAAGGCTGAACCCCAACCTTGAGGGCCCCGCCCCGCCCCGCCCCGCCCCGCCCCGCCCCGCCCCATCCCTAAAGTATTGTGGAGAAGGTAAATAACGGAATGTATCTCAACAGGCCAAAGTACAGAGCTGTCATACTGATGCCCAATGCCCACAAAGAGTCCAATTTCATACCTTGTACAAGGCAGGAATCGAACTCTACTGCGACTGTCAGCTTTGTTGAGACTACATCACTTCGGTTCTTTACACCACTGAACTATGTTTTATAACACAATTTACAAATGTCTTGACCCATATTCCTATAGTTATCAATAACTAGGTATGTAACCTCGTGACTTCTTGTTAATTGAGCATTAAATTAAACGTTTAGTAACTTAAATTTGAATACATAACATAAAAGGATATGACAATATATTTTATTCCTATAAGTATTAAAATTTGAATAATTTAAATCAAATAATTGAAAAAAAAAAAAAAAAAAAGTAACTTCAAGAGAAACTTTACATCGAATTTGCTGTTTTTTAAGCCTCGGAATGGGCAAGGACAACTTGCATTGCCAGTGCATCTCATGCATCATTGATTCATTTGGGATGGAAAGTGGAAACTCAAGTTGGCATTTCTTTAATCCATTTTTTCTTCCCCTTTTTGAAAAAAAGAAAAATAAAAAAAAAAATCCAATCAACAACTTGTATTTAATCTTATTAGATTAATGTGTTTAATTTCTAATTTTTGAAAATGGGATTAAGTTGAATTAAGCATTCAAAATATGGTAAGCACGAATCAAAACATTCGTCGATAAAGTTTTTCTATATTGTTGAATTAGAACAGTCCCAAGTCGAGCCATGATAATGTTGAACTCGAGATGCAAGAGAGTCCACTCTTCATGACGCTTAAGGTGGCATAATGAACTAAGCTTTCAACTTTATACGAAAGTCCAGACGACCAAGAAGCATTATATTATATCAATGAAGGTTAAGTATAAAACACGAAAACTAACATAATACTAAAGCTCCAAGTGTTACAAAGTCGAGCATGATTAGAAAAGTTCTTGGCTTGACACGCACGTTTTTTACACGTAGTAGGGTTCGATGTGCTCAAATTAGTATCGAATAAGCAAGACGTGCAATATTCAGTTAGGTGTCCTTTTGCACAAATTTTAATAAATTAGGGACCTCCATTATAATATTCCCTTTAACAAAAACCAAAATGATTTTTTTTTTTTTTGACAAAAAATTAATAAATACCGTATGTAGATAATATGACTTGAACTTTATGCCAAAAAGATATTAAATTGGTTTTTATTCATTTCAAATATTTTTTGTAATTAGACTACTAAAAACTTTATTTTTAAATTCAAATCAAATTATGTTTTTTTTTTTTTATCAAACTATAAGCTGACCAAATTTTGTAAAATAAAAAAGAAAATAGAATTGATTTGATTTGAACACGGTTTTTTCATTTAAATGGCTCGATATCCTTGTGCAGATTGCGGCCGCGTGGCTGGCCGGTCGAGAAATTGTCTCAACGAAATTGCATGGAAATTAAGCCGAACCAATACATAAGGACCTTTTTCCCGTCTAAATTAAGTGAATTTGGTTGGATACAAACTTGACTTCTTGGGCTAAGTTTGAACTTTCGAATGTTCATCTCCAACCTCGTTTATTTGCAACTATAATTAGTGTTCGTACATGGATGTACAAAAGCTAATTTCATGTCTAGAATCAACGATTTTGTCGATTAAAATTATTCGGATCCAATTTGACTTCCTGAATTTGCGGACATTCTTAAAATCAACATATTTTTGAAAGTGTGTGAATTTTAAATATATAACGTCAATAAATAACTTTCTTTACTTAGCAATTTATGTTTCTAAATGAGTTGATTGACGATGACGTCATATCAAACGTAAAATCTTGTATTACTATTTATCTTTTAAAATTATTGCAATCCATATATAAGGATGTGTATTGAAGACAAAATTTGGTTCACAAGAAAGTAAGCGTTATCATGAAAGTTCATGTACATACTTAACTTTATTTAGGGAGTGCAATGAACTTGATCAATTTGGTTGCATCATAATACGTTCAAAAATAGGGCCAAAATCAATGGATCTGAATTAAAGAAGCGTCTTCAAATTTAGTCCGTTTCAATTTCATCCCCTTTTTAATATGTAAATTCTTTAATTTGTAATTTTCTTTTTCATCGAAGTCATTCTTTTATGCGTTGTACACTAGGAAGAGTATCTGATCTATTACCCCTCACGACTTTGCATCACATTCTCTAAGATTTGTACTCAAGATATTTGTCTTTTGAGAGATTTAAGTTGAATCACAACAATTGTTGTTATAATTAAACTTATGTCTCTCATAAGGCAGCGATTTTGAATTTAAATCTTGAGGGTGCGATATAAACTATAAAGTCATGAGATGTAATACGGTAGAGGCTCTTCCAAAGTAAATAGTAAATATGATATAACAACTAGGTACAGAAGTCGGATCGTTACAAAAAAATATTGTTGCGTCCCCCAGTATTCGAGTTCACGCAAGACGGAAACGTGAACACTGATAAAAGATTTTTATTCGTAACACACGAAAAGGGTGTTACTCGAATTTCGTTCAAATGGGCGTGAGAATTATTGAAATCCACCAAATAATACGAAAACTAAATTATTATTAATCAGAAAATGAGTGTAGGGTTCTCACCCTTAAACACATATTTAAATAGTCAAATCGAATCCTAATCAAATTGAAATTCTTATTCTATAGAAAAATTTAAATAAAAAAATTACAAAAATGATGAAAATGACCTTAAACTAACTATATAAAAAAAAAAAACTAATACAGACTCATAAACAAAGGAATTTGATCTCAAAAGTTGGACAATAGACATCCGACAAAAATGTGCAGAATTGATAAACGCTTTTGGATTGTACTCGCTCATGAAAATCTGACACTCGAGCTGAAGTTATGTGCATTTTCGTGGATCCTTCTCGTTTCTTCTTTTGGTTTGTGATTTTCTCTTCGAATTGATATGCTTCACGAGTCCAAGAAAGTTATCTTATGAGAGACTGAAGTTGACTCCTGGTACCCATTATGCAATCGATTGATACTACAACTCAACTTTAGTCGCTCATTAGGTAAGAGATATTGGGTTCGAATCCTGAAGGATGCGAATGAAATTCATGTAGGGTAAGAAGACAAATGTTCCCCCAAAAAAAACAATATGTATGAGTCAACGGTTTGTATACAAAGGTTGTATTGCTAACAAAAAGTTGCTAAATTATTATTAAGATTCAACTTAAATCTCATTGGGGGATGCGATAGAAATTCGTGAGAGGTAAAATATACTTATGCTCTTTCAAAGCGAACAGCGCATATGAGTTACAACTTGGACACATAAGCTGAATCCTTACATGACGTGAAGTTTTGGAGGATGGGAATGATAATAGATGTAGAAAGGGAACCTACAATTGCACGGCAAGTCCAGAACAAAAAGTTGAGATTGGGAGTTTCGACACTATATGTTTTCAGTAATGGTAGATGGAGGGCATGGTCAAGTACCATCAATAAATCCCATAAGATTGTATACTACGAGTAAAGTGTGAATATGTAGTTTTCATGGTGGTTAATATGAGGGGAATATGAGCTGCAATATTGATAGATATGAGATAACTAGTGGAGTTGGCTATGTTTGTGAGAGCGTGGACAAACCGAGTTGAGGTGAATTGGTGTTTTTTGGATCGATAATGGTGGAAGATGTGAATAGATAGATCTCACATTCAATAAAAATAAGAATACTAACCAACAGATAACGATTTAAACTACCACTCTTAACAATGTTTACATTTTTACAATGGAATTTCAAATCTTTCGATTAGGGTATTTGCATTAAATGACTTGCCTAAAAAATGACTATTTTCATTAAGATTTAACTAAATAACGTAAAATTCTATTAAAATAATTGTATGGATGTGACTTGCATACCTTGATAGGTATGTTCTTCCTAACGAGTTTCTTTATTTGTTTCCATTAAGAAGGTTATTGGAATAGGTTCAATGGTTTTGGTCATTGTCAAAGGAGTTGCTGTGTCATTTCGTAGGTTTCTTTATTATGTACAATGGACCCTCCATGTTGACAAAATTTTGAAAATTATTTGCATCCAAAATTATTTACAAAACCAACAAATATTTCTTTTTGACAAAGTGTGGGATTCAGAACATTAATTCGTCGAGATGAATTGCATGGAAATTAAGAAGAACGATCATAAGCACTTTTTTTGGGTCTAAATTAAGTGAATTTGGTAGGATATTTGACTTCTTTGGCAGCGGTTCAAAGTAAACTTGGAACTTTCTCAGCCAAGGATTTCTTGGTTCCACTCTATACAAATTATTTATTTCTTGTCTATTGAAACAATAATTATTGTTCGTACACGTAATGTATACAATCAAAATAATTGTGCTTACGCGTATATAAATAGTTATTGCATACAATCTAACTAATTGAAACAATAATTATTGTTCGTACACATATATAAATATGTATGAAAATAATGTATACAATCAAACTAATTGTTCGTACACGTATATAAATAATTATTATATACAGGGATGGATCCAGAATCGAATTACAGGCCTGACTGACTAACTAAAAAAAAACAGTGGGTGAGGGCTGGGCCGGGCTGTCCGTCCACTACAACAAAAATGGTCATTTGCAACATTAAAAATGCAACATTTGTCAACAAATGTTGCCAAAAGGGTCTTTTGGCAACATTTTAGTAGGTGAATGTTGCCATTGGTATTAATAAATGAGTTTTGGCAACGTTTTTTATAAAAATGTTGCGATAAACACCTTTAACAACGTTTATTGAGTGTTGCGAAAGGTTTTACCTTTAACAACGTTTATCCAATGTTGCGAAAGGTAAGACTTTTTACAACATTCACCAAATGTTGCGAAAGGTCATCTTTAGCAACGTTTATCGAACGTTGCGAAAAGTCTTACCTTTCGCAACGTTCGATAAACGTTGCTAAAAGTCACTTTCCCCCCACGTTTATTGGAACGTTGCCAAAAGTGTCATACTTTGTTAAAAATCAAAAGCCCTAATTTTCCTTCCTCTCTCGTTTCCGCCTCACTCTTGTATTGTTGCTTCCCCTCGCTCACACACACAAACTCACTGCTTTTCTTTGTCTCAGCTCGATGCCACGACAACTCCGCCTCCAACTTCAATGGGACAGATGACCAGGCGACAACCTCATTTCCTTAGGTGACTTCTTTTCTTCTTCTTCATTTCCCTTCACTATTTCACTAATCACAACGAGCCGACCCTTTTTTCAACCCTAACCGCGCGAGTCGCGACTCCGCGAGGAGTCCTCCGCCAGTTGCCACCTCAAAGTTAACTCCCAATAATTCCTCGCTCATCATACTCAATTCCGATCTGAGTTAACTTATTTGTTACGGTCTTCGCAAACTGATTTTTGTTCCTGGTACTGCTTCCCCAACCTGTTTACATATTTGTCTTGGTTTTTTGGTTTGACTAATTTTCTAGTTTATTCAGTTTCTTGAATTTGAATTAACTGGGTTTTTTCAATTTGATCGGATGGTGGTTTTTATATAATTGAAACTGTGCTAGACTTTTTGCTTGATTGGATTGATTGTGATAGAGAATGGGGAACCCTTTACTTTTTAACCAAACTGGATGCTGCAGGAAATATGACTTTTATACCTTGTGAAGCAGAGTTCACCGGGAAGGTTCTACAATGTTTTGGCAAAGTTGGGGTAACTCGGAATTCCAGATCTAATGTTAAATTGTTTTGTTTACATAGATGCTCTTGATGCATTGGGTTTGGTTCGCTATTGCTGTAGAAGAATGCTGATGACTCATGTTGATCTCATTGAGAAGCTTCTGAACTACAACAGTACTCTCCCTGTCTTTTCCTTTGCGTGTGTTTGCAAGTTTGTGCTTTCTCCTTTGGATCCTATCTGCACGATCCTTTTAATTTAGCAGTTGAGGAAGTTGAGAAATGGTAGACTTGCTACCAGATTGAGTCTCTATTTTACTAATTTTCTGCAGTAAACTTTTTTGGTAACCTGTTTTAACACACATGAGAGGATCTAAATATCTATCCAATTGATGACACTGGTCAGAAGATGTATGAAAAGGAGAAACTGACTACCTAATTCCTTCTCGCTACATACTTGATAGACCTCTTAAAACATGTTCTGGACCATGCAAAAGTTTTCTTTACATTCGGACAGCTTTAAAGAGCTTTCGATATTTTAATTTTCAAGGTTATGTTAATGTAACCAGGTTGCGATGAAGGTGGTGGTACATATATGTGTACAACAGGTGATGACTATATAATAACATTGTCTTCCTAATTAAGGGTTAATTAGAATGACTGATGGGGATGGGGATGAATATATAGTCATAGGCAGACTGGTTTACACTAGAGACCTATAATTTTAATTCACATCTAGAGATCAAACTTCATGAAAAAATATTGGTAACTTGTGGCTTGAGATAGCATTGATATAAACCCCAATCAGTTAGAATTTGGAATGTATTACCTTTCTTTACATTTTATAATAACTGGAGCTGGTATGATGATTGTTTCTTGATTAGTAAATTGATCAATTTCTTATGATAATATTTCTTATGATAAGGAAATGATCAATTTCTCTGCCTCAGTAAAGTTTGTCACATGACTAGTGGTATCTCTTTAATTTACTCTTATTTTCTGTTTTTCTATGAAACTCTAAAGATTGGAGGAAAAGTAAAGTCAAAAGAAAGCCAGTGTCAAACTTTCTTTTCTCAAAAATGAGTTATTACCAATAACACATTATAATATATATAGTAAGTAGACATTACTTATATCTCTGTTGTGCTACAGGTTTACACTAGTGCATTGAAGCTTGTGCGATCTATGGTGAATTGTTTCGCTTTAAAGTTTTGTCTTCTCAAGGTATTCATAGTTTGTATGCCAAATTCCATTGTTTATGCCAATTAGAAGTTCTGAAACTTGGAGCTTTTCTCAAAGCTTCTCAGTATTTATTCGGTTATAGTTTGGCGGTCATTATAAATTTATAATGTAGAGAAGCATTTAGAAATGGGGGCCAAAAAGAAACAATAGCAGTCAGCCTTACATCTTAGTTTCTTTGTGGCGTGATTCACCAAAATACTCAGCAGAAAAAGCCCTTTATTTGAGATTAACAGTGCATAAAGTGATCTTTTCTCGCTGTGATAATAGTATTTTGTGAGATGTTTCTATTAAAGCCAGGATTGTTTTGTTTGGTGTAGATGAACAGGAGCAAGGGAACAATCATGTTTACTCGAGGGAGTTAGCACAAGAACTTGGACTTTATGGAGAGTGGCCGTGATTTTACTGTCTTTCAGCTGATTAAGTAATTGGCCCCATGGCTATTGTATTACCATTTTATTTCATTTTGAAGCTCATTTTTATTTAGGTGGTATTGTATCACATTCTAATGTTCAAGTGTATGGATTCAAAAATTTGTAATGAAATTATCAAATTTTATGCAATTTCAAAATTTGTTCATAAGGAGTCATTTTCAATTTTACCAATCAAT
This sequence comes from Fraxinus americana, assembly GCA_035079005.1. NCBI lineage: Eukaryota > Viridiplantae > Streptophyta > Magnoliopsida > Lamiales > Oleaceae > Fraxinus > Fraxinus americana. The sequence continues at coordinate 24,122,511 of CM068726.1, read as the reverse complement.
TTGCATAAATTGCTTTTAAAAAAAAAAACCCTACGGTAACGTTTTTTAAACGTTGCCGTAGGGGGTCTACGGCAACGTTTTTTGAACGTTGCCGTAGGGGTCCTACTCTACGACAACACCTTGATTTGCAACACACGTCCAAACGTTGCAAATGGTCTACGGCAACGTTCAAAAGAACGTTGCCGTAGGCTGTTTTTGTTGTAGTGGTCCCTGATTGTATGCAATCTAACTAATTGAAACAACAATTATTGTTCATACACGTATATAAATATGTATGAAAATAATGTATACAATCAAACTAATTGATGACGGACATGATTTTGGGCAATTTTCTTAGGTTTCATTTATATTCACTTGCAATTGCTTTAGTATAGTTTAACTAATAATTATTTTGTGTTAGTAAAATAAATTAATATCTAGACTCAAGATAAATCCCGAAGGAATTTCCAAGATGGTGTATCTAATCGAATTATCTAGACATTATAGTCGGTAATTGACTTGTAAGAGAGGATATTCCTTATAAGTAAAGCTTTAAATGAACGACATAAAATGTGATTAGGGTAGTTGCATTTATATGACTTACCCTAAAAACGATGAACTATGCTAAGTGTACATTTCATGTGTTACATTTTGGTGTACATTGTGTGGGAATTTAAAAAGTGTTGGATGGAAAAGTGTGTGTGTTTTTTTTTATAACTGTCCAATCATGTGTCGCCACGTGATATAATGTCAAAAATGATGTACAAGAAAATTTATATATAGCATGATTGAAAATTGGTTAGGTACATTTATGTATTTATAAATTTACAAGTTGAGCTTTAACTCAACGATGTATAATAATAATAATAGTCGTAGTCGTAGTAGGATAATTGTATTAATATGACTTGCATACCTTGATAGGTATGTTTTATATTTTTTGATTTTTTAACACATGTATAATTCTCTCCTTAATAGTGTTACACATGTATAAAAGTGCGAGTTGAAGATAAAATTAGGTTCTACAAGAGAATCGGGGTTGTCGTGAAAGTTTTGGTACTCATCTTTACGTAGGGAGTGCAATGAACTTGAATTTGGTTGCAACTTAATATTAGTAGCATAACAAAAATGTCTTCCTCGTCTTTAATATGTTTGCTCGCGGCAACTCTGTTCCTGGTTCTCTTGTAGCTAGAACATCCGGAACCACAAGAATCCTTAGTTAGAATGAGATTCCAACTCAGCACATGATCAAATAAAGGGCATAGAAGCAAACAAGACAATTTTTTTAAAATAATGTTTTAAGCAAAAAAATTGCCTAGACGCAAGAATGATAATGCCTTGAAACCCTACTTTTCTTCTTCACTTATGTTTGCCTTTTGGAATTATTATATCTTTTATTGATGGAAATATATTAATCTTTGGATAGAACTCACCTTAAAACTCTAGATACGTAGAGGTAGAATGCTATATGCATGTCTACATTTAATCTAATGACTTCAAACTCAAGATCTTCATTTTTTTCAAAACCTATTATCACATGGTACATATTCACTAAGTAACTTGTAGCAAACCTAGCTAAGTCGTCTTCCCTATAATGAGAATCTTTATGGGCAATGTACCTGGTTTAATACCGGGTTTTATCGTCGAAATTGACTTGTAAGAGATGGCGTTTATGTAAATAAAGTTTAGCTTGAAAACATCAAATTCAATTAGGGTATTTGCATATAAGTGACTTGCTTTGAAAATGACTAGGTTCATTCATGTATTTACAAATTTACAAGTTAAGCTTTAATCGTAATGTTCAATCAAAAGAGTTGTACGAATATGACTTGCATATCATGGTAGGTATGTTCTTCATAATGAGTTTCTTTATTCGTTCCCATTTTAAAATAAAGAGAGTAATGTATTATAGGTTCAATGGTTTTGGTCATTCTCAAACGAGTTACTGTTTCGTTCAACACGATTTTTCACGTATAGATTGAGAAAGATTCATTTCTGCTTTGAAATTGTGTACCCTGCTACCTACTGTTTCAATTCACCAAGAATCACACAAAGGTATATTAGAAATTTTAGTAAAATCTCCGTTTGTAACCCAACATATTACATAGTCTAGGGTTTAACGACTTAACATATTTAGTGACTTTGACATTGGATGTTCCCAAAATCGATACTATCAGGTAAGGAAAATCAATAATGGTCCGTTTGATTGCAAGAATGAAATTTGAGTGGAAAGAAAACAAATTTCAGATAATTGAATTGCCTAAAACTTGTTGTTTTGGGAATTGTCAATTAATTGTATTTGATTAATATAATGTTCCACTGGAAAAATATTGAAATTTTCCATCTTTTTATGCTCGATTGGCTTTATTTTCTATGGAAATTGTATTATGTGGAGATTTTTTGGTCGATTTTGAGGCTATTCCAGAAATGGGGCGGCGAGGATGAGAAATGGGAATGAGGAAATGGCGTGAGAAGAAAGAGAAAGGGTGGGTTTGTTTCAATTGTCAAGAAAACAAAAAATCAACTCATCCATGGAAATTTCAATTCCTCATTTTTATGGAATAAAGGGTCACATGATTGAAAATGAGAAAAGCAATTGCCAAGAAAATATTTTCTATCAAACATGATAAAAAGTGAAAAATTGTGGAATAATTTCCATTTTCCATGGAAAATTTGGCCTATCAAATATGGCCTAATTCAAGTAGGTTGATATTCTAACCTCCTTTCAACAAAGGTACACAATACTTCTTTTAGTTTTAACTTATTTTTATTCATTAACCCTAATAAGAACAAGAAAAAGAAGAAGAAATTTTTGCCTTGAATTGCAAGGTGAACCCTAAAATATGGTAATTGTCAATGTTTTTTTATCAACCCGGAGTTTCTGAAAATAAAATAAAACCAACCCCGATAGAAAAGGTAAAGTATCAAGGTTAAAAGGGTCGAAACAACAGTAAAAAAGGGGAAAAAAGAAAAAGGGTTTAAAGGTGAATTGGTTGGTTCTTACGTTAATCGGCTTATTCTTAACTTATTCTAAACGATTTTCATTTCCCAATTTCATGTATAATCAAACCGATTTGCGAACCAGCTGATTTGATTTGATTTGTTTTTTCAAAATATTGGTATTTTCGAAATCTGATTCAAAACCAATATAGTACCTACGGGTACACAAGAAATGTATTGAAATGATTCAAAACTCACATTAGGATATACCAAACAATTCATCACATTCACCAATAAGGAGGAATGAACTTTAAGATTTGGTAGGTATGAAAGTGGTAGGTCTTGCATATTTATGGGCCCTATGGCACAACAGATAGGCCATGATGTCCAGAATTTGTAGCAAGTCCTCTTCAGAATTTGAAAAACACAATTTTTTGTTACGGAACTAGAAACTTTCATACAAGCTCAAGTCATAAGATTCTCGTTCTTGAAAATCCATGCTTTTCCAAACCCAGAAAACACACGGAATTCTAGGATTCCTCCACTAAAATTTCAACCATCAAAACCTCATGGGTTCTTTATGTAAACTTGTCTGGGTGCAACCAAATTAGGTGGAAATATATCATAAATTTCTTGTAAATGACTGATCTATATAAACTCAAAAAGGTATCATTAGAGCTGAAGTTATGAGGGCATTGACTATGTTGAGTACAAGAGAAAAGCCACAAAAGTGCATCCATAAAAGTGTCAGAGAAGAAGAATTTAAAAGTGACTTCACAAGTTATGTAACTTTTTAGCACCAAGAATTGCTTTATAAAATAGAGGTCTTAAAAGGAAGAATATGGCTTTGTGAGCAATAAGCACGACTACGTTACTTGAGCATAACTTACCAAAAATTTTGATATAAAACCAATGTTTAAGAAGACAACTTACAAGCTTTGGCACAAAAGAGCCCCCCTAAAATAGGTTAAACACCTACCAAAACACTAGCATCTAGCAGTATGAAGTAAGATCGATCATCAGAGAGACAGTATTGGACAAGACAAGCTCCTGCGTCTACAAGAGATCCTGCAGTTTCACCAAAAGCATTCTCTCTCTCTTTGCCGCCTCAAGAGAGCACTTTATGGCCTTACAATTAAACAAGCACCCTAAAGGGGCCGAGGGACAATGACAGTAGCTAAACAACTGAGAGAGCTACTCTACAAGTAAACAGGCTTGCTTCGACATGTTAAGGAGATTATCATTGGAGATCAATTCGAAGAATTCAGAAAAAGATTAAGAATACATAGTCACGTTTTTAGGGGTCTAAAGAGAAGAGGATAACATAGTGCTCCATGGACCATAAATCATTGACTCACATGATAGATGGTTTTAGTCAGAATTCGAAACTCTCATGTCGTGTAAACTATGTATTTTGTGAACTAATATATTCGAGCTACATGCTATATGTAGTGCGTCAAAATAGAAAAACTATCACCCCGTGTCCAACCACTTTGTCTCAAAAGCTACATTAATGTACATTGCAATCAACACTTTTAAGAAGAAAATGCTTTTGCTAGCTGCAGTTTTTATAAAATCAATGCTTAAGAAGGTCAACTCACAAGATTTGGCACAGAAGAGCACCAAATTCATGATTTCACTGCGTTAAAATGCAAGCGCTGCAGCATTCATAAGACCATAAACCATCTAGATAAATTAGGAGTACAAAAACAGGTTATAAACCTACCAAACTACTAGCAGAGTATGAAACCAGACATCTTAAGGAGCTTATTGTTGGAGATATAAGTTGAGGAATCCAAAACAAATCAAGAATACATCGTTGTTTTGGAGAAACTACATTGTTTATCAACTTTGAGACAAATATTGTTAAAGAACTTCACGACGCTAGGTCATGGCAACATAACTAAATCAGTTTAAAACAATGATGTCCAGGGTGTTGTTTGTGCTAAGATCCAAAGACCATCCCTTGCTTCGAACAAATTAGCATGGCGAATTGGATGGCGATGTGTATAAAATACGCACGCTGTTGAACATAACCGTAGAAGAAAGAATTTAATGATTTCCTAAAGTCTTCGGGTTCAGAGAATAATCTACCAAACACAGGTCAAATACAAAACCCATTTTTCTACATCGAAGTCCAGGGTCTTAATTAGTTCCTTTACTTTTCTATCCTAATCAAGACAAACACCAACATGACCGCCCTTTGAACTATACAGTATGGTGAAGGCATAAGCAACTATATGTATCAATTACAGGGGTGCGTGATTTTAAAGAATATACACTATAAAAAAATTCTCCATATTTCCCTCTTCTAACTAGAAAGATATGGTGAGAAACACTGGAAAAGAATTTGTTGAACAAGTTGACCTGTGGTCGTGGGTTATTAAATTAGAAAGCCCTACCAAAGGGAGGACTTTATGGCATTTATAATTCGATAAGCAAAATAAGATTCAGCGTGAAATGCTGCACTTGATATTACATTCTAACTTTTCAATCCTTTGCTATTGAACTGTACATCAAATCTTTTGGAAAGGTTGAACTTACAGAAAATTCACTATTGAACGAGATAGCAGTCATCGAAACTGGATTTGTCAATCATACATCCCTTCTTGCTCCCATATATCCACAAGAAAATCAACCATTTCCTGTCAATGGGGCATATTGGATCATTCATAAGAGCCTATTCAAAGACAGTAAAAGAAATATAAAATAGCATCAAGGATTTGCAAAATTGACTCACGGAGAGAGGAATCAACTGAGGGAATTTCTTGCTAGTTCCCAGAAGGCTCTCATAACTTGCATTCCAACTATAATATCAGTACAAGTTAGTCAAATAAAGGTGGAAAAACAGTTGTACTCCAAAACATCAAAATAATTATGGGGAAAAAAAGTGAGCAGTTCTAGAGGATCTGCATAAGGGATCTTGTAGCACAGTAGCCTTGCGGAGGTTCATATTACCAAGAAGCTTACACTCAAAAGAACATAATTTCTCGAATTCTGTCTACATCAAACACATTACTCGACATAATTTTGCTTCAAAATTTGAATATTTTGGGGAAATTGTGTATAGCACAGTACAAATACCATAATACAGGGTCCTGAACTTTTCCTCGGCATTGAGACCTTTTATTACCAACCCACTGAAGCCTGGTTTGATTCCAAAGCAGAAGACCTGCATCCAGTAAATTACAAGCAGCAAAGTTCAATGACATGAAGCCAGGCCCAGAACGTATCTGAATATGCTCAAATTTACTTTTGCATCAGAGACGCGCCATAATTAAAATAACTTATAAAGACTGAATGATCTTGTGTACACAGTGCATCCAATGCGTATGTTGTGCATGTGAAATCACCTTGACATAACTGAATTTACGAAATAACACAATCATCAGAACTTACCATGATTTATGAATTCAGAATGGTCGCTTGTGCTGCTAATACCAGTGTCGTGGCTCTTCTGATTTGACATACTGATTGATGACAAGCTTCTCTGGGATAAAACTGTGCTATTATCATTATCATACGTGCTGGTGCTCCAAAAATCTTCCGAAATTGTTGGTTTCTTCACCACTAGACCTTGAATTCTTAGTCCCTTTGAAGGTTCATCCACCGCAGTAATTGGTTGGGATTTAGTAGAGCAACCAAAACAACTTCTGCTCTGTTACAAGTCATGGTTATACACATTTGCAATAAATTCTGACAAGAAGACAATTCAGTTTTATGCCACCAGATTACTAATCAAGCAGGCAGTATTCCTTGTCAAATTCTTAATTAATCGACAATGTATGCCTTGGGAAATTACGTCCCAGAAGAAAGACTGCTACTGTCATTTGTAGTTGTTCATAGCTATGCCTAAGTTAAGCCTTGGAAAACAGTACAACAGATGTGCATACAAATGCATAGTCTTTAGAATTTTACCTATTTGGAACAACAATGGAAATTGTAAGAATCATGGGGATGGATTTAAGGGGGTTATTTTCATTAAGTTCGCTGAACAGTAAATAAACAATAGGTGTACCAGAATGAGTGCTTGAATAAATCAATCCATTATGATATGGGGCTCGTGTACCCAATATAGTCACTAGAGTATTATGAATTTGCAATTAAATGCTTGAATACAAGGGACAGAAACATGAACTATAGTTTTATGACTATTAAATCATTTTTCTCATCTGTTTTTGATTCAAGAGTTTTTGTATCATAAATTGCATGCAAGATCGATTATTGAAACCTTACTAACCTTGATAAAATGGCAAACATTCAAAGAAGATTAACACTTAACTCTTGGCATAAGTGGTTATCACAGTAAGGTTAATTTACAAAAGATGATACACAAATTTATTTGATAAAAGGTACTTTTAGTTGCAAGTTTAATACGACGAAGAAAAATGCATTCTTTTAATGATATGACTACCATATGAAAAATTTTAACATTCTGTGTTTGAGACTTCAAAGTACTTTATTTCATTTCTCAGAAATGTGAATACGAGTCTAAAGTTTTAAGAGTAATGAAATAGATATGTAGCCAACAACATCTTCTTCCAATACAAAACATTTCCAACCACCACCAAGAATTAACTAAGCATTTTATTTTCGAGTTCCATTCTAGGGAAGCAATCAAATTACCTACTCCAATCAGGAAGAACATGCCATTTGTCAGGGACATTCTGAAATTGCCTTTGCCTTTCTGAAATTGCCTTTGCCTTATCTTATTTGACCAAATACGCTGTTTTCTAGACTCAAATCCGTAAAAATAAATATTTTTCTTATTTACTATCTTTTTTACCCTGTAGCTGTATTTCGATAGATAATTATCGACTTCTTGATTTTAACACCAATGATAACTATAGAGTTTAGATAGAAGCGAAAGAATATTAACTAACTTGTCAAGCTGATATGACACCAACCCGCACCTCTGAGGACTCAATATGCAAGAGAAAGATGTTCCTTTAACCAATTTTAGCAACTTTAAAGTGATTTTCATTTGGGGCCAGATCAGATTTTAGTGTGCAGTACTGCAGTTCACCTAATTGTTAAATGCAACGAGATGTCTTTGATTTTAGTCCGTCAACCTTTTAGGCTTATATAGGTTTAAAGTTACATTTTAGGTTGACTTGTTTACTTCTAAGAACTAGGGATCCTCTGAACAATATTTAGATTTCATTTCACCAGTCCTATGACTAGATTGGAAATATAAAAAACGAATTGGTCAAGAGTGCCATGCTTAGGAATAATATTTTCCCTGCTCTCTGATATTTTTTCAATTTGCAAATGAATAATTTTTTCAAATTAGTGAGCCGTGAGATATGAGTTCAACTTTAAACAAATTTAACGAAATAGAGGAGTAACTTTATGATCCCATGACTAGAGAATTAGGGGTTTTGGTTTTCCTTCGAGTACTGAGTTGACTTAAGTTACTTTAAGTACAACATACTTTATTTAAAACAGAATGTGTTGATTTGAACTCTGCACATTGAAACTGGAGAGGGGGGATTCTGAATTTCATACTCGTTTGACAATTTTTGGGTGAAAGGAAATATGGGAAAATCAGAAGGTAGATTCAAACTCGATCCATAATTACGAAGACAAAGAATTTGCCTTACAACCTTAGACAACATGTAGTTGAACATTCACAATTGCAATACCAGAAACCCTTCTAACAGATTTGAAGCAATTCGATACAATTAGGCTCCCAAGTAGGTAATATTTGGCTGAAGATACTACTGCAACTTAGATCAAACCAGAAAAGTCATTCCAGAGGCAATCTATTATTACAAATCAGTTTTTGGTAAATACACCCCAAATTTGAATCTAGTCATCTTCTTACTAACTGCAAACAATTTGTAATACAATTTTCTCCAAGTTTTTTCCTTTTCTTTGAAACTGGGGGGAAGAGAAGAAAAGAAAAGAAAAGCGCAAAACTTTCAGCGAATGAAGTTACCCTTGTGTTCAAAATTCAGTGCTTACTCCTAAATAATATATACTAACAATTTCATCAACTAATCCAGAATTCATTGGAAAAAATATTTCCAAAATGCCAAATCAATAAAAACTCAAATCTTGATAAACCCAGTCTATATTCATTTGTGTCCTTCATTGAATAAAACCATAAATCAAATTCGAAGAAAGTGGATTAAAATCAGAGTACATACCCAATGCAAGCAAGAAACTGACTGATCCAGGCGCTGAAAGAAGTGTACAGCATCATATATCTAAACATATACTTCAGTCAATCAAATTCCAACTGTGCCCAGATCGCAGAACGCACAAAAAATCAAGTCCCAACAGCTAAAAACAAAGCCCTGAAAATAATTTTAACAAATATGTATCAATTTACAGTAGAATCCAATAATTTCTAAGTTTCTATATGCACACACACGAGACTGTTTACCAGGTGAGAATAGGGAAAGGCCAACCTTATTTGTCAACAATTCTGTGAACTCATTGCTTAAATTTGGTTGGACTAAATGGAGTGGCTGATGATATGACAGTAATAGGTGTAAAGTTTGTTCATAATTACTTGTATAATTGAGTCAATACCTTATCTGTAATTAATCATGTCTCCGTATATAGTTTTTTTCGGAGATTATATATCGTTGTCTGTGTTGAGTTGTGTGGAGTCTGACTATACTGGACACCCAACCACAACTGGCGGGTCGAGCTGTGTTGAGTTGTGTGGAGCCTGACTAATTTCATACAAGGATATTTTGGGTATTTTCATTGTATTAGGGTTTTTCTTCTTCTGACTATATATATGTTATTTTATGACATATGACTTGTAAGCGAAATTAGTAGTCGCCCAACTATTGTATTGTGATTCCTCAAGAAATAAAAATTCCTCTGCAAATCCGTGTGTTTATCTTTTACTTTTATTGTCATCTTTTTCACAACAGTATGTGGGCAACGTGTAATAAAATTTTGGGTAGGTCGATAATCCAAATCAAGAATAAGATATTCTTTCTTGGATCACGAATTCGATTATTCTAATTAGTTTTATGTTATCTTAATGGAATAGAAAATGAATGGGGTCCAAGAAAGGTTTTTGAGGAACATCAACGTGGCAGTTACAGCAGAATTGTTATTAAATAGCCATATCCAAAGCGATCCAAAGTTCTTAAGTTCAGTTAATAATGTGTGCAACTTACATCCAGTTTATGGCACACAGAGTGGGCCAATCTTTGTGTCTTATCTGCATTTATCATGGAGAATGATGACAACTTAGGATCCGTGACTCTTGAAAAGCTAAAAATTATTTTTAAACATATTTGAATAATTTTCAAAAAGTGTTTAATTTGACTAGATATAATTTGACTAGAGGGATATCTGGTACCGCTTTTTTACTCAAAAAAATGATTTTGTTACCCTTTTTTAAAAACTTACAGCCTCACTAAGAGAGAAGTTAGTCCACAATTGTGGCTGAATAATATTCTTAACCGTTGGAATTCTGCTGAATAGCATAAACAGACAAGCCCTAGATAAGCTTTTAGATGAAGTTGACATAAGATGACTTTCTTTAAAATTTATTCTACAAGAGACAAATACATTGTCAAATCAATACTAAATCAACTATTCTCACAGTTTAGATAAAGGATTAATCTGTTTGTATAATCATGGATGACAATGTGGTTGATAATGTATGAGTTGTCAAAAAACTAATGGTTGCAAAAATAAGCCCCCGTTTGACACCCATTCTCTTCCCATTCTATTTCTCATTTTTTTCTCTTTCTTCATTTCAACCACATATTCTATCAATAAAATAATATTACACATAAACCCAAAAATTCTTCTTATTTTTCAACCACACATTCTTCCCATCAATCACTATTCCAAAATTTATTCTTCACAAAAATGGGTGTCAAACACACCCTAAATTGTTTTTCAAACTATCTAATGACAGTTTGACACGTGATATATTGTCGACAAAATTGTCATCAATGATTGTACACTAAGCATGATTGTTTTTTTATTTTTTGGGTGCTGTGTGGACTCGGATTTTCTTTCTTGGAAACTCTAAAATGCACATATCTAAGCTAGTTACTTCGTTGATCAAAGTAGAAGTCAAATATGGCTCGAGATATTGAAGAATATCTAGAAATTCTATCGTTTCATGAATATTCAAGATATTGAATAATACAAAAATCACCTTGAGAATCGACTCCATTTTTCTTAAACCAACGTATACATCAAATTACATGTATCTGACACCATCATAAAAGCACTCTCTTAAGAAAGTCGATTTCTTGTTCTGATAATATGGAAATAAAATATTTGAAAAATAGGTCCAGCTAATACAATATGGATGCTGGATAAAGCTAATGCCATCGATAACAAACCCAAATACAGCTAACTTCTGTTCAATTTCTCAAACTTACTTAAAAAATTAACAATCTAGTACCATTTCATCTACCGCTTGCCGCCTGGATTGAGCAGACGGGAGACTAGACCCATTCTCCACCAAGGTGTTACTGTCAACATTTCATCCTTTTTCGATATAAGAGCAGGCAGTCCGGTGGTCAAGCTATGACTGAGTGATGTCTGCTCCTTGCCACTTGTCACCGAGGAACTGAAATTGATATCAATATATCATTAAACATAGAAGTCTCGCCATTCAAAAAGAAACCAGTCTGTTGCCAATTACAAAAGCAAAGGATAGGGAGAGCACCACAGCAGCTCGTAAAATCGATGTCAAAACTTATATGCTATGATAGCTTCATTAGATTGTTCTATGTGAATGCTAAAGAGGGAAATCAGCAAGCAATATCAGGAAGGTAGAAAGACGTGGAAAGGGATTAAGGAACTTGCAGTAAACTTGATTTAAAAAAAAAGAAAAGAAAAAAAAAAGAATAAGCTTCAACAAATCATAACTATCTTTTGCATTTTTCATCTAGTAGTTGTAGGATTACGATTACAATAGTAGTTGTATCACTTGTAAGTCTTGAGGCTAATCTAGGGATATTGACTTGAGACGTGTACCTGAACCATATTTAATAATGAGCAACGTGTGATGGAATATGAATAAGACCATAGAGTTGAAGCCTCTTAAAGATGTTAAACACTATAAAAAATGTACTCCTTCATACTAGATTTCAACATCTATTAATTTAGATTATCAGCTAGGCAATTAAAATCAAGTGAAACTACTCTAAATAAATCATAAATTTTCATATGATTGACATGAGAAGACAAATAATAATCCCGTGTGCTTGTTTGAGAACAACTTCACAGAATTAACTCTACAATAGGACATGTCGTATAGAATTCAATAATTGTCAATTATACATCCTATGTTATAGTTGTGTATGTGACTGTCGGACCTGACTGACCATTGGTGTCTTGTGCATGGATTATTATGGTAAATAAAATGTAATGCTTATTATGACAATTGTGGACTCTATAAAGCATGTGACTGTACAATAAGAAATCTATTACTAATTGGAATTCCATGAGCAAGTTAGAGAGAAAATTAGAAAGAGATAATTTCCACCAAAGCAAATATCAGTTTTGGTTGGTTGTCTATTTGCCTGGTCGTCCGCCTAAACCGGAAGCAATTATAGATGCTATAACAAAACATTGTAGGAGAATAACTCGAGAAATATATGAAGATAGCATGGGTCTGAACAAGCAAATAGGTATTTACAACAAATCACAAGCGTTAGAATTAGGACCATTAAATACCATGATCTCATCCACTTGGGACATTGTATGGTGCAAGGATCAAATTACACTGTAACCTATAGTGGAAAAGTTCACAAAAATGTTGGTTCATCGACATTTGAGTGGTCATGTACATAAATTAGGATTGTTTATTTCTGGATTGGTTATGGGTAGCGCATCTAACTAGATTATGATTTTACCTGGTTTTGGGGTGCCCTAGGCGAAACTGTAAAGAAGTCATTGATTTGGACTAGAAGCAAACAAGATTTGTTTCTTTTGCAAAACTGGTCTGTTTAACACACAAACATTATGCATAGTTTATATATACAAATACATGGTTAAGAGACAAGAACAGAATTTAAAACATCAAGAAAACAATAACATAGCAAAATACTTGAAGAAGACTTACACCAACTATTACTCATGTCCAAACAAGTGGGCGTGACTAGCACCCACCCGTTTGTACTCCTTTTACTCCATTAGTTCACTGGAAGAGCTTTCAGTTTCCAACAGCTTCTATTGTGGATAAATCTAGAGGCCCCTCATTTACAGGGCTTGTTTTCATAAGGATAGGAAAATACAAGCTAGAAGCTTTTTAGGTAAACTTATAATTTATCTACAGATCAATGTTTAAGCAGCTAATTGCCTAATCATGAACAGGTTTAAAGGTTTGAAATTCTTATTTTTCGCTGGTTTCTGTATTTCAAACCGTCATGTCAGGAAACTGGATCGTATAGAACTTTGACTTAAGAATAATTTCACAAAATTAGTTAAGTACATAATTATATATCACTTCAAACTCAAGCATAAGCCAATTGAATGAACAATGATGTGGAAGCAATTCTGTATCACCATTGGACCGATACTGAACCAAGAAACCCTTCATAATAATGCTTCGGAGTTTCATAGCACTTGCATAATGCATGAAAATACCTTCAATTCTAATAATCTTAATGCCTGTTTGGGAGAAAGTATAATGAGATTGTAATGAAAAGAAAAAGTTGTGGATAGTAGTTCTGATTAAAATTAATATTTGACTTTGATTTCAAATTATAATGAGATTATAACTTGTCCCAAACAAGCACTTAGAAGTGCACATGCATGTTCGTATAAACAAGAAAAATTAAAGAATCTCAGAAACATACGTCGGAGGTAGTGGACCTTCATATGCAAATGTTGACAAGCCCTGGCGCTGCTTATGCTTGGGATTGGCAGTGCATAATACATAAACTCGCCCACGCCGTTTGATCGTCCGACAAAACTCACACATTTTCTTCACTGAAGAACGGACCTTCATGGCTACAAATGATAATAGCAAAGGCACCATCAGAAATAGAAATACTATATTTAACTGTGAACTGGAAGTTGTAGTCATGTTAAGGCACAGAAATTATTCTAGATTGGAAGAACGTGCCAACATGAATAATTCATAAATGCGAGGGAGTTCAAATAAATAAAAATAGAAAATCCTACTTTGCACAAAAGTGAAGAACCATTATGGAGAGAGTTTGAAACCAACACAGTAGTCACCATAATGAGTCAAGTTACATGGAGAGGCCGTCTTTTTTGTCATTTCTCTTTTCATATCAGATAATGATCCTAACCAGTACAACCAATTGGATGGCCTTTTGGGCTTCCAAACAAACTTGTGCAAGAACAATGATGATATTCTCGTAGATTACCCATCTAAGAGCTGAGCAACTATGCTATTCAGGATCAACGATATTTGTTCTCTATAACATACAGTTTGTGATGTAGAACTCATGAGCAAGAAAAGGGAGAGTAGAGACCTTCACTGAGACATGGTTATGCTGCAGTTTTCATCTAGTGCAGGCTAACATTAAATACACTACAATTTAGCAGGCAGTAGAAGTTATTTGGTTAAGATATTCCTGTGTTTTACAAGTTAATTGTTATTTTAATAATGTTAATATTTCAGTAATAGCCCATTTACGGGCCTTCGGCTATTTAATGGGACAATTTAAGCTAGACTTATTCTAAGTTCTAGTCACTCTAACCATAATGCTGAGTCAAATAGGTATGTAGTTATTAGACTTTATTAAATATTATGCCATGAGTCTGCATAAGATTAGGAAACCGTAACAGCCTATGAATTTCTGGAAATCTGTAGCTGCACCCAGAATAAATTCAAAATTTTTGAAGCTTTTCCTGTTAACTCTACCCTAAAAACAAATGTTAGCAAAAACTACAGACTTCAGATAATTTGAGATTTTTCAGACAAACAGAGCCAACCATAGTATCAAGATAGAAGAGAAAAATAGGTCATAGGGCCCATTGCACTTTTACAATGAGATATTAAGCTTATAGAGTTTATTTACTTAGCGTATACTATATTATTAGACTCAAGGGTAATTTTGTCTTTCAATATTTAATGTACCACAATCCGAGGTTTTATTTGTATTCTAATTATTATGTCAAGAATAATATTACTAGCCTACTATTCTAGCCTACTAGGTAGTCTAATATAATTTTCTAAGTTAAAGCATCTACATCTCAAAATTTGTACTCTTGGTCCTTTTGCACTCCCTTTAAATCCTAGAAGTAGAAACCTTATTCTTACATTGCTCAAATGTTTCCAATTGAAAAATTACTCATAAGGCCCCCAAACTTTCAAAATTTACCACTCGTTTATTGGACACTACAAACTGGAGCCATCAAACATTTCTTTCTTCGACTGATTTGAGTCCAACTTCCCCTATCCCCTGCCTAGGTCAATCCTTCACAGTGAAATTTTTGCAAGTATGCCTGTCTGAAAACAAGCCTAATCCAACTCTAAAGCGCTATTCTTGTGTTGTATAATTGGGGGAGCAGGAAGGGGGGCTCACTTCTTGTCAATCATTAACTTATGTCTTACACATGGTTGGTGTAAACCTGCAGACGCAATATACAATAAATCCTGGCTACCAGTTGACTGTGTAATTGTATTGCTCAACTTCTGGTTAAGCATGTTTTAACTTAGTTACATTGTTATTCCAAGACTTCAAGCCATCCATACAGCGATCATATATCCTTCATCTCTAAGTTGGCATTGCTCTCGACAGCAACTTAATCAATTGAATATGGGTTAAAGCACAATTGGCAAACAAGAAGCACATAAAATTTATATATCACTTGGCATGATATTCCAAATCAAAAAGTGTAAACTTAAATAAGAGTCAGGCTTTGAACCAAAAAATTGATAGCCTTTACCAATATTATGTAGCAATAAAAATCTCAGCTTTAAAAAACAGAAACAAAAAATAAATAAATACATAAATAAAATGTTATATTTCTGAAAGATCAGTGTTCATGTACACGATAAAGGGCACACATGCCTACAGCAAGATTCGATGTGGTCTGATAGTTAATATTTTCTCAATAGGAAATTCTTAGCACTAAGTCTCAAGCAGTAGAATTATTTAATAATCAGAGGACCTTAAATATCCCTCACAATTTTGGACATTAAACATTCTCTGATCCACGAATCAATGAAAGAAACCATAAATTTAGCACCGACGTTCAGCAATTGATCACATTACAAACTGAATCCCCCATGCGCTAAGTTATTCGCTAGTATAAAGCCCATTTACAGAAGTCACTAAGAAATGCCAACCGTAACACCCTACTCAAATAATTTCTTGTAATCAGGTAAAAACATGTTCCACATGATTGACAGTGAATATTACCTTGTCACATAAGCTGCTTAAACAGTAAACTCAATACATTCTCATCACAAAGCAGATGGAAAAGTTCACACTAAATCATTCACTAGTACAACGCCCATTTACAGAAGCTCACAAGAAATGCCAAACGTAACATCCTGCTCAAATCATATTCTTGTAATCAGGCAAAAACACGTTCCACATGATTAATCGTGAATATTGTGTAGTCACATTTTTGCTGCTTAAACAGTAAACTCACCATATTTTCTTCACAAATCAAATGCAAAAGTGCTACTATAGGAGCATTAATTTTCATTAAATATCCCACAAACAATGTTCAAGAAAACCCCAAATAAACTCAATATAAACAAATGTAAATCATAAACAAAATTTATTTCATGTATCAATATAGACTGATAAATTGAAATCATATTCTATTGAAAGATAACCAAACGCCCAAATTCCTGACACCTTTACTTAAAAACACACCCAAAATCCCTTTATAACAAAAAATCCAATAATATAGAAATCCTAAACAAATCCGAAATACGCAAACCCATAAAAATGTTCACTTCAGTCACCCGATTCAATAAAATTATAAAAATTTACCATAACATAGAGCACCTAAACAAATCCCTGAACGTATAAAACCCAGTTAAATAGCTATACGAAAAGCTTAAAATAAAAAACAACAAATCCTCAATATAGTAGTATTGATTTATAAATATATTTACATACCTCGTTGATGAGGGCTTACGCTGTTACGACGAGTTAATTTGCCGATCTACGTTGTTGATTCTTCTGTGTTTTGTTTGTGGGTGTTGGGCCCGTAAAATTTTTACACAGTGGGCTGCATATAAAGCCCAATTAAAGAAAGCTAACCCACTAGGGACACAAGTAAAATTTCATGGAAATTACCTAAAACCAGATTTTTTTAAGAGGAAAATACACCCACAAAGGTTTTTAAGTTACTATTTTCATAAATCCAAAATCATCTTTAATAATACATAAATCAGGTTTTAACTAATAATTTTTAAATTAATTTTTATTTAAATTAATCATACAAAATTTCAACCCTAATTAATTCATTTCCTCTTCCTCCCTCCCTCCCTCCCTCTCGATCACCCATTTTCTCCCCACTCTCTCTCTATTCCTGCCGACACCACCCGCCGGCACCATCACCACGGGCACCACCTCGCCGGCACACCACCGCCTCTCTTCTTCTTTAAATCGTCGGACCACCACGACGATGTCGCGGCTACAGCGATGGACATTTTATCTATGGCGGGAAGGGCTTCGCTCTCAGATCGACGGTGGTAGTTGGAGTGACGCTCAGATCTGCTGCACTCAGATCGACGGTGGCGGGTTCGGTGATAGTGGGTTTTTGCACGATGTGGTGCGGTGATCCATCGGAGATACGGCACCGTGTTAGGGCTCCAGCTGTGGCCCCGTCCGGCCAACAATCGAACAGTCTCACCCGTAGAAAATCAGCGTCGCAGTCCCGTTCTGATCTGTAAACTCATCTTCCCGATCTGATCTGAACTCACCGTTTTGGCAGAGTACTTGGTTTATATCGATATTGTTAGCAATGACAGTCTCGTTTTTCGCGCTCGCAATTTACCTTTTTCTCACGCTGGACTCCGATTATACATCCACTCCTGAAGGAATTGTTTACTGTGTGATATGAATTTGATGCAGTTTCATGTATGAATTTTTTGAAGTGAAAATTGGGAGAAACTTACTTTGATAATTCCGAGTGGAGTTGGTGTTGGCACTGGGGGTTTTTTTTGTTCTTCGTGTTGACGTGTGCCGACGATGATGGGAAGTGGTTGTGGTTTTTGGTGGTGTTGTGGCGGGGGCAGCTGTGGCCTTTTTTGTTGGTGGTGTGGTGCTGAAGGCAATGGTAGTAGTTGGGGTGATGTTGTTGCGGGGGCGATGACTGTGGTTGTGGCTGTGGGGGTGATGACTGTGGTGATTTGGGCTGGGCTGGGCGGGGCGGGGCGGGGTGGGGCGGGATAGTATTTGTGACCAATGTAGTGAATTTGGCGGTTGCGGTGATGTTTGTTGCTGGGAAGTGATGGTGATGACGGTGGTGGTGGTGGTGGTGTTGGCGGCGGAGACGACAGTGGTGTGTGTTGGTGGTGGTCACAAATGATTTGTCAATTGTGACCAATAAATTAGTTGGTGTGTACCAATAAATAATAAATTGTGACCTAAAAATAATTTGTGACCTACAAATTTATTAATTTGTGACCAATGTGACCAATAAATTGGTTGGTGTGTACTAATAAATAATAAACTGTGACCTAGAACTAATTTGTGACCTACAAATTTATTAATTTATGACCAATAAAAGTAATATGTGACCTATAATTTGATGTTCTGTGACCATAAAATAAGTTGTGTGACTTATAAATTTTGTGATTCGTGACTGATGAACAATTGTGACTTTTAAATTTTTAATTTGTGACCGATGAACGAACCGTGACTTATAAAATTTTTGAATTGTGACCTTAAAATTTTTGGATTGTGACCCTAAACCTATAAAATTTTTGAATTGTGACTTTAAATTTTTTGAATTGTGACCAAATTGCATAGATCTGTGACCTTTATATATTTATTAATTAAATATATAATTAATTAATTAAATTATAAATAAATTTTAATGAAAACCTGATTTTTGAAATTTAAAACCTCAAACCTTAATTTTGAAATTGTGATACTTAAATACCTTATTTATGTATTGTTCCCTTTTTTTAAGTTACCATTTCAAAAATCAAATTTAAAATTTGTTTTTGAAAAAATTAGATGATAATTCAATATTTTAATATTAATAATATCTTATCTCTCACTTCTCTCTTAGAGTGTGTTTGATGCATATTAAAATGGAAAGAATGCATTTTTTTGTGATGTGATGTGATGGTGAATATGTTGTTGAAAAAGAAGGAAAAGTTATTGAGATGATGAAAAATATTATTTTATTAAAAATGGTGGTTAAAAATAAGTAGAAAAATGAAAATGAGAATGTGACTCAAACAGTGGCTTAACCCCCATCCCATTCACCCACCAGAAACTGTAGCAACGCCATCCATCCACCAGAAGTCGCAACATGTGTGAGCATCGTTCACAGAAGTGCTTGACGCTGTGAGCTTCGCTATGGGACAGTGCCCAAACCGTTGTGCACCTGTGCGGTAGCGAAGCAAGTTGCAATCACAAGCGTCGTTGCGCACGACGCTCACACTTCTGCGCTCAACGACCTTCCTTTGTGTGCAGCAGCGGATGTTGTGCACGAGCGGTGGAGCTTGCAGAGGTAGGTGGCTATCGGAGTGGCAACGTCAAAGTTTTTTGGCAGTGGTTGTTGCAACAATTTGCTACGGGGTGTTGGTTGATGCAGAAATGGGAAGTGCTGAATGGTGGTATTTTTAACAACAGAAGTCAACAATAAGAAGAAACATAGGTGTTGCAGCGATGAGTACTGTGGCTGATGATATTTGATCTGTACTTTTAGATCTGATTTTTTGTGGTGTTTAAGTGGTGGTGGTGGTCGTGATTTTGGATGTGGTGATGAGGTTGTGGTGATGTTGGTAATACTGATGAGGTGATGGTTATGTTGGTGGTGGTCCTGACGGTGGTGCAGCGATTGGGTAGGATGGAGTGGGTGAGGTGTTTGTGATGAATTATTTGATTGATTGTGATCAATAAATTGGTTAATGTGTTATCGATAAATAATATGTAACTAATGAAATAGATAATTTGTAACTAATAAATAATGTTTGACCTAAAAATTTTCTAAATTGTGACCATTAATTTGATAATTTGTGATCTATAAATATTTTGTAATTAATAATTTCATAATTTGTGATCATGAAATAAATTGTAACTTACAAAATTTGTAATTTGTGATCAAAGAATAATTTGTGACATATTAATTTGATAAATTTGTGATCGATAAATAATTTTTGACCTATAAAATTTGTGATTTGTGACTATGACGTCTGTAATTGTGACCATAAATTATATACTATTGTGACATTAATATATTTAATTAATAAAATTTTTTTAATTAATTATTTCATAAAATTTAATTTAATTAATATCTAATTTTGAAATAATAAACCATGTTTCTTAATTTTTAAATGGGTCAAACTTAATTTCTTAATTTTGAAATAATAAACCATATCTAAAATTTTTACAGTCATGATGTCATCCAAAATAAATGAGAGTATTACCAAATTACGCTAAAATTAGGGGATCAAAATTGAAAAATCCTACTTTTTAACATTTAATTGAAAAATACATTTCAATCCTTGTAACTTCTCAGATAATTATAATAAATGTTGGGCTAAATTTTTGCACGAACGCATGTCCTATACGTAGGAGTCACCTGCAAACAAAAATACCCCGTTTTGAGATGTATTACAATCATTGTAATTTTAGAGATGTATACAGGGGCGGACCTACACAGGGGCCTACAGGGGCATGTGCCCCTGTAGATTTTGGGGAATTTTTTTTTTTTTTTTCAGCAGCAACGTAGGGGGGTAAGATTGCAAAGCTGGACTGGAAAAGGAAGAAATGTTGGAGAAGATAACAGAGAAGAAGAAACTGAAACGGGCTATGTTGTCCTTTTTTTTTTTATTTTTTTTGGGGGCACTTGGGCAGTTGGGTTGATTATTGTGTAAAAGAATTAGGCCCAATAATGGAGGAAATGGTCCAATTTTAAAACAGGCAAAGCTAACCCTTCTCCCAATTCCCAATTCGACAATTCCAATTAGAAGAAGAAGCTGCGTCTGGGCGAAGCTCCGACTCCCATTAATCTGTAACAGAATTAAGGTTAGTTTCTGTGTGTGTATTTGATTATGTATTTTGCTATGTGTATTTGATTATGTATTTTAACAAGAGAAGGTAATTTTGAATTGTGATGATTTTGTGTTTGCAAATTTGGTAATGGATTAGGGTGGATTAATGCTGTCAGATAATATGTGAAGTATTGGAAGTGTTTTTAGTTAATTTAATTGAAACTTATTGATTTAAATTTTGAAGTGGCTGTAGTTGTATGATTTGCTTCCGACGATCTCACAGTCTCAATTACATGGAAAATTTGAAAGTATGGAATTTATAAGTAGCAGAAGATTGAATTTTGGTGGTTTTTTCTGTTTGAGAATTTCTTAATGGTTTATGAGGTTTATGTTTCAATTACTTTACTGCCTTTAGGTGTTGTGTGAAATCAATGAGGTTTATATATTTTGTGTTATTACTTATTATTTATCAATCAATGTTCAATTAATATGAAAAAAGAAATTGGGAATGTGGTTGTGGTTGTGGTTTGATTAGGTGAGGACTGTGGTTTTGGTTTGGTGTGGGGGTTGTTTGCGGTAGTTTTGGTGAAAGTTGTTTGTGTGATGGACGTGGGTGAATTTTGGTTGAGATTAGGTGAATTTTGCAGCCCAACCCCCTGAATCATCTCTCTTCTCAGTTCTCTCCCGTCTCCAAAATCCATCCCGTAATCCCGTTTCTCCTCTTCTCCCTCCCAAAAAAATCTGAAAGATAGATTGTGCCCCCCTAGTTTTGAAAGGTTGCGTTCGCCCCTGGATGTATAAGTGATAAGTGAAAAGTAAAAGAAATTAATTTTCAAATTTTCATCTTAAAAACCTTGGAGGCCTAATTTCGTCAAGTTCAAAACCTGCCTACAAGAATTCCGAGCTAAGTGTGAACTTTCGAGTGGGCTAAATATATTTATCAATTTTAGAAAAGAAAATTAGTGTCCTAACCTTTTAAAAAAGTAGCGGAATTACCCTTTCATTTATTTTTTGGCACAAGTCAATCCCAACCTTTAGAAATTATCGTCTGTCCATCCTTTTCGATATAATGTGACAAATTTGTCCTCCACTTTAAATAAGTAAAAAAGAAGTTATTACTGCAAGATTCCCAAACTTTTGAAAAGTGCAAATAGATTCCAAAAAGAAATTAATTCAAAAAACAATTAACAAAAACTCTAGTATAAAAAACAATTTAGAGGGAAAAAAAAAAAAAAAGGAAAGGGGGAAATGGTATCTACCATATTTTAATGAGATTTTTTCAGAAATCCATAATTTACAATCTTCGGATAATCAGATTTAATATATATGTGCGTGTGTACCGAATAATGTTGGGTAACCAATAAGAGTTGTATCCGAAAATAAGGGGTTGATAAGGAAATCGATGTTTTAAGGGGTTTATAATCATATTTTCAATCTTGCTACATGGACGTCTCTCTTTACACTTTGACTTACCGAATTTATATTTGTCACAATCTCACACCACCTTTCATATCTCACACATTTAATCCAACAATTATATAACCTCCACATTATCTATTTATCAACCAAGTTGTAAAGGGAAATATACAAATAACTTTATCCTTAAATTTTTATCTCCAAATTTACATGTCTTTTGATTTAATTTGTTTTGCTTTACAATATCAATAATTCCATCTCTATCAAATTGTGAAAAATATTCCTTGTTATTGTATGCCAAAGTCTCGTATAAATGTGACTATGGTCTTGCATTTGAAGTTATATAAATATGCAGAATAGTTAGTGGCGGATCCAGGAATGGATCTCAGTTAGGACAGTCGTGATTGTTGACCATTGACAATCGATAGTCAACGACCACAATAACGAGGTCGTTTATTAATATTTAATTAAATAAAATTAAAAATTCTTCAATTTATATGTAAATGCACTAAAATCACAAATCACAATTCTTCAATCTATCATTAAATTCCAATTTCCAATTTTCAACACCAATTTGTCATTTATCACAAATAACAAATTTCTCAATTTATCATTTATCACAAATCATAGACCACGTTCTCTTCCCCCTTTTTATTCTTCTACTTTCTTCTCTCATAGACATACCACATTCTCACTTAATACCTTTATTCTACACAATATCCTTTATCCACACATTATTCTTCTACTTTCTTCTCTCATAGTCCTAATAACTCATAAGTCCATGATATACAAGAAAAAGAGAGAGAGAGAGAGAGAGAGGAGAGAGAGAGAGGTGAAGAGACTTATAGCTGAGAGTGATGAAAGTCAGAAAGTGACTAAAAAACTTAAGGGGTTGTTCTTTTTGTATTTCAGTTTTATATCTTGAATTCATTTGGGGTTTTGTGTTTTCAGTGTTTATTTTGAAATTGTTGAAAATGTGTTCTTTTTTTTGCATTTTGAAAAATTGTTTTGAAAATACCCAAAACGTGTTTTGAAAATTTTGGCTTGATTATAATTGAAAACATCCAAAATGACAAATTTGTTGTTTTGTGTTTTCTTTGTAAATTTTTAAACTTATTTTCAAAAACGCGTTTTCACTGTTTTGAAAAATCGAAAACAGAACACACAAAATAGTGAAAATAGCTTAAAAATGGTAAAGGGAAGAGATTCTAAATATTTTACTTTCCTGTGTTTCAAAGACAAAAACCATCATCAAACATTTTCAATTTAAATGCATTTAACCGGTAAAACTCAACTGTATAAAGAGAAGAGAAACACGTTCTTTTCTTCCAATTTGTTGGGGTCAAAAATAGATACAGAGAGGTTGACGTCGAGGCTTGTCAGCAGCAGCAATAGTTAGCGTGAGTTCGCAGGGCAACATGGCAGTGTAGGAGGAAATTGAATTGATTTGGAATAGTCTATTAATTGGTGTTTGGAGGGGTAAATGGTAATGGATTTGATAATCGGGCCTGATTTTATTTAAGTGGAAATTACACACAACCCTATGTTTCAAGATCCAAATTCAAAAATCAGGTGGAAGGTTTCATTGTACAAAAATCAGATGTTTTATTAAATATTTTTTTTGAAAAGTATTAAATATTAAATATTAATTATACCATTTTTCCTAATTTTAATTTCATCCCAGCAAACCCGTCACTTCATCTCCATTATTCTCTCTCTCTCTCTACCTTCCCCAAGTGCTAGCTCATTCGGCCCGGCACCCACTCCTCGTCCGGCACCGGAGCCACCACCCAATCAGCTGCTCAAGGCGACAGACGCAGCAGAGACATACCGTGGATATGGTTGTTGTCTGCTGATGGAGGTGTGCGATGGTTGGAACGGATATCTCTGGTTGGTGCGGTGGTGGTTGGGTGAGTGGATATGGTTGTTGTCTGCTGATGGTGGATCTAGATTTGGTGGCTGTACTGTGGAGATGAGGTGGTGGCGGAGATGGTGGATCTGGTTGCGATTTTTGTGTAGTGGTGCAGGTGGATGTGTTGATGATGGTGGCGGCATCACTGGTTATGGTTGGCGGTGGTGGGGTGCTTTGGAGTAGCTAGATGAGGCTGCAGTTATTTGTGACTAATAATTAATCTGTGACTTTAAAATTCGACAATTTGTGACTAAAAATTAATCTGTGACTTGTAATTTTTTGATCCGTGACCAATAAAATAATCTATGACCTGTAAAATTGTTGATTTGTGACCACGAAATAATCTGTGACCTCCACAATAAAAATGTGAGACGTGAGCCTTATTGTGTTATCAATTATTATAAACAAAAAATCATGTGTTGTGACCTGTGACCTTGGCTGTGACCTGGACTGTGACTTGTGACCTGGGCTGTGACCTGGACTGTGACTTGTGACCTGGGTTGTGACCGTACAAAAAATTCATGTCATCGGAATAGTCGTCGGAATCGGAGCAGTCACCGGAATCGGAGTGGTCGCCGAAGAAGTCGTAGGAATCGGAGACGTTGCCGGAATGGTCGCCGGAGCAGTCGCCGGCGTGGTGGGATGGTGGTGCTGGGGGTGGGTTAATTTTATATATATATTATATATTTATTTATTTATTTATATCTTTTTATATATTTAAATAAATAAATAAATATTTATAAATATATGTATATATAGGTCAAAAAATCTGATTTTTGAAATGTAAAAGTTGTTTTGTTATTTTTGAAATAGGGTAAAGATAAAGTAGGGAAAGTGAATTTCCCCCTCTAATATATCACCTTATAAATTGCTATTAATGTGATTATTAATCAAAAGACATTAGAAATGGGGTTCGATACGCTATTTTAGATGATTCTGGAATTATACTTCTATTTTTGTACATAAATAATATTAGGCCGACCTTCAAAATACGAAACATATTTTTATCACTCGATATCAAAGAAAAATAGGGAATCGAAATAAAATAAAATAAACCTAGTAAATAAATTTGGGAAGCATAAATAAAAACAATAAATAGACGTCATGCCCTTTAATTAATGAATGCTTCTAGTTATAGAAACACATATTTTTGACAAAAAATAAAAATAGAAAATCACATAAATAGACGTCATGTCCATTGATTAATAATTAACACAATTATTGTCAAGAAAAGCTAATACTTATCTTGAAACTATTCACTTTTACGTATTTTACGTTTGCACAATCAAAATTCAAATCCCACCGTCCAATCAAACCATCTAGAGTTGCTAATCAAATTCTTAAGATAAGCTATTTCTATTTGTGAGCATAAAGAGAATAACAAATTGACAAAAAAGTGTCAATTTTCGATTGCTTAGGCTACACTTTAAAGAAAACCATGTTTCGTCACTTCCGATATTAAAAATTGTGTAGTGTCCGTAAAGCACAAGGCAAGAGATGACGTTGCAGCGAGAACTTTTTCTTTATATATTATTCTACTTTTCCACTAATTAGTAATTAGCGCATTTGTTAAAACCGAATTGGTCGATCCGGTCCAAAAATCGACGAACCAGATGGTGGTCTATCCAAGTGTATTAATTGCAATATTAAACAAAATTTCATTTTTTTTCTTTTTAATATTTTTCAATATTATCTTATGAACCTTTTAGAAGCTATAAAATAGACCCCTTACCCATATACCACTTATAATTAATTATTTATTAAGAGCTTGTTTGATATGGATTTTTTGGGGGAAGAATTGATTTTGAATAGTGATATGATGTGAAATGTGTGGTTGAAAAAGAAGAAAAAATTATTGATGTGATGGAAAATATTATTTTATTGAAAAATGTGTGGTTGAAAATGAGAATTGATTTACTGTAAAAAATGAGAATCCATATCAAACAGTCCCTAAAATTACAATTTTTATTAACCATAGTTTAGAAGTTGGTGAAGTCATGAACATGGATTTTAAAACATTAGATTCGCATGTGTCATGCATCTTTATTGATTATTAAAATTTATTTAAAACCTACTATGGATGAACGTGTCACGTTCCACTTCCAATGTATGAAGTTGATTTATGGGATAATTGCAGCTGCGGTCCCAAACCTTTCAGATTTTTGCGCATTTTACCCTAACCTTTGATTTGTGCCAACGGAGGTCCCAAACCTTTAATAAATATGCGGCAGAGGTCCAAATGGATGGTTTCCATCCATTTGACCGTTAGTCAACCCAAAAAGTCAAAATTAATTCAATTTTTACCAAATTGAAAAGGGCAAAATGATACTTTCAATTTTCATCATTTTAAATAGGTTTAAATATTAATTAAAAACCAAAAAATAAAAAGAAATTATAACCCTTCTTCCTCCCCAGGCTCCCGACCGTCAGCACCTCCGGCCCGAAGCAGGCCACCACCGCCACCGGCAGGCACCACCCCACTCTCTCCACCCCCAAAACGCCACAACCACAATCAAATCAAAACCTAAACCCAAATTCACAATCAAACCAAAATCCTCAAAACAAAGCAATCCATCTCCATCAGAGTCCATCAGAACCACAGCCACCTTTGCGTCTGCCAACGACAACTCTCCTCCTCGGCCTATTGATTGAACACACTGCTGCAACTCTAAAGGGAAAGTAACAGAACAGATGGTAAAGAACAACAATAATCTTATGAAAAGCCCCTGTTTGACCCCCATTTTTGGTAAGTGATAAAACCCGAGCGTTCGCAATAGCCAAACGCATGCTGTTGGTCTGTGTGTGAAAGAGAGGGAAGCATTTTTTTGTTGTTCTTCTGCTTCTGCTTTCTGGGATTCCAAGTAAAGGGCTGTTTAATTCGAAAACAATTAAGAAATCATGGCCGCATTTTTCACCCCTTCTGTAAACCCAGTTTTTTGTTCAACCCACACACCCAGTTTTTTCAGGATCTCACCTGAAACCATGGCCGCATTTGGGAGATAAGGGGCTGCACCTGTTAATCTGGGACCTATGCACCTAATTCTGGTGGCTCCGCCTCCGCTGCCGCCAGTGGAGTGGGTTTCTTCCTCCTTTTTCTCCACTGGGGCCTCTGGTTCAGGCGGCGGGAATGGAGTGGGTTTATTCCTCCTTTTTCAACACAGGGAATGGTGGATTTGGGAGGTGGTTTTGGGCGGCGTGGGGGCTGAAGGCTTTTTGGTGTGGAGGATAAAGGCTATTGCCGACACAAAGGCGGAGGCGGTGGTGGTGCCGGCACAGAGGTTGTGGTGGTGCCGACTGCCATTGTTGTTGGAGAGGAATAGAGAGTTTTTTATTTTTTTTCTATTTTTTTGTTTATTTATGTAATTTGTAAGAATAAGTAAAATTCCTATTTTGCCCTTTTCAATTTGGTAAAAATTGAATTACTTTTGACTTTTTGGGTTGACTAACGGTCAAATGGATGGAAACCATCCATTTGGACATCCGCCGCATATTTATTAAAGGTTTGGGACCTCCGTTGGCACAAATCAAAGGTTAGGGTAAAATGCGCAAAATTCTGAAAGGTTTGGGACCGCAGCTGCAATTATCCCTTGATTTATTGGGAAATATTAGGAGTGACGACATCGAACCTAGATCCTTATTAAAAACTAAGATGATGTAAAGACTCAATGTCAATTCATTTAGGATTCATTTGGCATGATTTTTGAAACGTCAAGAAATTTTTGAGACACAAAAACTATTTTTAGACTTGTTTAACTAATTTTATAAAAGTATTTTGAAAAAATGGATTCAAGCGACTTCCTCTAAAAGCATTTTCAGAATAGAAAATTCTTTAAAAAATTAATTTTCAAAATAAAAATAAAAGTTATTTCCTTCAAAAGCTATTCAATAGAAAGTAAAAGTAAAAGGAAGCGTTTCTTTTAATTTGGAGAGCGTTAAAAGAAAACTGGTCCAAACAAAAACTCTTCTATAGAAAGTAAAAGCAAATTGATTTTCAAACAAAAATAAAGATAATTTTCTCTAAAAACTATTTTACAGAAAATAAAAACTATAACAAACGGACCCTTAAACTCATAAATAAAGTTCGAGCTAGAGTCACTATAAAGGTAGCCAAGCTCGTTGATTGAACCCTTTTTATGTAAATGTTTCGACAACATACTCACGACATTGGCGCGAGCCGTTAAAAGCTACAATTGTCAACAAAATTTTGTGAAGTTAACATTTTCGAATTATTTTTTAAGTTAATAGCGTTCTATTTGCCAAGTATGAAATAAATAATTACTTTTTAAAAATAAGTAACTTCGTGGACTTAAAAATTTAAGATATTTTGAGATGTTCGAAATAAAATAATATTTAAAAGTAACTTTACTATAAAAAATTAAAATAACAAGCCATCCCTCCATTGGCTTGCGATCAATTGGCCACGCTATGTTTGGTCCAGTTACTTCGTTCCACTTTTCAACTACTCATTGGTTTTAATTTAGTGGTCACAATTTATTTTGGATTAAAATATTAAAAGAATTAAGTCATGTACTTTTTATATATAGGCCACCATGTACTTTTATTTTCAATTGAAAAATTGCATTAATGGCTCCTAATTTATTGTAGAAGTAGTAAGTTGATCTTCATCTACTCATTTTTTTCCGCTGGACAAGGTGACACTGACCCTGCTATCACGTTGATCGGTGATAACATGCGGTAAATTGCTATATATGACAATAAGTTGAGGATCAATGATGCAATTTTCCCTTTTTGTTTTTAAAATTTAGAAGTCTTAATAGTACATTAAAGTCCATGAAATTTTTAGGATAATTGACCATTTTGCCTTACGTGCCCATATCCGTAAATATTGTCGAGTCTAATTCACTTCAATACGATATATTTAATTCAACAAGGAGCATCTCAGTTATTGACTATTATTAATTTCTTGTAAAGAAAAAAGATTATTTGTGCACACACGGGTTATGATGTACGCTCACCTTACAAGTTCTCTTCGACCCTGAAGAGCCAAACTCGAGTCATTAAATATCATATGATATCAAAGAATGGTTACTATAACAACACTTTTTTAACGCAAGTTAAATGGAAATTTCGTTTTTTGTTCTCTTTATGAAAGAAATAAGGGGATAAGTTTTACTCTTATCTAAGAACTTGTGAAAGGTTGATGAAAATAAGAAAGCTTAGGATAAATTTTTTCTTTAAGTCTCGAGAATTTGTACACGTCTTCCTACCCAAAAAAATATTCATACCATTGATATCGACAAATCTAAGACCGAAGCCAACTCATTGTCCCGTTATATAAGATGTGAAGTGTGCTTGACAGTGTCTAATGTGACTTTTGCAATGCGTGTACGGAAGCGGACTCGTGTTAGGTTTGTAGAATTTAGTTGTTGACTAGAGCATATAACTAAAATAAATAATTTATTAACTCATAACTAAACATGGGACCTACTAGTACTATATATTCCGTTAGTATGATTGACTCGTTTGATGGGTTCACACTATTGGGATGGTTGACTCGTTCAATTAGAGATGGCAATGGGATGGGTTCGGGGTGGGGGTACCAACTCGTAGGGACGGATTTTTTTGTCCCATTCGGGGCAGGGCAGGCTTTTTTTTGCCATCATTGCGATGGATAGAGTTTCACATTATTTGGGACTTCAACGAATGGAGGAAACAAGAGAATATAAACAAAGAAAAATACTTCAAATTTTGATTTTTCGATACTAAGAATAATTATACCTAAAATTCGAAAAAAAAAATCCTATTATTTTACACATACTCGTCTGCATTAATCTAGAATATAGATCCCAATTTTCTTTTTCTTGCACGTAAAATATGCCAAGACAAAATGAAAGAAACCACAATTTGTACAAAAATAAAAAAGGAACTCAAAAGTTTACAAAATGTAGAAAATTCAAATCCAAGAATCAATACGAATAGGCCACCCTTTGATGCACTCGTTCTTTAAGAATTCCATTGTAAAGTGCCACTCTATTTGCTGGCATTTCTTGAAGTTTCCCACTTGTGTTAGAACTCGACTCCAAGTTAACTTTGGCACAATTATTACTGTGTAATCTTCTGTACTCATCACTATTCCCAGTAGGGTCCACCACATCTTCTGCAAAATGAACCCTCTTCTTCTTTTTCTCTTTCTTCTTCCCTTCTGCACATGCAAGGCATATAACATGAATATATGCATGCATAAAACTACTGTCGAGTCTTTTCCAATACTGCGTAAATTATAAAAAAAGTGTGAGCATACCTGTCGAGAGGCAAGATCGAGGAGAATCTGAAATTGGGTCGATGGAAAGCTCGGAATTCGAGGGAGATTTTTGGAGTCGAAGAGCTAGAAGAATGAAAGTGCCAGAAACAGCCATGGCTGTAGCCAAAACCATGCCCTGAGAGTTCAAGATTGAAGACATATTTTCTTGATTATCGAATGATCAGAAAATAAGACAGAATGGAAGAGTTTACTTTGTGATGAAATGAAAGGAGAATAAATGGTTCGTTTTATGGGCGGTCGAGACTAGGTGGGGACAAGATAAATAATAATATATTTGGTGTGGATGAAAATGAAATAAAGTATAATATATTGGGGTATCAAATGGGATTATTTAATTTTATGATTACCGAATGGAAAAGATATGGGAGACTATTGGTTGGGAGAATTAATGAATGAAAGAAATAGGGATTGACTCCTAACTTTTTTCTCGTGTACCGCACGGCAATGTAGACTTCATGGGTGATGTCATTCGCATCTTCAAGAAGACAGCTTTATGGTAGATGTCACAACTTGCTTCAATGGGTCCATGACTAATATTTTATCCTCCATTTGATAAAACATTATAAATAATTAATCGTCATTTTCAATTACATATATCAAAAAAATGATTCGAGTACAGAAGAAAATTAACAGAATTTTTCCAGAATTTTAAATTACTCTCACATGAGGAGGTGGGGCCCATATGAATTAAATATTGTTAAAAATAATGGAACCCATGTATTGTGTGTATTCGGTATAATTTCTGTAAAATATTTTCTGTACCCTTAAGTGATTGCATATTTTAATAGATACACAACTATAACAAACATGCTACGTGTACATTAAACCCTCCTCTGGCTTCCATTATTTTAAATTATATTTTTTGAAATAATATTTTTTTGAAAAATGTGTAATCGTAAAAATTTTTAATTTACGTGTAATATTATTTTATGAAAAATTGTGTGGTTGGAAATAAGAGAGAAGAATAAATTTTTGGGATAATGAGGCTAACTTTTACATTAATTTTGACGTCATTTGACATAACATCTATCATAGCCATTAATTTTTACAAAGATAAATCGATATGTACATAATTATTGCACATAATGAATTACATAGGTTCCTGTGAAAGAAATCCGGACGTGGATGTAAAGTGTGGAAAAGTAAAAAATTGTAAACTACCGATAGATGCTCGTCGCATGTCAATTATGTAATGTATTATATAAATGATTATATACTTGTAACATGATCTTTTTGACAATATCCTTTCAAATCAATGGCCAGATTTTAACACGTAGGGGGAATGTCATCCTTAATGTCAACAAGAATGTACATCTAGATTTATTTTAATTCCAATCTATTTATTCATCACTAATTTCTTTTTTATTTATAAATTAAACCGTTAAATGGAGGCTTAACGTAGGTGTGATTTAATTATTTTTTCCTATTTTTATTGGGTTTGAATAGGGTTGACAATGGGTTGAGATGAACAGGTAAGCCAAGTATGTGCCGTTCCACGACCAATTTTCAAGTTCGTTTGACCCTCTGGCTCATCTATTTGCGACGAGGTGAGTCGCTCGTGAACCGCTCAGCTCCATAAATTTTTCCCTCAAAAGTTGGATAATTTTTATTTTTGCGATTTGTAAAATTATGGAAATTTATATAAAACTTAAATTTGAAAAAAAAAATTCAAATTATTCAATATATTTAAATTTTTTTTAATGAAACTCCTTTATTTTTTATTATTCCAGTTTGAAAATTAAGAAAATTTGAAAAGGTAAACTTGAAAAATCAGTTTTGTTAATGTTTTAATAGCGCAAATAAAGGTTGTAAAATCTCACATTTTATTAAGATTTGGGACTGATTGATATGTAGTTGGAATTAAAATTGTACACGATTTAATTATTTTATATATGATTTTTCGAAACGAATAAATTTTAATTTTACAAATAAAAGAAATAAAATATTGTTACCTCACTGTTTTCTTAATCTGTAATTGCAGTATTTGAGAGTTGTCGAAAGTTAACAAAAAGCTTCAGCTAAAAAATTACAAATTTGTCATAAATAACCCTTTATGTATTAGATTATATAACACTTTATATATCAATTTTTTTTAAAAAAATTATTCTCGAAAAATTCACTTACGAATCTAAAAAATTGCTATTTTTTTCTTTCTCATTCATGTATCTCTCCATAAATTAATATCTAGTCGAAGCTCCTCACTAAATTTAAATGATCTTATTAAAGTCCTTTAAAAAATATTTAAAGAAAAATAAATTAAAGTATTTTTGTCTTTTTTGTCATTTATAATGGCATTTTAGTAAAAAAAATTCAGCAAATGATGTTTTTTTTTTTTTTATTATAATCATTATGCAAAATATAAATTTGTAAATAGAGTATGTAAAGAGTAATTATATTCTATATACAAGGTGCATTTTGTAAATTTCCCTTCTAGATTCTATTATTTGTGTTTTTTTTTTTTTTTTAAATGAAATTTTTTAGCCTCGCTTCGGAAAATATCTACGAACAGATTATTTTTTCCAGCCTTTTGTTTCGCAATATAGGCAATTCCTAATGAAAAAGTTACATATTTTGGACGGAGGTTTGATTCAGTTCAAAATTAATTTATTAAATTTACTTTTCAGTAAAAATATGTTGCCAAACATATTATATAAGTTTTTTACCAATAAAAAGAATTATTTATTTTAATAGTAATGAAATGTTAATTTAATAATTATTAATATACTTATTTTGATTAAAATAGTTACTTATAAGTAAATTTTGTAAAGCTTAGCCCTACATGCATTATTTCAGGAGCGAAGACTTAAATTGTACAAATAGATAATAAGTTGTAAATGGCATAGTTCGAGTTACATGTTTTTCTTTTTTGTGAAAAAAAATTTCTCCGTGGAATTTTTTTTATTACATATATACCCCCTCAAAATTTATTTTAACGCTTTTTGGCTCCGCCCCTACATATATGTCACGTTTTCGCGTCACTTCTACCTTTCTAGTTTCAATTTACTCTCTTTTTGAATGATTATTTTAGGGATCTACCTTAGTTGATCGTGAAATTTATGCACGAAAAAAAAGTATGGATATTGGTTTCAGCTAATTTTTTTTTCTCTTTCATTGAATACACGGCGAGGTCGGTTGTTTCATCCACGACATCTTTCTCTTTTTTTCTAACTTCTCTCTTTCCATCTTTTGTTGACTATATGGAGAGATTAGTTATTTCATCCACGACATTTTCGCACCAAAACAAGTCCCCCACGCTTTGGAGTTTCTGATGATGAGATTTGATTGATTTAAGACTAAAATGACTTTCGGCTAAATGATTATCATTATTGTTGCTGTTGTTGTTGTTTTCTCGTTTTTCATATGTTTTTTGGCCAATATTCTTTGTCCACCGTTCAACTTTCACATGGAAGGGATTTGTTTTATTCAAGTTTCAATGGAGGAATCAAGGTCCAAAAGGGCCCAAATTAGGTAGTGACCTAATTTCTTGCATTATTATGGAAACATTGAAATTATATATACCATCTATAAAATTATTATTTTTCATAGTTGCATATCTGTTCTTGGAATTGCCAACCTAGGCGGAGTCAAGGTAAGACAATTTATTTACTTATTTATTTTTTCACAATGGGCTATATAGAAGAAAAAATTTCACAGATATTTTTTACATATTAAAAAATAAATGAGCTTGGACAGCCCTAGGGCTATCTACAACCGTGATTGCCACCTCTTAAAAGCTTTCAATAGATAATTTTTTTTCTAAGATACCTAATATTAATAAGTCTCGAGGAACTATTATGTTTGAGTACTAGATCCAATTATTTAAGAAAACACTTAGTTAGAACAAAAGACTCCGACGATAAAGATTAGTTTAAGTTATGACCTCACAACTATGCATCCATCTAACCATAATCGAATATTGAGTATCTTAGACAAACTAATTAGCTAATGAAAAACGCAAGTTTGACCATAACAATACCTAGAGGGGGTGAATAGGTATTTTATGCGGAATTAAAATCAATCATGAATTAAACATAAATAAGTCACTTTTAATTTTTATCTAGATGATTAATCATGCAAGTCATATTATCCTATATTGAATTACCGCAGTTTACTTATCATAAACAATAAATAATAAAGCAATAAAGAATACAAGAATTGTTTATGGAGAAACCCAACTGAGAAAAACTCCAAACACTTTGTCAGTCAATCCACTATAAACGAATCTAACAACTTACAGTTTACCAGACTAGACGACATGTACTATCTGATCACTTGACTGCAATCCTTACAGTTCTCATTGGAACCCATGTTCTCCTGCACCAATCCTTAGCCGATGTTGCCAAAGCTCTCTGTGGAATTTGCTACTCTGCAACACTCCAAACCTTGTGAATTCGTTTATCTCCCGTAGATTACGAAGAACGACCCGTTCTTCACAGATTGGAACTCCATTCGCCTTCCTTGATCTTCAACACCTTTTACAGATATGTAGGAAGTTTGGTTTCTGGTATTTGGATATTGGATCTAATGTTTTTCTGACAGATGATCTCACACAAGATGAAGGTTGAAGTATATGATATGGATGAATCACTCTCTGATCTGTTTCTCTCAATGTTCAACCTTGAAATTTCGTACATGTGAGTTTTGATATTTATAGGTAGGTCAAGATGTCAATGAGCCTAGTAAAAAACCTTGGAATCACTAAATAAAAATTTTCTGGACAGTACTGTCGCTCGAGCGAGGGCTCAGCGACAGTTGAGTGACAATCTATCGCTCGAGTGAAGGAGGGACGACGGTCTAGCGACAGTGTTTTTACTTTTGTAGATCGAGCCAACCATTGGCGACAATCCAGCGAAAATCTGCGCCGTTTTCATCCTTGTTCCAAACTCGAAACCCTAAACCTATTTAACTAACTTTTAAACAAATTGCAGATCAATCCTTGAACTTTGAGACTCTATCAAATTAAATCCTTTTGTCGACAGAAAAATTTACCAATTACAAAACCAACTAAAACCTAACAGCTGACATCAAGTGAGGAATATATTCAAGTTATCAAACAAAAATTAAATACTACTAATGACTCGTCGATGACCAAGGAAGTACTCTAGTTTGACATCTTGATCCCAATATCAAGGGATAGGCTAACCAAGGTATATTACATATAATGGGTTAATTTTACTTATTTGTGCAGATAAAAAGAAAATACTTGAAAAATTGAATGTTATGCGTGACAAATATCGATAATAATTTAATTGTTTATAGAATTCTTTTTCCAACCTTTTGCTTGTCAATATGGGAAATTACTAGTAAGTTAACTTGTCTTGTAACCAATTTTTGAACTAATAGATTTTGAAAATAAAAAATAAAAAAATCAATATATTATTCTTTATTTGTCAATTTCATATAATCCTCTCTCTTCAACATTCAACTGCATCACGACATTGTTAAGAGTATGAGCTTCTTTTAGGTATTTGTCATACATATTCTTACTACCTAAGTCATGTTTCTATTAATTTTTTTCTGGATCGAGGTCATCTCTATTTGCTGATATATATTCTCATTTCTTATCGTATCGACTTTAGCAAACCGTCTTTTAACAACCTAAGCACTCAATTATCATTAAAAAAATTGACTGTTTAATGATCAAATCAATGGTTTCTATCACACGAGGATTTCAAGCGCGGACATTTGAAATGTTTGAAACTTCGGGACCTCGTCTTCTCAACGTGGGTGAATTTTATCCTCAAAAAGTTCACAAAGGCGCTCTCTTTTCTTGTCATTCCCATTTTTCAAATGATTATAGCGTGAAAGAATGGATATCATCTTGGTTCGATTTTTTCTTACTTCCTTGAATAAAAAGAGTCTGTTTCATCCACGGCATTTATGCCAAGAGAAGCCCCCCACGCTTTGAAGTTTACGATGGTGACTAGATTGGATTGATTCCAGATTTGAAAATGACTTGTGCAAATTCGTTATTTATTTTTTCCATTTTTCTTTTTTCTCGTTTGGTCAATTACACCCCTAATGGACGGAAGGGCCGATATTCTACAAGACGCGGAAGTAGATATTGACTTAGTCCTCACTTGATTTTAATTTTTTGAGAAGTGATTTTTTTTTTTTTTTTTGGGGATAATTTTTGTTTAATAAAGTAGCAAAAAGTTAAAGGTCGCAGCTTAGTTCGAATCCATGGTGACCTTTCCTAAAGTGACGTTGGATGCAGGTTCGGAAGGATTTAAGTAATCGTTGAGTATTTGTAGTTTGGGTCTACTCGTGCATTCATATAATTTACACTAAATTCGAATGGCTCCACGAGTAGGTTGCAAGCTGGATTGTATAGTGAGACAACTCGAATGGTTAACAAGTTTGTACTTGTGTGCCGATTTTTTTTAGTACGTCTTGATTCATGACTCGCTTTCGAAGTGAGCTAAGCGGCGAGAGCAGCGATATTTCCTAATTTTGAACTCTCAATCATATCTAAAACTTAAAATTCGCCCTAGCTCAAATCCAACAAATGAATATTCTGTCCACGACTAAAGAATTATTGACTTGGGGTCTTTATGATTTTTTTGAAACTTAAGAAATATGTATGAAATTCCTATGAAAATTCAAGGTCATTATACTCTATGGATTAATGCAAGCAATTCACTTATCACTCGAAATGGATGACTTTCATTTTTTCGTCGGACCACAATCTTGAGCTACGAACCTAAATATGTACTATTTATATTACTATTGAAGTCAGTCCTTGAATTGAATCATTCTTTACCAAGACGAAGCTCAAAGAATATCCTTCGCTTCGATTAGCACACACAAGGAATGGATTCCTCAGTCGATAGGGTTGAGGGAGGGATGGAAGAACTTCCAAAAATGATTACACGAGGAACTTCACTTGCCTAAAGGGCGTAGCGAGAGAAAGATTTATGAGAGCCGGCCTACTCATAATTGGACTATTACATAGCAACATCTAAATAAGAGAAAATTAGCTGGGCCCATTTCATTATTCCCTCTAAATAATTGATCTGGACAACAGAGGTCCAACAGTTTGGAAACCACTATTCCAATATACTATGATTTAGTATTTGGGCTAACCCAAAAAGAATAAATGGGCTTTAGCTTCATAGCCTCCTCTGTATAATTTGCTTTCAAGTTTATGTTTTTTTTTTTTTTTTGACAACAAATAATAAGGGAATTTAAATAATTAATTATTGGCTTATTCCATACAACTCGTGCTTCCCATTTGAGCCCATATTTTCATACTTAAAATGATATTGAATTTATATAACACACCATGCAAGATGGTGGATGGAATCCAACTAAACGTTATAAAATTTTAGACCGTAGTTATCACTTGATCGACCTAGAATATTTCAGAGTGGGTGCAATACACTTGTCTTGCAGCCATTTGGCCAACCGTATATTTTCCTCTTGGTAACGTGATTAGTTCCCAATTGTCATTCTTCTTTCTAGTTTGTCTCGTTTCTTTATAAAAGAAGTTGATAAACATTTCTTGATGATTGTAGTGCGCATTTTCGACCAAAGAAGAATGCTCAGAAAAAAGGCATTTCACAAATCAAGAAAGCTGCATAAATGAATATAACATATAGAGAAGTGGACTAATCCAACCAATCTTGGTTGGGCACGACATTTGTGTTCTAATTAACCATGCCACATAGTTTTATTAAATTATGGGCTGAATAATCGATAATACCGCCCCGCCCCGCCCGTAAAAGAGGATACAAATGCAATATGAAAAATGAAGATGGGTAATTAAGGAAATCTAAAAATAGTCCCCCGACAAGTCCCACTAATCTAAGGCAACCTCTTCTTTAATATCCTGCAGGAATAAGCCTAAGGAGACATTTGAGATTAAATTAATCATGAAGCCATGCCAGCTGCAGATCTTATAGCTGCTATCATTTACTGCAAAAACCAATAATTGGCAGAATGAGTGAGCTGTCTATTATTTTCATGTGATGTATCAAGAAAGTATTGAGTGTACGTTTTTTGTATATTAGGAACCATCTAGTCATTGGGATTCTTTCGTTCAGAACAGAAAATTATGAAGATCAAAATGTCCAAAACTTTTTTAATCACATGAATCTCTGTTTCATCATCAGTTATCACTTGTCTGTCTGTCAGCCTTACAAAAAGCAAAACCATGACATTCTAGTACACTGCCCGCCCACGAAAACAAACAAATCCCACATCGAATCATCTGTTAATTATTTCTCCATCAACTTTTATTGGATGTTTGTGTTTTGGTTGGTAATCTTAAGTTTGTTTGCTTTTGTAATGTAAGGATATTTGGACTCTATTTTGAAATTTCTCGCATACTTTCATCTGTCAAGCTGATATTTAAAAGAAAGCATACAAAATAAGATTTCATTTTCCATATCATGAAAGAAATATAACTAAAATAATGAGTTGGGCTTTATGTGTGTGTGTGTGTGTGAAAATCGATAATATGTACTTTCACCAACGGAAAACTCGTAAGTGAATAATATTAAGCTCATGTTTGGACTTCATCTTTTCAAATTATAATGGGGGAATAGTAATTTTTTGGAGAAAGAAATTTTTTTAGATTTATATGTAATATTATTTTGTTGGAGATTGCGTGATTGATAAGTAGAGAGAGAAATGAATTTGAGGGCCCGTTTGATTCTCATTATTGCAGAATGAGAATGAAAAATATAGTCGATATTGGACCCCAGACAAGGATAGAAATTTAAAATTGATGGCTTGATATGATGGATAACGGTCATATTTTTCATTTTTATGGATGAAAAATGAGAAAAAACGGGGGCTAAACTTCACCAGCTGAATGTGAGCCAAACGGGAGCTAAACTTCACCAACTGAATTTTCGTTATTATTGTGTGTTGGTGAATGCATGCAACTGTCCCATCTAATGCTGATTTTGTAAGCGATAGCAACAAATGTCGTCAGTAAATAATTTTCTATTGGTAAAATGTGTTAGTTTATTTTAATTTGTAGTGGTGCTTTTGAACTTTGACGTGACTTTTTGTTTTTGTTTTCATTTTTTAAATGAACATCTCCTTCTTTGTGTACGGTTTGTCATCGAACTATTTCCCTTTTTTTCACGTATAAATAGCAAAACCCATAAACTATATTCACGTATATGCACTTTCTCCCTTTGTTACATCAGGCTAAACAGATAGTGCATGTATGATATATAGTACTATACAGGACTTGAAATTACGATAAATTAAATTTTAACATTATTTTTGCTTCAATAATGTCCGATATTATACCTTCACTTTAAAAAACAAGTCAATAGGAAATAGTCTGAAGTTAGACTTCAGTTTTTTTTCGATTCGCTTTATGTTCAAAACTTTCGATTGGCTTTATGTTCATGTCGTTTAATTTTATTCGAAGATTTTGGAGGTAAAACATGTACTTTGGAGGTACTCGAAAATCAATTTATAAGTATGGGGAATGATTTACACTTTCAAAACTTGAGGAGGATCGATTTTGGATGAATATAGAGGTTATAGGACCAACATGGATGCTTTTGGAAGTTGAGGGGGTGTCATTTTTAATGGGGGTATTTTAGTCAGTTCGGTGGTTCGAATTTCGAGGAAGTTTGTTCACTACATAAAGACCTAATTTATGTCAAATAAAAGTTAGACCATTAGGTTGGAGGACCACGTAACTTAGATTTGAACCGTTTATATTAATTCTCAAAATTTGTGTATACTTTTTTTTTCCTTAAATACTTAAAATACTTGATCGTTAATTTCATATTTTATGAATTGTAACAAATCGAGAGATGAGTTATAAATTCAGACTATGTGATCAAATTCAATAATTAGGTAAAATGAAGAGATATGATCTAATTATTATTGCTGGTTTTAATTGAATTCAGAAGTATTCGGATTCATATAGAAATACAGTGAATTAATTTAACTAGATATGATTGATCTGAACTCGAAAAAAGAAAAATTGATTTAATTAGCGAAAACTGGTATAACTTTAGGAATCGAACTTTAGAGGTAAGATTAAATGTTATAATTATGGTGAAATCGTGAGTGTCAACTCTTTAATCATTATATTTGATCATTTAATTAGATAGGGTCCGTTTGATTGTAAATATGGAAAATGAGTTGAAAGAAAATGTTTTACTGAGATTTGAATTGTCTAGAATTTATTTTTATTGAGAATTATAATTAATTATGTTTAATTGGTATAATTTTTCTCTTGAAAATTGTTGAAAGTTTGGTGTCCATTTGATTTGACTTTATTTTTCATGAAAATTTCTACTAAAGTGATAATTTTTTCTACCATTGAGTCTAGAAATTTGTTCCACTGGCAAAAAAAAAAAATTTTTTTTAAAATTTTTTTTAAAAAATTATCATACCGAATACTATTTGTTTGACTTTGTATTGTGTGAAAATTGTCAATAAAAGTGATAAATTTTTTTACCATTATGTCTATAATTTTTTTCAATTACCAAAAAAAAAAAAGGCTGGAAAATCAAAAACCAACCAACCCAAAAGAAAACAATTTCCTTGAAATCATGGAAAAGGGGCACGTGAGCCATCATGGTGAAAAATGAATTGCTAGGAAAATTTGTGCCATCAAACAATGGAAAATGTGGAAAAGGGAAATTTTTTTTCCATATTCCATGGAAAACATGGTGCATCAAACAGGCGCTTAATTTCTTTTATTTTCCTTATTTAAATTAGCTCTTCTATTAAACTTTATTGATATTTTATTTTCGTCAAATAAGAGGTAGTGATATTTAAACGGATATTCGGAGAAGGTAATTTTTGCGAGACGATAGTTTGGACTCTTTTGATCTATTTTACTATTTTAATTGACATTGTACAATCGCCACACAACGTTATAGCATAACATTAAAAAACTCAAATTGACTAGTTCATTCGAGCAATTATGTTTCTCTAGTTATGGAATGGAAGGGGTAGTTGTAAAATGATTTTAATTAGATTCTAGCTACAAAAAATAAAATTCTGGATTTATTTATTTTTGTAAAGTCCAGATATATTCAACCATTAACTTGACAAAGATGAATTTACATAAACTAATATACATGGAATTCGGAAACTAACACAATAGTTTTCGCCTTACATTATATAGAATGAATCGGACTAAACCAAACCACAATTAGTTTATTATGGTCTTGTTCAATTTTATCGTTGCATGTAAAATCCTTTTGTAGAATTTTCAGTGGTCTCTAATTCGGTCCGATTTTCATCAAAATCGAATCAAATCATGAGACCATTGCCTATTATTTAGTTGCTTCAAAGATTATGCAAATTATGGATGATAATTTAATGGACCCTCTCTAATAAGTAAATGAAGAACTATTAGTAAAAGATAATATTGAATATCAAATAAATCAATATATTAATTTAATTATAAGAAAAATATATTCTTCTATTTCAAATGTTTTCTATGGAAAACAAGTATATTAAAATATATTTCAAATGTTTTCTATGGAAAACAAATATATATCTTCTATATATTAAAAGTGTTTATGTAACAGAATTTTTTGTTTTTAACGGAAAAACTAACGGATTTGTTGTTTTAACGTACTATGTAACAGAATTCTTATTTTAAACGGCAGCTGCACCTTCTTTCAGTATTTTTATCATAACTTTGTATTCCGATATCCGATTGAGATGATTCAAAATGCGTTGAAAAGCTAACTCATCTCGCTACAACTTTGATTCAGACATCATTCTCCAATTCGATCACTTTCTATGTCAAACTAGGTCTCAATATGAGACTAAAACATCGGAGCATAACTTTTCGGTTGGAAATTGATTTGTGATCATCTTTTGACTAAATTTGATTCCATTGACGTCTTCTTTTATCCAATTGACTCTGAGCACTCTCAAATCTTCATCGTGAGGTTCGGCACAACTTTTAAGTATTTATATTTTAGTCCCCGAACTTTGGATCCTTTACAATTTAGCAATTTCTCCAAATTTGTCAACTTTTGCTTATTTTCTTCAATATCACCAACTTACATCACAATATCAAAATCACACATTTAATTATTTATCAATTAGATAAACATTACATCATTAATTATTTAATTAAAAAAAATTACATCTTTATTAATAACAAATTAATTCTTAAACAAAACTATCAAATATAAACTAGGCAAACGTGCATTGCACGTTACTTGCACCTAATATCTTCTATATATTAAAAGTGGCTATGTAACGGAATTTCTTGTTTTTAATGGAAAAACTAACGGAATTTGTTGTTTTAACGGATTATGTAACGGAATTTCTTGTTTTAAATAGGCAGCTGCACATTCTTTCAGTGTTTTTTTCATAACTTTATATTCTGATATCCGATTGAGGCGATTCAAAATGCGTTGGAAAGCTAACTCATCTCGCTACAACTTTGATTCAGACATCAGTCTCCAATTCGATCACTTTATATGCCAAAAATAGGTCTCAATATGAGACTAAAACATCAGAGCATAACTTTTTGGTTGGAAATTGATTTGTGATCATTTTTTGACTAAATTTGATTCCACTGACGTCTTCCTTTATCCAATTGACTCCGAGCACTCTCAAATCTTCATCGTTAGGTTGGACACAACTTTTAAGTATTTACATTTTAGTCCTCGAACTTTGGATCCATTACAATTTAGCAATTTCTCCAAATTTGTCAACTTTTGCTTATTTTCTTCAATCTCACCAACTTATATCACAATATCAAAATCACACATCTAATTATTTATCAATTACATAAACATTACATCATTAATTATTTAATTAACCAAAAAAATTACATCTTTATTAATAACAAATTAATTTTTAAACAAAACTATTAAATATAAACTAGGCAAACGTGCATTGCACATTGCTTGCACCTAGTATATATTAAAAGTGGCTATATAACGGAATTTCTTGTTTTTAACGGAAAAACTAACGGAATTTGTTGTTTTAACGGATTATATAACAGAATTTCTTGTTTTAAATAGGTAGCTGCACCTTCTTTTAGTGTTTTTATCATAACTTTGTATTCCGATATTCGATTGAGACGATTCAAAATGCGTTGGAAAGTTAACTCATCTGGCTACAACTTTAATTTAGACATCATTCTCCAATTCGATCACTTTCTATGCCAAAAATAGGTCTCAATATGAGACTAAAATATTGGAGCATAACTTTTCGGTTGGAAATTGATTTGTGATCATCTTGTCTAAATTTAATTCCATTGACATCTTCCTTTATCCAATTGACTCCGAGCACTCTCAAATCTTCATCGTGAGGTTCGGCAAAACTTTTAAGTATTTACATTTTAGTCCCCGAACTTTGGATCCCTTACAATTTAGCAATTTCTCCAAATTTGTCAACTTTTACTTATTTTC
The DNA here is from genome assembly GCA_035079005.1 of Fraxinus americana. Classification (NCBI taxonomy): domain Eukaryota; kingdom Viridiplantae; phylum Streptophyta; class Magnoliopsida; order Lamiales; family Oleaceae; genus Fraxinus; species Fraxinus americana. Next base: position 24,078,502 of record CM068726.1, on the reverse strand, counting down.
TTCGATCTCACCAACTTATATCACAACATCAAAATCATATATCTAATTATTTATCAATTACATAAACATCAAATATAAACTACGCAAACGTGCATTACACATTGCTTGCACCTAATGTGTGTGTGTATATATATTGTGACTCCTTCGTATTAAAGATTTCAATGAATCTTAAATTCCCATAAAGATAGGCCTATTCAAATGAGTCAAGAATGGAAAAGAAATAATTAATTTGATAAAATAATATTTCATATGTACTATTTAATTAGGTCCTACTTTGGATGCATGCTTGAGCTTTATTTGATTAATTTTGATTATTTCTATGCATACGATGCATGTCCTACTATTTTCCTATATGGGCAAAAAAATGAAATTTCATTTTTTGTTATTGTCTTATTCTCGTCTTGTCAATTCATTCATGTTATAACTCCCTCTCTATATAATATTTTAGATAATAAAATTTCTTAATATAAAATAAATGGTTGTCCATGTAATAATTCTTGATTTAAGGGCTTGTTTGAGCCCCCCACTTTATTTTATTTTATTTTATTTTTTTTGGTTGAAAATTTGAGCTTTGTAATATATTTTCTAAAGAATGTGTGATTAAAAAGTTGAGAAAATAAAGTTTTGAGTTTACGAGTAAAATTATTTTATTAAAGGTCTGTTTGATTGGCAAATGTGGAAATGAATTTCAATTCGATGTTAGTTGGAAAATAAAAATCCACCAAATCTATAAGAATTTGTTTTTCATGAAAACAAAGAAAATACAGTTTAAAGTGGTTGTACCTTGGAATTCGATTTTCATTTTCACGTTGCAATCAAACGGTCAAATCGAAATTTGTTTTCCTCGAATGTAACATTTTTCGTGGTAAATGTGGCAATCAAATAGGGCCTACGAGAATACATGACTCAAAATGAGTTTGAATGAAAATGAATTTTTAAATAATGAAACTCAATATGAGCTAAGACATATCGAATCATCGATTTAGCTTAACCATACAAATTACAAAGAGAATAAGAAAATTATTTTAATAATAATAATAATAATAATAATAATAATAATAATAATAATAATAATAATAATAAACTACTAAGTAAATTTTAGTCATGTGGGATGTGCACATGCATAGGTAATCATATAAATACTTAATTAAATAAAAATTAAGAAATTAACTTCAAGTTGAGACATTACTTGCACATATATCAAAACTTTTAATCATTAAAAGACAGCGTTCCTTGTTAACAGGGTGATTTAGAATGTCATGCTTGTCGTTTAGCCAAAATAAATATATTTATATTATTAATGGTGCTCAAGACAATGCAGAGGGCTCGAATATTAATTAATAATTATTAATTTAGGGCTAAGATTATGGATTTAATTATTAATTATGAGTACATCAAACTTTATGAAAACACGTTTTATGAATAGATAACTTTTCATACAATTAACTATTAAGTAAAATTAATTAAAGCAAAAGTCAAGGGATTCGCTTAGAGCTTGTAATAAAAATTGATCGAGGATTCTTGCGTTGATCTGTCGAATATGTTAGATGTTAAAAAAAAAAAAATCGATAGAATGTATTATAAATCAATATTTTATTATCTTGAAATGCCATACGTTTATTTTTGCGTCCATATAATTCACATCGCAAACGTAGGATTTTTTTTTTTCATTGTGAAACCATTGCACAAAGTAAATAAAATTGTCATAAATTATGATAATTTGTTTATGATTTGATTTCTTCCATGTATACAATCATCGGAGATAAACTTTGCAGTATAAAGAGCAGTGAAGAGAGGAAAATCCTGCAACATACTTAACAGCTTGAGACAAGCTGTCAAGGAAGAAGAGCAAACCTAGACTCGATGGTTACAAGCCATACATTGAAGCATGGAGGAAGTTTTTCCAACCATCAATAAAAAAAAAAGAGGATTCGCGGCATGTCAAGCCCTGGTAAGGTTCTTCACATAGGACACGGGGAATCCCGTGTGAGTCAGCAAGGACCACCTTGCAAGACTAAATACTCCTGGGTGATCGATAGCGAAGTAGTACCGTGAGGGAAGGGTGAAAAGAACCCCTGTCAACGGGGAGCAACCTCATTCTCGAACGAACGACCACTTATCTTTCTGTCTAGGTCTGCCTCAATGAGCTTTGCTACTTCAAAATGAAGGCGGAGCCTGTTCCGAATGCTTCTCCGATCCAGAAGTTCTCACGAAGAGAATAAGATGTTGCTCCCCCTCCCTCTGTCTCACACCCAGATAAACTGCAAGCTGAGAGTGCGAACCTATGAACGGTTTGCACGAGTTCATTCACAAACTCATCGATGTGCATTTTAATTACAAAATGCAATTTTCGACTTTAAAAAAGAGGCGAGTCAGGAAGTGGCTCACGAGTTGACTCGGCTTGTGCACCAAGGGACGAGTTGAGCCCAACTCTCTTGAGGTGAGCCGATTTGCTCGACTTTCCCCACTGACAAGCTGAGCGAGCAGCTAGGCTCACCCCCATTAAACACTCCTAGCTACAACTGACTTGCAAGGAACATAAATGTGTGAACATCCTATATACTTCTCATTTGGACAGTTAAATATAACAAGGAAGGTTATCAACCTTAACAAATTCTTCTATCAAAACAAGTTATACATTTATTGCATATTTGTACTTAAAAACTTAGGACAAGCTTGCAACGGCTTAATAATTATCATAAAAAATTCAGCATGAGGAAGGTAAAGGTGTAAAACATTAGGACGACGGCTTAATAATGACCGCGATGACTATTTATAAAAATAGTGACGGTTAAACAATCTTAGAAAATTCTTCTATAAAAAAAAAATATTTTTGTTTATTACATATTTGTACTAAAGAAACTACTACAAGCTTGCGACGGCTTAATAATTGTCATTAAAAGTTCAACACGAGGAAGGTAAAGGTGTTGAAAAGGCCCATAGCACATGATATTAAAATAAGATTTCATCAAACATCAATAGATTAGAAAGTAAACTTGTAGAAAATTAAAAATTGAACACAAAGAATTATTTTGGCCTAAGGCTCAGAGGTTCAGCTACCGGATCTAACACACACATCTCCCGTTGAGCATCCAAATAATGGATATCTACTCGATTGCACTAATAGCCAAAAATATGGCAGTTAAAGATTACAATCAGTTCAAGAATACACAATAAAGCCACAGAGACTTATCTTTACAAGTGACTTTGAATCGAACACACCCTCTAGCCAAAAACAAGACACATCACTCAGTTCTGTCTTCAAAGTTCACAGATTACACGAATCACATAGATTCATTACACAAAACACTCAGTAATGTATCACTTCTCACAATCAGAAGTACATCTAAGAGATTCTAACATTTACACACTCTAATCACTCAAGAATGTGAAACCCTAATCGAAGAATGAGATTTTCTCTCTAGAAGACAAAGGAATGGAAAAGAACTCACTCAACCGAATGAGCCAAACAGTGCACCAAGTGAAGGATAAAAATTAGAAGCCATTAGAACTTTAATCAATGGTAACCAAGTTGCCAAATGTCAGCAATCCAACAATTAACTTACACTTAAGAAAGTGTTATTTCAGAAGCAAGAATTTAACTTAATTGTTGGAAGCACACTTAAGTCAAATGTTTGAGTCACAACAATCTCCACCTTGCTTTCAACAATTTTTGGCAACAGTGCAACCAGAAGCAAACCTCATCAATTATTTTTCATCTGCTCCAAGTACCTATAACATCACATAGTATCAATAGATAACAACTTCAAATAGTTAAGAAACTTGTTTAAATATATTATCTTAGTTCTCATATTTGAGGGATTAAACTGGGTAGAAATTTTACTAATCTTCATAATTTCTTTTGATATAATATCTCTAATAAAGTGATATTTAATGTTTATATGCTTGGTCCTATCATGAAACATGCAATTTTTGCTTAAATGTATGGCACTTAAGTTATCAGAATACAAAGTTTCATTTTCATCAATAAAACCAAGTTTATTTAGCAATCTACTTAACCAAATTCCCTCTTTAATAGCATCAGAAGCAGCAATGTCTTTTGCTTCAATTGAGGATTGCAATTGAGATTTCCAGCTTATATCACATAGAGTAAAATAATAGACAGATATAGAGTTCATATTGTCTCTATCTCCAACAAAATCAGAATCAGTAAACTCCTTCAAAGTGATTCCCCTTTTATTCATTTTAAACATAAGTCCTAAATTTGAGGTACCTTTCAAGTATCTTAAAAGTAATTTTAAAGCATTCCAGTGTTCTTCTCTTGGGTTACTCATAAATCTACTAAGTATACTAATACTATGAGCTAGGTTTGTCCTTTTACAAACCATAAGATACATGACAGATCCAATTACATTTGCATATGGAATTTTGGACATTCTAGTAAATTTTTCATCAGTTTTAGGACAACACTCAGATAAAAGTTTAAAATGATTTGAAAGAGGCAAAGTAACAAGTTTGCAATCAAACATGTTAAATCTTTTCAGAAGTTTAAACATATAATCATGTTGATGCAAAAATAACATGTCCTTATCCTTATTTCTTAAAATCTGCATACCAAGGATCTTCTGGCTGGGCCAAGATCCTTTATATGAAATCCAGATTTATTACAACTTGCAAGTAACATATCATCAACATAAAGTACTAAGTGCAAAGAACTTTTACCTCCATTACCTTTATAGTAGAGGCAAAAATCATAATTACTTCTTTGAAAACCATGTTTCAAAACAAAGGTATCAAACTTTTTATACCATTGCCTTGAGGCTTGTTTTAGACCATAAAGAGATTTCTTTAACAAACATACAACATTCTCGGAAGAATCACCTTTAATAAAATCAACGGGTTGTTTCATATAGGTTTTTTCATCTAAATCACCATAGAGAAAATCAATCTTAACATCTATTTGATCAAGTTCCCATCTAAATTGAACAACAAAGGCAAGAATGCACCTAATAGTGGTATATTTAACTACAGGAGAAAACATTTTAGCATAGTCAACACCTTCTTTTTGTATAAACCCTTTAGCTACAAGTCTAGTTTTATATCTAACATTTTTATTCCCCCCTTCACCTTCCCTTGTCTTGAAGATCAACTTGCAATCAGTTAGCTTTTGGTCTTTAGGTTTTTAACCAATTCTCAGGTGTTATTTTTAAGGAATGAACTCATTTCATCATCCATAACAGCTTTCCACTGTTTATAATCTTTAAAATTAATGGCTTCATCATAAAAGTTATGTTCATTTTCAAATTAGTCTTGATAAGTAAATAATGAACAAAATCATCGCAATCAAACCTTGTAGGAGGTCTGATTTACCTCATTTCTCTATCTCTTGTGAGTTGGTATTCATCAACAGGTAGAGGAGCATAATCGGGTTCATTTTTAGTTTTAGGAATACTATCATTTTCAATGGAAACATCATTTTCATCAAGATCTGATTTATTAGCAGAAAGTGCAGGTGTTTCTTTTTCATTTAAAGAAGACTTTACCTCAATTTGAACATCTTTTTCAATCAAATTATTTTCTTTCCCTTCTAAACATGGCATAATAGACTCATTAAGAATAACATCTTTTCTAACAATCACCCTATAACCTTTTTCATTCTTAACCTATAGTCTATAGCCTATAACATTTTCAACATTACTCAAGAAAACATATTTAAGTGATTTAGGTTCCAATTTACCAATATTTCGATGAGCATATGCAGTACAACCAAATATTTTCAAGTAAGAATAGTTAATAGGATTTTTAGACCAAACAATTTCAAGCACTTCAAAATTTAAGGCACGAGTAGGGGTTCTATTTACAAGATAAGCAACAGTTTTTACAGCTTCACCTCAAAATAGTTTAGGCAATCCAGAGCTCAAAAGCATGCATCTCACCTTATTGAATAAAGTTCTATTCATTCTTTCAGCTATGCCACTTTGTTGAGGTGTGTAAACAACTGTTCTATGTCTTAAAATGCCCTGTTCTTTGCAGAAATTGTTGAATTCACAGTTACACAATTTCAAACCATTATCAATTCTTAGAATTTTAATCTTATAATCAGTTTAGTTCTCAATTTGAGTTTTCCAATATTTGAAAATAGAAAAAGTTTAATCTTTTGATTTTAATAAGAAAAGTCAGATTTTTCTCAAAAGATCATCAATGATCAACAAATAATATCTAAAACCAATCAAGGTAGTCATAGAGGCAGGACCCCACATGTCAGCATGCAGATATTCAAGTATATATTTGGATTTATGAATTCCAGGTAAGAAAAGTAACTTTACTAGCTTGCCAATAATACATTGTTCACAAGAACCAAAATCACCAAGGTTTTGTTTTCTAAAAACTCTTTTATTTTGCAAAGATTTTAAACTTTTCTTGCAAATGTGGCCAAGTCTTTCATGCCATAATTTTGCTAAAGTAAAAGTTTCAGGTAAAGCAACAGTATTTAAGTAAAGGTTTAGCATTCAAAAAATAAAGACCATATCTCTTAGGGGTGCTAATAATCAAATCAGTGCCCCTAAGAATTTTAATACGTCCTTGACCAATTTTATGTCAAAATCCGTGTCACCTAAAAATACCAGATTTCTCTCTAGTTCAGAAACATACCTAATTCCTTTCAGGAATAGTACATTGTCATTCTCAAGTAGCAGTTCAACATTTCCTATTCCACTAGCTTTACAAGTCATGTTGTTCTCCATTATTACTTGTCCCCCATAGTTGTTTTAAAATCAAGAAAACAATTTTTAGTTTGACATATATAAAAAGAACAGCCAGAATCAAGTATCCATTCTTCACATAATTTCTTTTCAATATTAACAAGGACTAACCCATCTTCAAGTATATCTTTATTACAAACTAAGGTACATTCCCATCATGAAGTTTTTTATATTTTGCTTCATTCTTCTTCTTATAACAATCTTTAATAAAATGACCAATGTACTACAATGATAGCATTTCTTACCTGCTGCCTTGTTTTTGGATTTATTTTTATCACTTCACTTATTTCTATTTTCATTTAAAACCTTTGAGTGAGAATTATGTTTACTAAACCGCTTTACCTTAGCTAGCGGGTTTTCTCCATTATCACTATCTTTAGTTTCAGATTTAATTTCAAGAGCTTTATTTCTTAAATCACTAATGATTTCATCAGTAGTAATCTGAGCTCTACCATAGTTTAGAGCAATCTTAATGCCTCTATATTTGTCACTAATGGAGTTTAACAGGACTACAATCAACTGATCTTTTGAAAACTTTTCATCATAGTTGGCTAAGTATTGAGTCAACTTGGTAAACTTATTCAAGGCTTCATCCAAATCAACAGAAAGGTCCATTTTAAAAGAAAAAAATTGTTTCAGCAAATAGCATTTATTGGAATAGTCTTAGTGTCTTGTTTAGCATGCAGTTTAGCACATAGTTCAGAAGCAGTTTTGGTTTCACCAATAGCCCTTACAACATTATTAGACAAGTACTAGAAAATAGTACTCAAGGCAATCTCTTCAAATTCAGTTTTCTTAGTAGGAGGCAAGTTTACAGGCCAACTATCATCTAGAGCTATAAAAACTCTCATTTGTGTTAAAATTGCCTTCATTTTTTGACACCACATATTAAAATTACCTCTTCCATCAAATTGTGGAACTTCAAACTTAGCAGAAGCCATATTTGTATTAAAGGATGATACACAAATAAGGGTTCAAGATATTGGCAAGGCACAGTCAGGGACGCACAAAAAATTACTACAATTAAAAATCACAGTAGTATACTTAATAATACAATATTTTCAAATTTCAATCACAATCAATGAACATGCAGTGCAAACACATATAAAGAACACAATAACAGAGATTAGAAAGTCTATGTTTCGTGGACTTCTCTAGCAGGATCCTCCAGATACACACGCGTATTGGATTTATCTCAGATTCCCAAGATCTCCTATGAATCTTTGGACAAAGATAAGTCTCCAAGGGGTTTTTGGTGTATGGTAGATCAATGGAAAAATTGCGAAACCCTAATTTTTGAAAAAGAAACTTACAAAAATAAAGATCTCACCCAACGAGTTTACAAAAACTCGATATCTTAAATACTTGCTTAACAGCAGTTCCAAATTTTTTTATCTGTAACAGATCGAACTCTTTCTACGAAGATCCAGGCTCCGATACAACTGAAAAGGCCCACATCACATGATATTAAAACAAGATTTCACCAAACATCAATAGATTAGAAAGTAAACTTGTAGAAAATTAAAGATTGAACACAAAAAATTATTTCGACTTTAACCCCGGAGGTTTGGCGACTGGATCTAATGCCTACATCCTCAAAGCATCCAAATAATGGATATCTGCTCGATCGCACTAATAGCCAAAAATATGGCATCCAAAGATTACAATGAGTTCAAGAATACAAGATGAAGCCACGTAGACTTATCTTTACAAGTGACTTTGAATCGAACACGCCCTCTGACCAAGAACAAGACATATCACTCAGTTCTATCTCCAAACTTCACAAATTACACGAATCACATAGATTCATTACACAAATCACTCGGAAATGTATCACTTCTCACAATTAGAAGTTCATCTAAGAGATTCTAACATTTACACACTCTAATAACTCAAGAATGTGAAACCCTAATCGTAGAATGAGATTTCATCTATAGAAAGCAGACGAACAGACGAAAACCCACTCAACCGAATGAGCCAAACAGTGCACCAAGTGAAGGATAAAAATCAGAAGCCTCTAGAAGTTTAATCAACGGTTACCAAGTTGTCAAGTGTCAGCAATCCAGCAATTAACATACACTTAAGAAAGTGTTATTTTAGAAGCATGACTTTAACTTAATTGTTGGTAGCACACTGAAGTCAAAGGTTCGAGTCACAATAGGTGTGATCTCCAATATACATATATTTCCATTGCGATGATTATTTATAAAAATAATAAAAATAAATTATATATTTATTGCATATTTGTACTTAAAAAATTAGGGCAAGCCTGAGACGGCTTAATAATTGTGTAAAAAAATCAGCATGATGAGGTAACGTGTGACATCCAATATACATATACTTTCATGCGACGAATATTTCCAACAATAGTGACGGTTAAACAACCTTAGAAAATTCTTCTATCATAAATAAATTATCTTGTACTAAACTGATCAATTATTTTCTTTATTAAATTATAAGTTGCTATTGACTTTGCATTATCTTTATATATTGGTCTAGCAGAGAAGTAGCAAGTCACATTCTCATGACGTAGCAAACGATGGATGAATGGAGTTAGAACTGGCAAAAAATTGATATTAATTTGGTAGGCAAAGTACAGTTTTTAATTATAATTAAAAATAGACTTTTGAGCGGATTAGACGTAAAATAAATAATTAATTAATGATAATAATTGTGTCAAAATTTAATGAAGTAGCTGGAATTATCGTAACACAGAGAGTTGAAAATAAAACATTGTCACGAGGAAGAATAAATATGTTGTTAATATTGTAATTAATGTGGCACAAATGTGTCTGCGCTTACGAAGCATGTCAACGGCAAATTGCTTGTTATGTGATTATGGATGGGATCACATGCCTCCTTCCATGCCTTCCCTTGATTGATTCCTTTCACAAATGCGAAATAACACCAAGGCGACGTTCGGAAACTAAACTCGTCTTTGATATACATTATAGATATTATATAAAAATGAAAGTGCTATCAATGAATGAGATCGATTTTCGATCACATTTATAGAATGTATTGAGACATCTCTCTTTATTATGAGATTCTCAACCAGTCTTAGTAAGTTACTACTTTCATAACATCTAACATAGTATATGTTAACCTTCGAAAGAATCGTGTTCCCCCTCTGAACAATCAAAATAAGATAAAGCTTGAAGAGAATTTTGTACTCTATTAATTTCTTTACTTTTAAGTATAAGTCTTGCTATTCGGGTGTGTTTGAGCCACACTATTTCGGAAAAATGTATTTTGGAATATTTGATTGATGAAAAATATTATTTTATTGAAAAATGTGTGGTTGAAAATGAATAGAAGAATGAGAATGAAAATTTTAATGTGACTCAATCAGTTGCTAAATTGTGAGACATAACTTTATGACTTTCTATATTCTGAAAAGTGACGGCGAAATAAGAAATACGTGCAACAAATATTTCACAAAATTAGTGTACTCATTTTATATAACATTTTGTTATTTATGCATAATTGAGACCTTTTTTCTTGTACTCTTTCTAATTTTAGCTTTCGACGACATTTTTTGTGCTACTCTAGCGTTGTTATAGATTTTGTTTATTTTGAATGATCGTGATAAGTCATGGTTACAAGCTATGGTTACAAGCTAGATTTTACAAATGTGAGTATAATGTTTGACCAGTTAAAATAGACGAATAATTTAATTGATGCTGATTTCTCTCTTAATTTGTCTCATCATATCTTGTTAACATACTATAGGTAGTTAATTTATTTTCTTTAATAATCAAAATAAAAATAAATTTGAAACAAACAAGACTCAAATTGAGTCCCAAACATCAATAGTTTAACAAGACAAAAATAAAAACAAAATTACTTAAATTAAATCCAAAAAAAAAAAAGGTTGATCTAGGAAGCCACGTGCTTCATGGGTACCCTAAACCCCAACCCCAAGAGCATGAGAAGATCCCAAAAAGTGATACAAACTGCAAGTTTGTTTCTTTTTAGAGAAATGTTATTCATCCCTAACTTATGTGATGTTAATGTGGCATTAAATGATAGGTGAAATTAGATAAGTTATTTAATTTCACCCATCATTTAACCAATCACTTACATCCACATAGATTGAAAATGCATCCCCACTGAGAATGAATAGCATTTTCTTCTTTTTAATAGATTATAATCAAAAGCGTAAAAAAGTAGATTATTTATATATATTAAAAAAACAGTAAATTTGCTGTGTAACGGTTGGCTTTGCTTCGAAAGAACATATCATGTCTCGGGCATTGTAAAATCGTGTTAGCTTTTTATGACCTTGAAACACGCCACTAGGGAGTCTAATCATCTTCTTGAATCTTGATAAAGCGTTTTTCCAACTTCCAAGAATAGGGAGGGGGTATTTTTATTTTTATTATTATTTTTGTATATAAATGTTAATTTAATTCTACTTTATCTATGTAATATTTTAGGGTGCATAAATAAAGGGCTTTTTTTTTTACTAATTTTCTCTAAATAAGTTTCGTAATGAGGGGATTTCTCTATTGAAATTAAGACGAGTCTATTTTTAGACAATTTACAAGTATTTAGTACATACTTTTAGATTCAGTGTCGTAATAGCAGTAATATTCGTTATGACAAATATTTTTTTGTACGTATATTTCTCTAGTCAAAATCAGCTATCTATGTTTTCGGACAAGCTACAATTTTCTTGATACGACATCACGATTTACATCTCGTTGTGTGTATCAATTTGTTAATAAAATTGTCTTACACGCCACCAAAGACTTAGAATTTGCCTAAAAGAAAGTGGCATAAGTTTAATAGTCAAACCATAAAACATTCACTTATCAATTTACACCTGAAAGATAAAAGAAACACCCCAATCCCCAACCCTCAACCACCTCAGTTAGAACAAATTCTTGGTCTGAGTTTCATATTTTCAACAAATTTTTTTGGGAGCCAATGACCTCTTGGCAGACAATTTATTTCTTTATTATCTTCATATATCTTAACACGTATGTTCTATTGATAATGAATCATACCATATTGTGATAGATTGGCGAATTATTGAACTAAATTGGATCATATTATACTTAAAAAACGCGTCTACACTTAAAGCGAAGCGTTTTGTCTAAGCTTCATGCTTAGGCGGCTCCGTCTAGACGAGCTTTTTAAAATACTGATTACTATCCGGTCACTACGTGGGACCCAAATTCATATTAACAAACAAATCAACTTTCTATCAATCATTGAGGACAAATATACATTAATTAATATATTTTAAAATTAAAATATACACAACTAGCTACTAGCAAATCCCCTGAGACTAGCCCATGTAGAGCCAAAATCTAAATTTGGATAAAGATGGAGACATAACAACTTGGAGAAGAGAGGGGTCAGCAAAGGTACTATTATCAGGTGAAGGAATAGTGCTAGAAAGAATGTGAAAAAATAAATTAAAATAAATGAGAACATTATATCGGGTTTTGAATACTTTTTTGACACGTCTAAAAATATTCGAGAATAAATTTTACGTGTCAAAATCAAAATAATTAAGTATTCGATGTCCGATTTAATATGAAATAGATATATATAGATATATGTATAGACAAACTCACAAAGAGCTAGGATCCTTGAGGGTTGATCCTAACTATCAATCTTAGGGGCAAGACAAAGGCTGAAATATGATTGGTGCCCCGTACTGTGGGTAGAGAAGCATCAAAACCGTTGGGGCATGTTGATAGCGCGATGACAAATAGAAAGAAAATCGTTGAAGTATAATAGAAAGCGTCAATTTGGTTTGCAAAATCGCTAAGTTTTGGCCAATGCATTGTCGGACTCCAAGTCCAAAGGGAATGTAGGCCATTGGATGCTTCGCTGCTCGAGCCACTCCTTCAGAAAATCTATCCGGTTTGAACTCATTTACGTCATTACCCCATATAGCTTGATCATGGTGAACCGCAAGAATCGGTATTAGTAACTCCGTTCCACGTGGAATATTACAACCTCCAAGCTCCACGTCCGTCGTTGCTCGTCTGATCGTTGCCACAATCGGTGGATAGAGTCTAAGCGACTCGTTCAAGATCATCCCCAACTGCCCCAAATTTCACAAAATTAGACAATACGACATATCAGATTTTATCGTCCGTCCAATCATGAAAATGAAGTGATGAATGCGATTGAGGCTTACCGTTTTGAGCTTGACAACATCATCTTTAGTGGGTAAGTCACGTGATCCGCACACCTTGAGAACCTCGTCACGTGCTAGGGCCTGCCATTCCGGGTGCATAGCTAGCAAAACAGTCGTCCACGTCAGCAAATTTGATGTTGTCTGTTCACCAGCAAAGAAAAAGGTCTTGCATTCTTCAGCAATGTCGTTGACAGTAATTCTTGAATTCAAATTCAACTCTTCACTCTTCAAACTTGCTTGAATCATAACTCCCAACAAATCTTTGGGCCCACTTTCTACAATTTCATGCCCCCAATTCTTTGTCCTTTGACCAATCACTCTCATTAGGGATTTATTAACTTCCTTTTCCAATTTCCAAGACTTTATATTCCGTCTCGAGGGTAAGAACCTGAAGAAAATCGGAAGAATAAGTTAAAATCTTATGTATTGTACTCTTCGGAACAATTCAAATAGCAGGAAACTAAAGAAAATAAGGAAAAATAAGTTAGAAAATCTTATTCGTTATACTCTTCACAACTATTCGAGTACTGATGGATGATATGTACCTATAACCGGGGATGAAAACTTTCTGAAATGCATCAGATGCAAGGGCCATTTGTTGGGCTTGTAATCTGAAAATGGCTTTTCCTTCTTCGTAGCTACTTCCAAACGCAGTTCGAGCGACGATATCTTCGGTTAATATCTGAAACCACTCCGATACTTCAATTTCAACTTCACCGGAATTTTTCGACATATTGAGCCATTTGTCTAACATTTCAGTCACACTCCTTGATGCCATTGGTATTAACAACTGAAAAGGTAAAGTATATATATTATCAAAAGTTTAATCGAGTCATGTCTACTCGAGTCGAGTGGATTAAGACTTACTTTAAGATTTTCCATGTGGAAGGTAGGGGTGATGATTTTCCTATGGTGAGCCCATTTCTCTCCTTTGAGGCTGAGGAGTCCATCGCCTTCGAGCTGTTTAGTCAATGCACTAGCCTCGTTCTTCTCGTAGAATTCCGACTTATAAGTGAAAATTTCTCGAATCAAGTCGGGATCAGCCACGGTGAGTCGAACGGTTGGCCCGAACCATACAAGAAACGTCGCCCCTGAATTCAAGAAAAAGTTCAATGTGCTTCAGTAAAAGGATTTTTCACATGAAAAGAAATAAAGACGACCACTAAAATTCAGCAGAAGAACACTGGATAGTGTAGACCCCACAGTAGAGAGAGGATAGGAAGAAAACAATTCCGAACTTGCCCACACTAACAAACACTCATTACCTAAATTCTGGCTAACACACAAAAATCTGATACAAGAAGAACAAAATAAAATACAGAAGTTAATGAAAACTCAATTTCCTTCAAAGAAACCAGAAAACGGGACCAGACGATCGTGTTCTTTTTCTTTTTTGACAATGTCTAACGTTGTTCAATCCCATGTCCGGGACAGGGATGATACAGAATTGATCAGTCGTATGATTAGATTAAGAGGGAAAAGAGAATATACCATAGATTTTCTTCCAGTGGTGATAGAAGGAAAGAACTCTAGGAAGTATATTATGAGAAAAATCCATGGGTTGAGAAGAAGCTTTCAACATTAAACTAACAAGTTCTTTAGCATTTCCAACAAAAAGGCGATAAGGGGGACCTCTAATCCCTTGTAAAGAGAAATGCTCTTCAATTTTTCTGGGTCTCCACCAAATCAACACGAAAACCTTTAGAACAAACAGAAATGTTATTATGGAGAATACACATGGCTTTAACCAGTAGAAAAAAGCTCTTCTTCCATGGCTGCCTGCCTTTTATCTTCTTTCTGTTATGTTAAATTCTGTATCTGCTCTTTTTTAATGCCAATAACAAATTCTGTAACAGAGAGAGACAGAGTTTTTATAGAGAGAGAGAGAGAGATTGGCAAGCCCACCGGCGTTGGGGCCGCCATGGGAATTTATAAGAAGGGTCAACGAATGATAAATTTTTTGTACAAGACAATGTTACCCTTGTCTTTATTTCTGTTTGGTTATGTCCCTATAGAATCTATTTTGGCATTTAGCCTAAGTAGCTCCCATGTCTAACAATTTGATTATAAGCCCACATTATACATGTTTGTTGTAAATTTATTGTTCAAAATCATATAAGTGGATGAATGATGAATTAAAATATGAATGAATAAAAAAAATTTATTATATTATTCATCCAACTTTTCAAAGAAATTTCTATTCCTCTACATAATCAAATTTCTCTTTTTCACTTGTTCATTTGAAAATTTACTTTGCTTTTGATGATCTTCATTAATGGCTTGTTTAATTCTACAAACTATTTTTCAATTAAATCCTTAAAAGCGTTGCCGAATAGGCAAATATCGTTTGAGGACAATGATACATTCTTTGTGTTCAAGCCTTTTGTCAGATTTTATATTCATCATGTTCTTCCTTTATTTTCGCCATTGCTGTATTTTTCAATAACAATCCCAAACAAAAATCGCCATTCTACTACGATGGAGACAGAATCTACACTCGCAAAATGATGAATTAAGGCTTAGTGCGTTTGGACAGATTTGATGGTGCCAACTTCACAAGATGGCAAGGACAAACTCAATTTTTTTCCTTCCGACTTTAAAGATCTTCTACATGTTTGATCCAAAATTGGAGCCAATTCCCGATGCAACAGACAAAGACACTAATGAGGTTCATGTAGAAAGAAAGAAACGGGAAGATGACGAATTAATATGCCGTGGAAACATTCTAAATGCGCTATCAGACTGATTATACAATCTCTACACCAACACCACTTCAGGAAAAGAGATCAGGTATGGACTTAAAGTAAATATAAGGCCAAGGAGGAAGGTACAAAGAAGTTTTTAATTTCTAAATATTTTGATTTCAAGTTTCTAGATAATATTTCCTTATTACCTCAAGTGCATAAGTTGCAGATAATTGTCAAGAAATTGAAAGCGGTGAAGATCGAACTTCCCGAAATCTTTCAAGTGGAAGCAATCATTGCTAAACTCCCGGGGTCTTGAAAATGATATAAGATGATTTCCTTAGAAGATATTCAAAAACATCTTCGCATAAAGGAAGAGTCAAGGGCAAGAAATAAGACTGAAAGTTTTTATGATGGCTCTTCGAAAATCAATGCCATGGACAACTCCAACAAGTATAAAAAGAAAGGAAAATCTCTTGATCCCAAAAAGGATAGAGGGAAGTTCAAAAATAAATTTAAGGGACCTTGCTATGTTTGTAGAAAATAGGGACATCATGCAAGAGATTGTAGGCATAAGAACAACCAAAGAAGAAAAGACAAGTAAATTTCATTGATGAGATTATCACTATGGTAAGCGAAATTAATGCAATTCAAGGCAAAGTTCACGGTTGGTGGAATGATACATGTGCTACTATCCATGTTTATTATGATAAGTCTCTTTTCAAAACATATCATGATATTGAAGATGATAAAGAAATCCAATTGGAAAATGAAAGAAGATAAAAAATGTTTGGAAAAGGCAATGTAAAAATCATCTTTACTTCGGGAAAGAAGATCACTTTGACAAATTTTCATGTACCAGAAATGAATAGAAACCTAGCAAGTGGAGTTCTATTGGAAAAAATAGGAATTAAATCTATTTTTGAATTTGGAAAATTTGTACTAACCCATAATGGGCACTTCGTTGGAAAGGGCCATTCCACTGAATGAATGGTCAAGCTTTGCACTCTTGAGGATAATTCTATTAAAAACAAATCATTTGCATATGTTACTGATTCATTTAATTTATGGAATTGTAGATTAGCATACATAGGAGTTAGAATTATGAAAATAATGATTAAATGTAGATTAAAACAATGTGAAATTGATAATTTAGAAAAAATGTGAAACATATGTTAAATCAAAAACGATTAAAAAGCCTAACAAACTTACTTGAACTTGCTCATTCCGATATTTGTGAATTGAATGGCATGCTAACAAGAGGCGGTAACAGATATTTTATTACTTTCATTGATGATTGCTCTAGGTATACTTATGTATATTTGTTAAAGCATAAAGATGAAGTCTTTAGTGCCTTTTAAAACATAAAAAATTGAACTTGAAAATCAATTAGGAAGGTGGAGAGTATTTCTCTAATGAATTAAATATGTTTTGTGGACAAAATGGAACGATATATCAATGTTCTGCACCACGAACATCAGAACAAAATGATTTAGCAGAAAGAACAAGTAGGCCATTCTTAGAAATGATAAATGCCATGTTGTTGAATTTTGAATTACCTTTTAATATAAGGGGTGAAGCCTTACCAAGTGCTTGTCATATAATAAATAGAATTCCTATGAAAAAGTATAAGATATCCCCACATGAAATATGGAAAGGTAGGAAACCAGATATTAATTATTTCAAAGCGTGTAGGTGTCTTACTTGTTGTAAGAACACGGATCGAAGAGAACCAAATTAGGTCCTATAGGTATCAAATGTACCTTTATTGGATATGCTCTAAATAGAAAAGCATATAGGTTATTAAACCTTAAGTCAGATGTTATAATAGAATCAAGGGACGTTGACTTTTTTGAAAATGTATTAGTAGCAAGAAAATCTCAAAATAATGAAGATATTCCGAATTCTAGAGAACCACATGAAGAGATATTTACAAGAGATGTTGAATATGAACCTGGAAGAAGTAAGAGAATCATGAAAGAAAAAGATCTAGGGTCGAATGAAATAGATTCCCAACTTATTTCTTTCTACTTAGCAGAGGGAGATAGGAAGGACGTTGTAAGAACAACTCCTTTTGTTCTTCAAGTGGAAAGTGATCCTAAAATCTACAAGGAAGCAATGTCTTCTGAAGATTGTATATTCTGGAAAGAGACGACAAATAATGAAATTGATTCTATTATGTCAAATAATAGTTGGGAAATAGTTGATTTACCAAAAGGTTCTAAAGCCATTGGTTTCAAATGGGTGTTCAGAAAAAAATACAATTCTGATGGAACTCTTAATACCTACAAAGCTAGATTAGTAGATAAGTGGTATCGTCAAAAGGAAGGAATATATTACTTCTACACATATGCACACGTGGCTAGGATAACCTTGATAAGGATCAAGTTTGTACTAGCATCAATTTATGATTTACATGTTTATGAAATGGATGTAAAGACGACATTCTTAAATAGAGATCTCAAAGGAGAGGTTTATATAGAGCAACCAGAAGGGTTTGTTCTATCGAAAAAATGAACATAAGGTGTGCAAACTAATCAAATCCTTATATAGATTAAAACAAGGCCCTAAAAAGTGGCATGAGAAATTTGACTCTAAAATACTATCAAGTGGATTTAATCATAATTAGGCAGACAAATGTCTTTACACTAAAGTGAATGATAGTGTAATTACTTTAATATGTCCATATGTTGATGATATGTTGAAGATCAACAACAATATAGACAAAATCAAAGAAATGAAGAGGTTTTTATCCTCCATGTTCAAAATGAAAGATTTTGGACAAATGGATATTATTCTTGGTATCAAAGTTAAAGAGGTACATTGAGCCAATCACATTATATTGAAAATGGGATAAATAAGTTCAAACACTTGGACGTCAATCAGGCTAATACTCCTTTGGATCCAAATATCAAATTGATCAAAAATGATGGGAGGGAAATAGCTTAAATAGAATATGTAAGTGCAATTGAAAATCTAATATACGGGCACAATGTACAAAACCTGGTGTAGCATTTGCTGTGAGTAAACTAAGTGGGTTTACAAGCAATCCAAGTTTCGAACATTGGATGGACATCGGTAGGGTTCTTGGTTACTTAAAGAAAATCAAAAACCTTGGACTACAATATACAAAGTTCCCTAAAATCTTGAAAGGATATACTGACGCTAGTTGGGTATCGAGTGCAGGAGAAAATAAGTCTACTTCAAGTTGGGTATTTACTCTTGGAGGAGGTGCTGTTTCTTGGAAGTCTAAAAAACAAACTTGCATTACTCACTCAACAATGGAGTCGAAGTTTGTAGCATTGGCCGAAACTGGAAAAGATGCTGAGTGGTTAAGAGATCTGTTTCATAAAATACCTTTAGATATAAAAGATATTTCTTCAATACCTATCTTGTGTGATAGTCAAACTATTCTTGCTCGAGCATATAACAAAGTATATAATGGAAAGTCTAAACACATGAGTCTAAGACACGAGTATGTAAGGAAATTAATAAAGTATGGAATAATTTCTCTTGCACATGTTAAATCTAGTGAGAATTTAGCTTATCCTTAATTTAAACCTCACGAGAGAGTTAATAAGATTGACTTCAAGTAAGCTATTGTTGAAACTTCCACCAATGATAGCAACCCTACCAAAAGTATACTGAGCAAGTATATTTAGGTTTAAGGGGTAATAACAAGTCATTCAATAAGTGGATGGATTTCAACACTATTAAATTTATTAAACCCTATCTTTGATAAAAAGTGTTGGTTGTTACTGTTGGAGAGATGAGTTATAATTAAAACTTTTAATGAAGTTTAGTACGGGGTACAAGTATCTCTAAAAGTAATAAAGATATTGAAAGAACTTCACCAGTGTGAACTTCAAGGTGGTGCCGCCTCATTAGAGAGTTGGAATTTTCTCTCTTTAAAAGTTCAAAGAAAAAGGATAAGTGCAAGGCCATATTAGCACTAAGCGAGTTATAGGAACTTGTAAAAATTTAACACTCGTGTGTGTGTGTGATTTCATCGGTATTATCTCAAGGAAAAACTTGTTCAAACGTTCTAGTTACCTGGAATTTTGATAATACTTTATGAGTTTTACACTATGTTATATTCAAATCGAGATATATCTAATCATTATGCACGGGTGTCGATATTTGATTATGTGATTAATATTGATTTTGAACAAGTGGGAGATTGTTGTAAATTTGTTGTTCAAAATCATATAAGTGGATGAACGATAATTAAGAAAAATAAGGAAAAAAAGGTGCTCTAAAATAGTCAATGCGACCGCATAAGCCATTTAGGCTCGTGGTCGCATCGCAATTTTCAGGAAAACTTCGGGCAGCAAATGCTATCACTATGCTGCCTATATGGTAGCATAGTTGAAAAATGTGACTGTTGGCTGAGTTATTTTTTCAAATTTTCTGGTGATTTTTTGATGAAATATTGCACCTTTTACTTTGAAATTGGAATCATTTCATATTGGATAATTGAAATCTATAAATTCTTGCTGTGCTCATCCCAAAATATATGAATGAATAAAAAAAATTATTGTATTATTCATCCAACTTTCAAAGAAATTTTTATCCCTCTACATAATCAAATTCTTCTTTTTCACTTGTTCATTTGAAGATTCACTTTGTTTTTGGTGATCTTCATTAAAGGTTTGTTTAATCTTACAAACTATTAGAGTAATGGAGTAATGTTGCGTAGAACCACCAGAACTTAACATTAGTCTAGAAAGTAGTGGATCGTACTATTTTGTTTTTCAAAGATTTAAATCTGATTTTCTACTATACAAAATTGAGGCATAGTTTGAGTAAATTATTAACAATCAATTTCTAGTGGCATGGTGATAGAGTGTGTTCGTGCAATTGGGTACCGGTTTGATACGAAACTCGTCCTAGTTCGACGGGGTAGGATTGGGTCCCTTGAGACGCTATCTATTGCGTTACAAAATCTCGTAAGTTAACGATTTGTAAATACGTAATAAAGTGGATGTCAATTCAAGTATCAATCCTACAATGACTATGTATAGAACCACCGGAACTTAACATTAGTCTAGAAAGTAGTGGATCATACTATTTTGTTTTACAAAGATTTAAATCTGATTTTCTACTAAACAAAATTGGGGCATAGTTTGAGTAAAATTATTAACCATCAATTTCTAGTGGCATGGTGGTAGAGTGTGTTGGTGCAACTGGGTAATTAATATTAATGAAATGAAGTTAAAACTTAATTAATTGAGAATTAATAACATGAATATGGACATGGATATGAATGTGAAAGTAAAATTTTAATTAATATTAATTAAATGGATATGAATATTAATTAATTGAGAATTAATTATAGTATTTATTAAAATTTGTAAATTAAATACGTATTGAAAAACGAAAAATAAGATATTATTAAAATAATTAATTATAGTAGGGTCATAATTGTTCACAAAATTATTATCGCTTGATGTGATATTTAATATATTATAGATAACACAATTATATGATGGATGATATTTAGTCACTAATTGAACATGAAACTAATTAACTAATCTAGCGGTTGGGAAGCATTCATGAATACTCAATTAATGAACAAAATACTAGGACCCCGAATTTTAAAATATATATTCGGACTTGAAGATCAATATTTCTATTTTATTTAATAATTTCTCTCGAGTAAAATTAGATATATCCTAAGATAAGATCTAAAATATTCCTATTCCGAATTCAAATATATGAAGATACATTAAATCAAGGTAACATTCAATAAGATCAGGTGAATGATAGACAAATATTTTTGTTTTTAATGTCTATAACAGTTCACAATGATTGTTATCACGTGCTATATAGAATCCTTCTCTTGAATATCAATAAAAATCATGCATCAATTCAATTAGTGGCAAGTAATTGAAAAGCAGTATTCAACTCAAATAAACATTTAAATATCAAAATTGGAATTTAATATAACAAATCAAATTATATGGTTCATCGTTACCCTAGCATCTATACAATTAGTCAAGCATCATATAATCATAAGCCAAAATTAAATGTTGTGAAGAAAGATGAAAAACAATTTGAATATTGAATCTGTTCAATAATTCTTGATCAATCTCCTTAAATATTTTCTTCTTCTTTAACCCATGCAAAGATGTATGAAATAATATATGGAATAGGTTTTTTGTATCAAAACTTTCTTCAAAATCTTATAAGAAATATGTATATTCTATCCTTCGGCTTCCCCTAAAAGCTCTCGTGTTTGTAATGAATATGTAATTTCTTCCCAAAAGTTTGTATTAAATTTCACCAAAAAACTAGTAATCTGGTGTCTAAAAAATTACATGTAATTTGTATTTAGTTATTCCAAGTCACACACCAACAATGTTTGGTAAATTTTATCAGTTACATATTTATTCATGTCTTACTCACAAGAGTAATAATTACTCCCCCGTCTCAATTATATAGGCTGAGTTTTCTTTTTCTCTTGTCCCAAGTATATAGGCTTACTTTCTTATATAAAATATTTTATTGTGTTCATTTATCAATATACCCTTATTAAATTTTCCCCACTTAATATGCCAACTTCTTGAAATCATTCAAATACACACATTTCCCACTTCTTGGAAACATGAAACAACTTTCATTTATTCTTCTTGTTCTTCAAATTCTTTATTAGTTCCAACAATAATTTAGTTTTACATACTGAAAATTAAATGAGGGTAAATTAGGAAAGATCTTGACAAAAATTAATTTTTCAAGACGTTAAAGAAGCTTTCTTTCTTATCTATGTGAAAAACGAAACAAACCTATATAATTGGGAATTACGCTCCTTATACACTCCTTGTGGTCATGGAGTTTAACACTCCTTTGCATTTTTCAATTCGAGAAATACTATTCATCCTCACTGGGGATGTATCCCCAGTCTATGTGTTGTTTATGTGACATTAAATGATAGGTGAAATTAAATAAGTCATTTAATTTCACCTATCATTTAACCAATCATTTACATCCACATAGATTGTGGATTCATCCCCACTTGGGATGAATAACATTTTTCAATTCAAAAATGGAGTGTGGGGAAAGTGTGTTGTATTTTTAAATTGGCCAATCGTGCTGCAATATGTGGCACATTGTTAAACTTGATGTCAGAAACAATGTACTAGTAGCATAATTATATAATTGGGACGGAGAGAGTACATTATTGCATTGAATTGGATGGAAATTTGATTTAACCTTTCCCCAATTGAGTTGTAATAAAATAAGAATATCCATAAATTGTATGACTTGCAATATTTACAGTTTCTCATGAAATAGATCAAGATTAAAAAATAAAAAAAAATTGAATTGTCTTTAATATCACAAATTATTTCCAGAATATTAAAATAATCCATATTATTCTGGAAATATAAAATTGACACTCGAAAGGCATTAATCTCTTCGAACGCCCTCGTTTCTCTGTCTTCATTCAAAAGGTCAAAAGACCAAATTGGTAAAAAATTACTAGTTACAGAACACTGCTACACAAACAGGGAATATTGACAGGAATAAGTGACCAACACACTTGGCATTCAATCATTGGGAGATGGAATTTTATTTTCAAAAAACAGGCTAATCAAAATTTGCCATATCATCTCGATCACCACCTATCAATAATCCCTGTCTGAATAGCTTAACTGAGTCACAAAACCTCTATCCACTCTAGCTTCCTCGTCAGCGTTATTTTTGGATATTATTCAAATGCATTAACAATTGAGTTGTGAAGGTTTTAAATGATTTTCTTAGTTGGGAAAGTCATGCAAAAATGGATGAAAGCGAGAGGAGGTCCAAGGCGTGTTTGCCTTGGTTGGCATTACTCGATGCCTCAGGATTTCTGTACGAGGCCTGAAGACTGTTAGAATGTTATAAATTGTGTATAATAAATTTTTATTTCTATTACAAAGTAGAAGATCGTATTTATAGGGCTATAAATAATTTTAAAATGAAAATTTGAATGATAATCACATAATTTCTATTACAAAGTAGAAGACTGTATTTATAGTGCAATAATAATTCTAAAAGGAAAAATTGAATGATAATCACATAGTCAACCATTAAGAAAAATAAATCCACATAATTGAAAAAAAATATCATAGAGATTATTCTTTATAATCTGTAACTCAATATGGTGTGGTGACAATTAAATTGAGTTTGAAAATTAAACTGATTCAATCAGAGCTTCCTCTTCCAAGTATCAAAGAATACTTCAAAATTGCTTGCATGCCAACAAAGTCAAACAAATAACTCAAAGCTAATAAGAAAGAAAAATCATCATCCATCAATCTAGCCCGTCTTTGACAACCATTATCTTAAAACTCTTTAACTCGTATACTTATTTTCAACCACACATTTACACAATAAAATATTTTGTATGTAAATTCAAAAATTTTCTTTACTTTTTAATGATACATTTTTTTAAAATCATTATTTAAAATTAAATTTTTTAAAATAATGGCCATCAAACAGGGGCCTAATCAAACCATCATCAAGACTTGAAGGAGACACTCGACAAGTATAACAAAGGTCAAAACAAGAAAATCAAACAGTTTTAATAACTAGACTGACCAAAGATAGACCATGATTAATAGTAGCACTCCAAAAATTCATGGAAAATATCAGTACTATACTTACAAGGAAAATACTATTCCTCCATAACTATTCACTTACAGAATGAATACAGAAAACACGGTTTTCAAAAATACCCTCATATATACATTTTACAATCAAAGCCATTATAAATATCAAAAAGTCCAAATTAGATCCCTTAAGATAAAATTTTTTTTAATTCTGCCTACTCTGTGCATTCTGATATAATTGGTATCAGAGTCATGTTAGGTCATAAAAATTGAAATTATTAAAAATAATTGGTACTATATATTAAGAGAAAAAGGTGGTTTAAGCTATATGTTTACAGATCCTGTTCTTAGGAGATTAAAAATATTAATACTAATGATAATTAAAAAATTATCAATAAAGATAAGAAAACAAATATTAGATAAATTAATATTAGGATGCATAAGAGATGAATATTTATATCAAACGATAATGATAGAATTTGAAAAAGAAGAAGTCGAATTTTATTGTAAAGAAATGTATGAGCCTGAAATAAATTATGAATCTGAAATTATGATGAACATAGTTGATGAAGAAAACATAATTGAAGAATTTTTGAGAAAAGTTGAAAAACATAAGAAACCTAGTTATCCTTACTTATCTAAAAATAGTACAAATGAAAGTTTTGAGGATATACATAAAAGATTGGAAAATTTAGAATATAATATACAAATAGGAAATGCCCTATTAGATAAAATATTTGAAGGAAAAGATAGGATTATAATTAATCCACCTCAAGATTTTAGAATAATAGAAAAAGATAAAGGGAAAAATCATGAAATAAAACAATATATGATAACAGAAGTAGAAGAATTAGAATAAAAATTCTTAGAATCTACTGGTGAAGAATATAAAAAACAGTTAGAAGAATTAACTGAAAAATTGGAAAATACAAAAATGAACACTAATCCATCATCTAGTCGAAATATAAAAACAGAATTCAGTAGTGATGAAAAGTATGAAAATTATCCTTATGGTACACCTATACCAAATAAAGAAGATATTAACCAATATAGGAAAACACTGAAAATATACACTGAAAATGTAAGAAAACAATCTATTAAAGAAATAAACCCAATGAAATCTTATAATGAACAAATCCATACAATAGGAACATAGTTAGATTTATATTGTGTAGATAAAAATAAAGCTATAGAAACATGGATAAAAAGTACAAACCTAGCTATACAGTTTAATAAATGGGAAACATATACAACCTTTGGATTTATAGAACATACTTTTAGAGGATTTGTATCTGACTGGTGGAGAAAATTACCAGAAAATATAAAAAGAAGCATAAAATATGGGGAAAATCCAATTGAAACAATAGATAATAGAAATGCTTTAAATGAACAAAATACACAAGAAATATTAAGAAAGCTAGAAAGAGGCCTAAGAACAGAATTCTTAGGAAATAGATTCACAATAGATAAAGAAACTAGAAAACAAGAGGAATAAAATTACCATTTCCATGGGGAATAAAATTACTAAAAGAATATGAAAAATTATTACCTTTTGGAGAAGAAGATGGAGTTAATAAAGATAGTTTAGGATGTAGGATTGAATTTACGAAAAGAATTATAGGAATATGGTGTGAGAAACTTTAGAAAATAAGAAAGCATATAAAATGAGAAGAAACTCTCTATATTGCTATAAAGATATAGGATAAATTGAACAATTTGGTTGTCATAAAAGGAAATATAAACCATATAAGAAATATAAAAGAAAGTTTAAAAATTATAAGAAGTTTAAGAAAAGATTTTTTAAATCTCATAAAAAATATTCTAAGAGAAAAGACTGGACGAAGAAGCCCAAACCTAAATATATCAAGAAATGCAGATGTTTTATCTGTAATGAAAAAGGACACATAACTCCTCATTGTCCTAAAAGGAAAGATAAACAAAATGTAAAAACCCTAAAAATATATGAAGAATTTCAAGATGAAAGTGATATAGAACCAATTGAGAATTTCGAAGATTTAAGTAGTGAATGTAGTAATATTTATGAATTAGATACATCATTTTCAGAGGAAGATTCTGAGGAGATAGTATATATGAATCAAGAGATACAACAAATAAATCAAAAAGTAGAAGTAGAAAGAATTGAGGAAATTGAAGATTCAGTAGAATGTATAAATCAAGAAATTACCTTTAATACTAAAAAATACAAATGAATAACAAAGAAAATATTAGATTTACAGGAAAAAGATGTATTCCACAAAGAATTCTTAGGAATACTACCAAAAGTAAATAAAATAATTGTAAGTATTAATTACAAAGAAATATCTATCAACATAGAAGATATAATGAGAAAAGCAAGAATTCCTATAATTACAAAAGAATGGGTAAAACAAAAGATATCCAAAATTTCAGAAAATGTAAGAAACAAGTTAAAATGCATAGAAATAGGAGGAATCCAAATTATGGTAAAAAGATTCTTTAGAGAATGGATGAATATACCAATAGAAATATATTGCATGTACAATAGAATCTTACAAGATCCTGTAGATGCTCTATTAGGAACTATTGTAGGAAATCTAGAGTTTGTTTGGGAGGGATTTTTGGGGGAAGAATTGATTTTGAATAGTGATATGATAAGAAATGTGTGGTTGAAAAATAAGAAAAAATTATTGATGTGATGGAAAATATTATTTTATTGAAGAATGAGTGGTTGAAAATGAGAATTGATTTATTATAGAAAAATCAAAATCCCTCCCAAACAGGGCCCTAGTCTATCAAAAGATAATATTTATAGTAAAACCAAATTATGCGGTTTCGCTAATTGATGAAAATATTGATCAAAGTTTCAATCTATATTATAGAATTGGAAACTTGAAAATGTTAAGGAAAAGTAAGGCTATTATACGCATAAAATCAATATTTGCTTTTAGTACTAGCCACCACAACAATTTAAGAAAAATAACTGATAACATTATCATACATAAAGATTTTGAGGAATTAGCTCAATATATACCTCCTAGAAAATACCAAGAACATGAAATTACAATACCGCAACAAATAATGCTTGATTTTCACAAACAAGCAAGAGAAATAAATTCTGAAGGAAAATTAATAAGAAGAAATAGTGTCAGTCTAGAAGGAGATAATCTTATTGCAAGATTTCCCTCCAGACAAGATATTAAGATAAGCCAAGTTAAAAAGCTTAGTATTGCTGAACCAACAAATTCGCAATATTATGTCAACATAAGATATATTAATCAAGAAGGATACAAGAAAAATCTTCTTGCCCTTATAGATATTGGAGCAGAAAAAAGTCATGTAAATGCTAAATTTGTTAGTCATTTACTAGATTTTGAGTTACCAAAACCATATACTTTCAAAGATTATTTGGGAAATAATCTTGAAATAAAGAAATATGTTAATTTCCCTCTTATATTTGTAGGAGAAGATCGGAAAGAACACAATAAAAAAATAATTTTATATAAAGATGAATCATATGGAATCAAACGTTCACCTATACTATTAGGAATAAACTTTCTTGAAAAATTTAGTCCTTATAAAATCTGCTAAGGATATTTAAAAATAGCAGTTGATGATAATCCAATCATCATATCAAGAATAGATGAAAATATGAAAACATTGTTATCATGGAAAAAATAATTAATACTAATCCCATGAGCCCATATGTTGAAATTATACTCAATATAAAAAATTATTGCAGAATTAAATTTCATGCTTATCTAGATACAGGAAGTACAATAAGTTTGTGTTTGCCAAATGTACTACGAAACGAATACTGGAAATATGATTAAAAAAAGGTCGTCACTGCTACAACAGCAGGAGGAAACAAAGTAATATATAGTAAATATGCTACACAAGTACCTTTTCTAATAACTTTTAGAGAAGTATTTGTTGATACTATATACATGTCATCTACAATTGGATGTGATATTTTATTAGGGCAAAATTTTCTACTAAAATATGCACAATTTACACAATATGTAGATAGATACATGTTCACAACCCCTTGTGCACATAAAATATTTACACCTAAGGTAACTAAAACTGTTAGCATTGCACATACACAAATTAATCACCAGAGTTCCTCAACCCAGCGTGGTGGATGTTGGAATACAGAAAAAATTAAACCAGTTACAGTTTTAAAAATGACAACAGAAAATAGGTTAGAAAAATTGAAAAAAGAAATTTCTGAAACATATTCTGAAAATCCATTGGAAAAATAGAACACGGACAAAGTAAAGGCAAAAATAGAACTAATCAATCCAGACACTATAGTTAGAGTCAAACCAATGAGATATAGTGTAGATGATCAAAAGGAATTCAAGAATCAAATAAAAGAATTACTAGAATCTAAATTGATTAGACCTAGTAAGAGTCCACATAGTAGTCCATCATTTATGGTAAGAAAATACAGTGAGATAAAAATAGGAAAAGCCAGAATGGTAATAAATTATAAAAAGTTAAATGAAATAACTAAATTTGATGGATATTACTTGTCTAATAAGGACACCCTTATTAAACAAGTACAAAACAAGAAAATATTTTCAAAATTTGATTGTAAGTCAAGATTTTGGTAAATCATGCTTACAGAAGAAAGTAAACCATTAACTGCATTTAGTACTCCTAGTCCTTTGAGACAATATGAATGGAATGTAATGCCATTTGGGTTAAAAAATGCACAACAGATATTTCAAAAAAGAATGGATGAGGTAATCAAACCAATTACTCACTTTTGTATTGTTTATGTTGATGATTTATTGATTTATTCAAATAACATAAATGAGCATATTGAACATTTTGATAAATTTTGTTATACTATGAAAAAACATGGTATTACACTTTCTCAAAAGAAAGTAGAAATAGCCAAAACAGAAATAAAATTCTTGGGATTATTTATTAAAGAAGGAGAATTGCAATTGCAATATCATATTGGTGAAAAACTTCAAGAATTTTCTAAAAAAATCAGAGATCAAAAACAGTTACAAAACTTCATTGGTATATTAAATTATGCTGAAAGATTTATTGAAAATTGTGCAAAATTAAAAAACTATTTTCTTCCAAAATTAAGAAAAAATATAATGTGGTCTTGCGAAAAACAAGATTGTGAAAATATAAGGAAAGTAAAAGAGGAATTAAGAGTTTTACCTAAACTTGTAATTCTACATGAAGAAGACTTTTTTATCGTTCAAACTGACGCATCAGGTAAATACTGGGGTGCAATATTAAAAGTTAAAAAGAATCATAAAGAATATAAATGTGAAAAGAATTGTTCTTGTCCCGAAATGCTTGCAGGATATACATCAGGAACATACAAAAAAGTTGAAACAAGGTATAAGATGAATAAAAAAGAACTCATTACTGTGAAGTGAGGAGTACAGAAATATGAAGATTATCTACTACCAAAAAAGTTCTTGATTAGAACTGATAATACTGAAGTTAAAGTATTTTTAAAAAATAATGTTGATCCATCTATTGCTAATAGATATATAATTAGAATTCAAATTTGGTTTTCTTACTTCAAATTTGATATTGAGCATATAAAAGGAAAAGCTAACTTTCTTCCTGATTATTTTAGCAGGGATGGAGTTAGAGCAATTAATAACGAAAGTCTAGATACTTGAAATTAAAGTTTCCTATTTGGAAACTCAAATTCAAAATATACAAGACAGTCTTCGAGACCAAATGATATAGCCCTTGTGGCAAAAGATACTTGTACCAAGTCTAGTATCCCTTCACAGGGACTTGTGTATACTAGCGCTCTACCTAAGGATAAAGGGAAAAAAGAGAAAGTAATAGGAACCCTTTCACAGGGAAAATTCGAACCTATTACTGGTAAAGAAGATATTCAAGATACCAAGAATGGCAAAGGTAGCTCTTCACAGAGCCATATTTTACCTGAGCTAAATATTGAAAAAATTGATTCAAAAGAAATTGTCAAGATATGCCATATGACAAAAATATCCAAAAATGATAATTATGAAGAAATTATTTTCTTTATTGTAGTTTTCAATATTTTATCCGATTGGTATCTAGAAGTTGGAAAGTGGATGAAGACTATTCACTATGGAAGATATAACAAGATAAACTTTTATCCAGAAGCACCAGCCAACTGGGTAAGAAATTGCTTTGAACTAGGAAATATACTCTGTATATATCCTAGCAAAGACCTCAAGGAGATTGCCCAACTTCCAGCTGATGTCAGGAAGGCAGTGAAAAGATATACTAAAATTGTCAAAACTATAAATATATATATCAGATTCTACTCAACAACAATAGAATGAGATCCAGATCTTCAATATATCCAGCCAACTTTTCATGTTATCAAGTTAGGGCTTACAAATCAACATTTTTTACCAACCAATTAAAAAGTTGTTAAAAATGGTTATCAAAATATTATTAATATGATGCCATACAGAAGAGCCAAGGGATATAAAGAAATATTTGAACATATAACTCAATTAATTACTGAGAAAGAAAAAATATGGGTTTATCCATCTGAAAAACATATAATTTACTCTAATACCAGAAAAGAAACAAAAGAAGAAGATATATGTTATCTCGACCATTTATTATCCAAGATAATCTCCAATCAAGTTTGTGGATCAGAAAAAATGGAAAAAGAACTATGCAAACTACTCTGGGATTATAGTGACCATCATTGTGAACATTGCAATAGTGAAGAATTTCCTGCAGAGTTCTTTGAGTCAAGGATGGAAAAATAATGGAATAAGGATAGTGACCCTTTATCACTACTTTAATAAAGATTCTTTATTAAAGAAAAACTGTGGTCACTAAGAAAGTAGTTGATATTATAACTCTATACCAACTACTGAAGAAAAATAATACAAAGTAGCTGTTGAAGATAAGAAAAATTGGTATGACAATAATTATTCACCAACTTACCAACTCAAAAGAAGGACAGCTTTGCTACCAAACAAAGGAAGATGGCAGACAAAAAATAATGGAGGACAGCTGTGAAGATAAGGTTCCTGATCACTTGAAGAAAAAACCCTCTATATAAGGAGAAGGAGTCCAAGATTTGAGACAGATCGAATTCTCTATCTCAAAAGAAATATCATATCTGTATACACCACTTGTATTCAAAAAAAACTATTAGGTAGTCTTGAAGATAGGAAAGCTTGTAATAAGGTAATCACTTATGGAGTTCTAAACTTCATAAGGTGAGTACCAAAGGTATGTAAATATAGTAAGCCAATATGTATTATTTCAGTTTTATGAATATAAAGATGAAGTTTGTTATGATTTAACAAAGTTTCCATAAAAGGATTTCGTTAAGTTTCTCATGATTCCTCGGCAGTACAAATAGAGATTTTAAAAGATTTTCAAAACATTGTTTTTAAATGGAAGTTGGCCATGTCAAAGTACCTATCTTTGATGAATGTTTTGGGGGAAAAAGACAGTTTTCTAACAAAATTGTAGCACCTTGTGTGTGAGTTATCTTTTAAAATCTTGTTCTAAGTAAGAACTTATTCTGAAAAGAGTTTGAATAAAGGTGAAAACAGAGACTCTGAATACTGCGAGATAGCGTCTGTGGTAACACGGCTAGTTCTCTAGAGTGAGAAATGCAACTTTAATTGAAAAGCCTTTTATGGAAGCAGTTGTGGACCCAAATGATTTCAAAAAACATCTTAAATGTTCATCTGATTCAGAAGAGTCATTAAATACATACAATGTTACTATAAGAACAACTGGAGGGAAAGCCTGTTTATTTCCATCGATTATTGTAAGTTATTTACATGATTTATATGTTTATGTTTTAATTATTAATCTTTAAGAACACCTCACAAGCATCCACATCCAATGATGATTGTCTTAAATTATATTTAGATGAAAAAGATATTTCATTTTTACTAAGTATTGTTAAAAAATCTGAAGATATACTTCCTGTTGGACAAGAAAAACTTAAAGAAATATATTTTGATATAAATTATGCTTGTAACCATAATACAGAACTTGACTCTGTAGAAACTAACAAAGAAATAAAAAGAGTTGAAGATATTATAACTAAATACGAAAATATAAAAGAAGAAATTTCAGAAAGAATTGTTTTCGGATCAACCTAGAGCTTATGAAAAACTAGTAGAATATAGAGAATATTTAGAACAAATAGAAAAATTAAAAGAACATCGTATAAGATAATAATTGTGGCTACAAATCAAAAAGAAATAAAAGATACAGGACTTAACCTGCAAAATATTTCATTAAGGGCAATATAGACATTCTAAGGTAAGAATAGTTGTTGCCAACTCATCTGACAACTTTCTGACAGAGAATCTCTGTACGTCTAGCACTACCCATACTTACAAATGAAGAAAAAACTAATGAAACATGAACTTTGGCACACGGGGAGGCTAAAACAATGGTGTAATGGAAATAAATTCGATGAAAAAATAACTTGATTTTCTTCAAAACAATTCTAGCATCAACCGATCGAATAAAGTTGTTAAACTAATTTTTGATTTCCTCGAAAACCAACTCTATCCAAGAAGGAAACAACAAGAATATAACATGATTTGAATAAATCTGAAATCCAAATTCAGATTAAATCAATAACAAAAGAAAATTTAATTGTACACAATACATTAAAAAGAAAAAGAATTTTGCTAGACAATGATATCTAATCAAACCAAAAACTTCATCGAACAAAGGCACAAGGCTGCTCGTCGAAGAACAGAAACTTGCAAGTTTAACCCAAAATGAAATCAAATCCGCTTCGAAACATGTTAGAATTAGGATGACAACAGAGCAGATATGAGATGGGTCGGCCATTCTAACCCCCGTCCCATTAGGTATTTTTGTTACCTTATCCCATTATTTTATCCGGTTAAAGCGAGATGGGACATGATCGGGATTCGGGACTAGACGGATGGGGTTGGTTTTTTGTCCAATTTATTGCCCCATTATTTATTTATATTTTAATTTTTGTTTTTATTTTGTTTTAATGTTTTTAGTTAGTAAATACTATTACTTTTTTTTTTCTATTTTGTTAAGAACAACTCTTGTTCACTTTAAAAATGATGATAAATATTTTATTTTTGTTTGATACAAAATTTAAATTTGAAGTTAACTTTAACGGGATGGGTAGCGGGACGGGGACTATGTTTCCCATACCCGCTTCATTTACCCGACTAGGTGGGTAATCCTCGTCCCATTCGAGGCAGGCTCCGTGGGTATCGGGTTAAATGAGTTTTTTTTAGCCATCCTTAATTAGAATATTATAAAGAGTGTGTTTGGCGGAGATTAAAATTGCAAAATTAATCGTTATTGTTGACTTTTATTAGACGGGTCGGACCCAATAACGGCTATATTTTCAATTTTAATTGGATTTTAAGACCATATTTATAGGATTATAAATAGGGAAAATTTCAGTTTTACTACTTTATCTTTACCCTATTTCAAAAATAACAAATCAACTTTCACTTTTCAAAAATCAGAAATTTTGACATATACATACACATATATAAATATTTATTTATATATATAAATAAATAAATAAATATATATATACATAAAATTAACCCACCCTCACCCCACCTCCACTGCTCCACCACCCCCATCGGCGACCGCTCCGGCGACTATTCCGACGACTGCTCCGGCGACCGTTCCGGCGACTGCTCCGATTCCGGTGACCGTTCCGGCAAGTATTCCGATTCCGGTGACCGTTCCGGCGACTGCTCCGATTCCGACGACTCAGGTCACAACTCAAGTCACGGGTCACAGTCCCGGTCACAACTCAGGTCACAGGCTCCGATTCCGGTGACCGTTCCGGCGACTGCTCCGATTCCGACGACTCAGGTCACAGGTCACAGTCCAGGTCACAACTCAGGTCACAGGTCACAGACCAGGTCACAGCACAGGTCACAACTCAGAATTTTGATCATAATCACAGCACAGGCGTGGATCAGATTAATATTTAGCCACTGCCACCACTAGATCTAATAAACCCTCTTTGTCCCACCACAACCCACAGCACCAGAACACAAACCTACAGCGGCTCAGATCCACCAACACTGCACATCATCACATACCACCCATTGCACACCTATCGCACATCCCCTATCGGCGCCTCCACCACCCCTACCTCACCATCTCCACCACTACCACCACCACTACTCCGAACGAACCACAACCACCATACACAGATCAGCACATATACACCACAAATCACACATCATCACCACCAACAATCACTGCACCACCACCAGCCATTTATCTCTACCACAATCTCACATGAGACAACAATCACTGCACCACATGAGACAACAATCACTGCACCACCACCAGCCATGAGACAATCACTGCACCAACACCATCGGCTTCTCACAACACCACCACCAACAACTCATCCCCACCACCAGCCATTTATCTTTACCACATCACAACCACGATGCCTATCCCAAAAAATCTGGAGCAGTCGCTATTGTCGGCAGACTCGGCACCACCAAAAACACCACACACCTCGCCAAAATCACTGCACAACACCACAAGGAGGATGATGCCGCCGCGCGAAGGATCGTGCCGGCGTTCTGAGAAGGCGATTGTGTTGGTGCCGGCGGGCGAAGCATTTCGGTGGGCGACGCGATCTGTGGTTGTGGCCGAGAGAGAGTTCTCCTCCGGCGAGCGACACACTTCGGTGGAGGTCACCGTGGCTGTGGCCGAGAGAGAGAGAGAGATGGGGAGAGGGTGGGTGAACGCCGCCGATACAGAGAGATCGGAGGGGAAGGGGGTGATGGAGTTGAAACTGTGAGTGATTAATTAGGGATTTAAGGTGGGGTGGGGTGGGGTGGGGTGTATATAAATTAATTTTTATAATAATATTATTAATATTTAATTAAATATTAAAAACATGTATCTATCTATAAAACATCTGATTTTTGAACATTAAAACTTGAAATCTTATTTTTGAATTTGGATCTTGAAAAGTAGGGCTGTATGTAATTTCCCCTTATAAATAACTCTAAAAATGAAAGATTATGTGATAATCACACAATCAACTATTAAAAAAAATTCCCACACAATTTTAAACAATATCATGAAGATTAATCTTTATAATCTTTCCATATGTTCAACAAAGTCCACCGGTGTGCGGAAGGGGCGTGCATGACCTCTCGTAGGCTACAAAGGTTTTAGGCACCTTTGGGCTTGCCTCGTTTGCATCCTCACACGCTGCGAGGTTTCGACAATCTAAACGTCACTATTTTCAGATTACATTTCGATTCAAAATGTGTCTTTTCTCCAACATTCACGTCCATTCGTGTTTGAGGAGTTTCTATATATATGATTTTTGGTGAAAAATAATGAGAAACACCTATATATAATTTATTGTGTGAATCAAAATCCTTTCAAATATGAAACCAAATTTAATCCACTTTTTATTTGTTTGGTTTAGATAAAGATCAAATTTTGAGTAGATTTGATAAGAGTTGATGGAATGTGTGATTAAAAAGTTGTGGATCCCATAAAGTATATGGTTAAAATAATTTGTTGAGTATGACTTAAATTTAATCCACTTTTCTTAAAAGTGTTTTGTGTTCTAAGAGTGGTGTACTCATGCTTGGTGTATAATCTCGAAAATGCTCGTTTAATCCTCGGAGCTATTTGCCGGTGATACACATAAGTACTCTCATGAATGACAGGGAAAATATGCTTTATGATAGTGCTTCGGACGTGTTCAAGCCTTCTATGTTTCTCGATTCCTTATTTCGTGTTTGTGCTTTATTTTGATTTGTATCTTCTTCAATATTATTGTTATTTGATCTTCACTCTATTAATCGTTTTCAAACATCGACTCTTGAGTTTTTCCAACATCTAAAGCGGTATTTTGGATCCTATGGAGTTTGAATGTCGAAGCGTAAAAAAAACGATGAAAATCATTTGGTGGCTGGAAAAAGGAAGGCATCAAATAGAAGTAACTTGTTTGGTTTCTTATGTCTACTTGATTGAGCTGATGCTAAACAATTACCAGGAAATTTTATTTCATGAAGTAATTGACAAAACTTGAGAGACATGAAATCACACTTCTCGAGATAAGTTTTTATCGTCTTTCCAATTTTCTTTGATTAACTTGTGTTCCTGGTAGTAAACCAGCATTATGATTATGAGCACCGGCGGATCCAGGAAGAAAGTTCGGTAGGAGCGAAATCAAAAAATCTTGAAAAAAAATCTGAAAACCTAAAAAAATTTGGACAAAAAAACTAAAAAAATCAGAAAATCTGAAGAAAAATCGGGAAATCTGAAAATTGAGTGGGGGCGGCGGCCTCCATTGGTCCTCAAGTAGGTCTACCCCTGATTATGAGGATCATTTTTATGTTCTTTATCTCGATTTATAGCCTACATTCTTCTTTATTTTCGTACTTGTCTTTTTAGTACACATTTTACTATAAACATACTATCATAACTTACTAAAGTTCATTTATATATTTGCAACCCAAAATTGAAAAGGTTATTCTCAAAAAATAAATCCACAAAAAAGGGAGGAAAAAAAAAAAAAAAGAAACTCTAGAAGAAGAATATATGTAGATCAATGAATCTAATAGCTCGTGGAGGAGTTTGAGCATTTAAAGATGGAAAATATATAACGATATATAACTTTTTAACCTTAGCAATAATTCATACGTAATACACTTAGTACCTATTTGGTGTTGCTTAAAAATCTAAGTCAAAGTTAATAATTTAATTATTTTAATCACATATTTCATAAACTTTTATCAAAATTAACTAAAAATATCTATACAGTGGCTTAATTTGTAATTTTTAAGTAGTCAAAATTATTTTCTTCTTTATGTACACATCAAATGATGTGAAATGACAACGGATTCTTGTCTTGTTTGAATAATTTTGTTTATTTTATATATAATATTCGAATAAAGTTTAGTTTACTGTCTTGAACGTTATTTTGTTTTTTAATGTTGGTGGATGAATTTTTTTTTTTTTTTTTTACTTTTTTTTTTGTAAATTGTTGTTATGAAGTGCATGGTCCCATTGTGGCAAAAAGAATTTTACTCTTGTGATTATCTATTTCATCTAAATATATCGTTACAAAAAAATTAAGTTTGTGACACTTACAAATAATTGATATGTTATTTTCATACTCTGACAACATTTGAATGACAACTCGTCTTTTAGTGGTGTCACAACCAAAAGATGATCGGTTAGAATACATAATTCAAGCTATTCGATAGGAACCCATAACTACTTTTAATTATCGAGATCAATAATGCTACAAGTACATTATTTTTAACATCAAATTTGACATTGTGCCATATGTTGCAGCACGATTGGTCAGTTTGAAAATATAACACACTTTCCCGTCACTCCATTTTTGAATTTGTAAAGGAGTGTCGAACTCCATGTACACAAGGAGCATAATTCTATCGAGATTGATGTTTTATGATGGAATTGCAAATTCAAATACATCATATGGATAATATGTTTCTAAAGTCAAACGAGTCGTTAAGCTCTTCCCAACAATGTTGACATTTTAATATAGAATCTCAAGATTCTCGTCCGATCGAACTGAATATAAAATAATTCATCCAAAATTGTTTCATCTTTGTTCCTATGGAAGATGTTCGAATAAAATACTTAAACGCGTGCTAACTCGGGGATTAACAACAACAAATAACGTGGAAATTGCATCTGTAATAGATTCAATGTTGAGAATTATAAATACTAATTCTATTCTACTGAAAGCAATCAATTCGAAAAAAAAACATTCAAGAACACGCAAGATTTATAGGGGTTCGTCTCAATGTAAGACTATGCCATCTCCCTCCGCTGAAATAATTCACAATGATAAAAAATATTTACAAGAGAAAATCGTACTTCTATCTTTTATAGTCTCTCTTTTTGATGATGATAATAAAGTCTAACCACGACTTTCTATTTATAATTAAGCTCAACGATTTAACAGCAAAAGGATTACTCTATAATTTGTGCACATGGCCGAGAAGGGTTTGTTTCTGCACTTTTCTTGGTGGGGAAATATGCTTTCTATTCACCCAACAAATGAGTACAAACCCTAAACCAACTGCCTTCTAATCTTGTCTTGACAGTTCCAAGACATGTTTGAGCACTGTTTGTTTTATGGGTCCTACGTTTTTTGGACAACAAAATCAACGGTTAGAATTTAGGGTTTTGCATGCAAGTTCATGTATATATATGGCTGTCTCAATTTAGACATAGCAATTGGGCCTAGCTTATATGCCCTAATCTATGAAGAGGCACCTTTCTTGATGAAGTATTAAGTTTGCCCACACACATTTGTTATTTTGTTTGAGAAAACATGTATATATGTCTAATGTCTTGGGTGAATAGGAGTTGGTTTAGTTGGTGGGATGGAAACTTTATCTAATCTCATATATGTCTCATTGTTTCATTTGATTGGACTTGTTATTATAAATGTGGAGCCACCTATATCTAGTTTGTTATCCATTTGATTGGACAGTTCAATTGGGATTGAATGAAGAGATCTTGGTGTTATTTTAGGAAAAAGAAGCAATTTGGTCATAATATTTGCTTGGTATTTAGTAGTATATTGACTATAAGAACCTTTATGTTAAATTATTGATAACGCTATATGGTTGTCACGAATGTTTTCGCTAACAACACTCAAGTAGGAAATGGGGTCCGAAGGGGAAAGCATATGTAAAATGGGCGTTTCAATAACATTTGTTTTCTTCGAGATGGCGAGTAATGCGTAAATTATAATCACCATCTTTTGTTAAAGAGTCATCGTCAAGAACACTCTGACTTGTCACCTCGAGCTTAGTCGTGAACAATAGGCACAAATGTCACATTTTAACTTCTACTTATTTCAAGTAGATTTTCAAAACATTGAAATATGTATGTCTCACCCTTTGATAACATTTGGGCCTAAGTTTACCCCATGAACAGCCACCTTTCTTGATCATGTATTAACTTTAGCACACATTTGTTATAGTGTTTGAGAAATCATGTCTTGCTCAAATACGAGTCTATTTAGTTGGTGTTAGAAAGATCATCTTTGACTGATGTCGCATTTCATTTGATGGAGCTTCTCATTACATGTGTAACCTAGCTTGTGAAATTGTCGCATTATCAGTAGACAACTTTCCCCTGCCACACATTGCTTTCCCTCTCCATTTGGTCGTCATTGTGTTGAATATTCATAACAGCGTGCTCTAATCCTCTAAGTTACAAACCTCATCCCTTCTCCACTGAATATGTTCCCGAGAGTTCGAAACCACATGCAATATATTTGCTCGTCTAAAACCCATCGTTACCAGTAGCGGAACCAGAATTTTCAGTGCATTTCGTATCGGGTTCTAAAAGTTAAATAAGATTTAAATCGCTATATATTTCTCTAATGACAAAAATTATGAATTTCACATCATTGGCATGAGACTTTTAATTGTGTTGGGTTCTAAAAGTCCAATAAGATTTAGAATATTGTATAGTTCTACAAGTACAAAATGATGAGTTTTAACATGATTGATATGAAATTTAGAGCAATCATTTGGAAGCATGCTTCATATCAAAAATATCAATCACTATTCCACTTACTACAACTACAAAAAATTAAAAATTAAGATACAGAAAATATATAGTATATTATGAAGGTAATGCATTCATCTTTGTCTCTATTCTCAATAAGCAATATGTATTTTCAATGTCGATATAGAGCAGATGGTGCTAACAGCATATTCAAAATCCTATATTTTTGCCGTAGCAAATCTGTTAACCAATATAGCAGCAAAGAGTAGACAAATTAAAAGAAAAAATGAAAAAAAAATAATAATAATGGCTGGAACGAGCAACGAAAAGATAGGAGAAGACTTGCACAAGTAAAAACAGAAATAACTTTTATAAATATCAAAATTAGCCGTTGTTCCCCAATTTACTTTTGTCAGAAGAGTTTTTGTTCCTGAACAGTAAGATGAACATTGCAGAATTACTAGTACAAGTAACTCAAAAGTTTATCACGCATCATTAAAACCTCGTGGGATGACGCAGCATGCACGGGAACTTGAGAGTCGCACATGTTTGCAGGCACTGCAATATTACAAAAAAAAATTGTTCAAACTACAAGCATTCATACAAGCAGTTGGATGGCACAATATATAAACAGTGAGAAGAGAAAAGAAGAGATTCATAACCAGATTTCGACATTTTTAGCGCAAGCACATATTTTATTGATTCCTGGGGTTACAGTACTCTAGAAGACATTGTTTAGTACATAGGCAAATTTCATTTTGTGTCAATTTGGTTAACTACCATCATATTGTTTACACGGCATCTTTGAGATGCTATCACGAGTACGATTTGCATTAAAGACTAGCAGGCACATGTTGACACCAAAAGATTGTAATAAGTTCTCATGTAATTCATACCGTTGACAAAATTTTATCAGTTTATTTTTGCACAAGGTTGCACCTGTGAAAATGTCTGGATGTAGGTTCATTCTATGTAAAACTTGTTGGTAGACGGCGGAAGCAATGTTCCAGACGTCTGTCTAATCTCACACGTGAGGTCAACTTCCATCAACCTATGATTCTCTTTTGCACGCGTCATAGAAAAATTTAATATCAAATTATCTCCTTGATGAGCACGTACAGGAGGATGTAAGAGGAAAACCTGCAATAATGAAGGAGAACAATGAAACCTTAAAAACAATGGATAAAGAGCAAGCACTGAGAGAATTTCGAAAAACTAACAAAAGCAGGGATTATTTATGTAAAATGTGGTGCAAAAGAAGTGAAAAAAAGCCAACCAAAAGTGCTCTATATAAACGACTATAGACAAGGGGGCTAGTTACTAACATTTTCTCACAAAATGTATCGGCTATTGACAATGTTCATCGCTCTAAATAACCAATTGCAAGAAGAAAAAGTCAGAATCGCTAATTTTACTAACCTGCTGGCCCCAATGTGTACCGAAATCTTCACTAGGTGCAGTTGTCAACTCGATTTCCTGTTGAGCCAGATTCTCATGGCTACCCTAGAAAATAAAACAAAGGAGGTTAATGAAGCATTATTTCTTTAGGAAAGTAGATGGATGCCTGTAATCAGTGATATGCATACTCACTCGAAAATGAACATCAAACCATCCAGCAAATCCACAGAGCCTTGTATTTTCTGCTGAGATAGAAGATGAAACGCTTGCACGGACACCAAGTATATCATTTATGGTAACTGTTGAGCAATCTATCTCCTTAATAATAACAGGTGTCCCAATAACTTGATTTGGATGAAGGTTATTCCACATTGATGTCTACAATGCGTAATTTTTTTGATGTAAAGGGAGACAACAGGAGCAATTTTCAAAACCAATGAAAAATAAAGGAAAAGATTTTAAATATCGAAAAAACGATAAAGCAAATATAAATTCACATAATGCAAATTTAGAACCACAAAGGGTGAAGGTGTGTACCATTATCTATGGTGTGTGCTACCAAACATAACCTCAAAAACTATATATAAAAAAAAAGTCATATGGTACAGGCACACAGAATCAATTACAACAATAAAGCAGGAGTTTGTGCAGGTGTGTACCGTTACATATGATGTGTGCTATCAAACATAACCTTAAAAACTACAAAAAAAATAAAATAAAAAATGTGGTCCATAGAAGAATCATATACAACAACAGGCAGGAGTAAATTAAATAAGAGACCTGTTCGTTAAATGCTTACAAAA
The DNA here is from genome assembly GCA_035079005.1 of Fraxinus americana. Lineage (NCBI taxonomy): Eukaryota > Viridiplantae > Streptophyta > Magnoliopsida > Lamiales > Oleaceae > Fraxinus > Fraxinus americana. The sequence continues at coordinate 24,036,631 of CM068726.1, read as the reverse complement.
ATACCCAGACAATAGATAACCTAAATAAAAATGAAAACTGGCAACAACTTACACAGGAGAAATACTGCCAACACTTCTTTCAACACAATTCACCCAAGGGGCAGAAGAATTGAAAAAAGAAAGTGGAAAGGACGTCATGAGACAATATTTTCTACTAAAACAAGAAGAAAATGCAGCCATCACACATCCAAAAAGTTTAAATGCATTGGTCCAATCTATTTACTCTTTCAAACATGCATAAATTCTTTGGAAGAGAATGATAGTATATCACTATATCTTATGCAGGCAAGCGGAGTTAGTAAAATCCCAAAATCTGTACACAGTGTCTCCAAAAACATAGAACATTAAGCATAAAAGACCTAAATGCCAACCTTCAAATAGTATTTTCTCTGTTCTTCAGCAAATGGCTTCGTCAGAACCCTCATGTCAACACCATAATAAGATTCAGTCTCATTGACAAAACCATGCCAATCATTCATGGCATCTTCATAATCACTCATTTTTTGGTCCACCAATCCAGACCTGATTGGTGCTAACCACATTCGAGCATGGCTTGGATACCTGTGACACCGAGCCTCTCTAATTAACACTTCATAGCAAAAAGGGCAAAGACTGGTTATCTTTATGAGGACAAAAGTTAAGATGAAATCAAAAAGCAAGGGCCAAACTCTTGATTAGGGATCAAATTAAAGAAACCACGTTAGCGGATTTGAGCTGAATGAGGGATAAAAGTTGTGATGGTTTTAAATTTAAATCAATAAGTTCTTAACCTGTGCAATTCCATAGAAGCTTATAGTTAGCATAAATTGATGTTTGAATGTATATTGTACATTAATCATAATACTAGAGCAGCCGTTTGTCACTGGCCTTAGTTTTGTCACTCCCAAAATGCGCTAGCACCGTGCGGCCTTAACGCTTCACAACTCCCGTCCCCACGAAATAGCGTTAAGTCAGCCTCAAACCTCCACGATAATTCAACCAACGAGGCTAAATTATAACAACTTTGAGCAGAGAAGGTAGATAGGAAATTATGAGTAAAGGAGCAAACACATAAATTAGGGAAAACCTCTTTGTATCAATGGAATAGAACTATTTACAACCTCTCAAGTATTTTCTCTCCACGAGTTTCTCTCCATCACTCCATATGATTTATAAATGATCTCAACACATCTATTTATAAGCAAAACCTTGCAAGTTGCCCTGGATTCAATTGCCAAAATTAATTTGATCCAAGGGTCTTCATTGGTTGCAAGTTGTATGCAAATTGCATCAACCTCCTTTGAGCAAATGGTAGTCAATTTGGTCTTTGCTTCTTTGCAAGTGGCAATTCTTTACAACTCCAATGTTTCATAGTAGCCAAATTGAACTTTACTTCTTCCTTGGCATCTTCATGTAGGTGGCGCAAGTGGGGCAAGTTCGCCACATGCATCCCCAAAACAACCGACCGCAATCCACAGTATTTCTCCCCCTCAAGATAGTGGTTTTCCCCTTAGAAAAACCACAGACTTCCATCCCTACATCCCCTGTTGGCGTTTTCCCAGCCCGAGTCCTGCCTGGCCTGCTGACTGTGTTTGCTGCCTACACATCCTACCAACGTTACTATCTACATTCTGCCTAAATCCTGCCTATCAATATCTCGTGCCGCAGTGCCGTGTTAGTCCCGCTTGCATCCCCTACCACAGTGCCTGTTTTTTCCCTACAGGCATCCCCTACCGTAGGTAGTTCCATCCTGTTGTAGCGTCATGTCTGTGATACCTGATTTTCCTCCGCCTGCATCTCCCACCACAAGTTACGTCTAGCTGTAGCGCACTGCCTACAAAACTACACGTATTGACCGTGACCATGGGGGGCGTAAGTCACTCCACCAAATTAGGTGACGCCTTCATTGCCATGTACCTCCAAAGATTGTAAGTCACTCCACCAAATTAGGTGACGCCTTCATTGCCATGTACCTCCAAAGATTGTAAGTCACTCCACCAAATTAGGTGACGCCTTCATTGCAATGTACCTCCAAAGATTGCAAAGTTGACACTTAGGATGAGTTCAAAAGGGAGGTAAAAAGGCAATTTTACCCAAAGAATGTTGTGTACGAGGCCTACAAGAAACTAAGGGAATTAAAACATAAAAGGAACAATTCGTGACTACGTCAAAGAGTTGACAACCCTTATGGTTCAAATTCCTAGCATGCCGAAGGACGACTTGCTATTTTACTTCCTAGATGGTTGTGCTACTAGGGTGAGATAAGAACTGCAGCGTCACGAAGTCAAGACCGTAGATGAGGCAATTGCGGTTGCCGAATCATTAACAGAGGTTGAGGAAAGTGTGGAAACGGAGGCTAAATTCTTCAAACCAGCCAAAGGGGATTTTAGCAAAGTTGGGACGACTCAATGAACGACACGCAATGGAGAAAGCCAGATTGGAGGCAAAATCCTAAATTTGATTATAGACCCGACAACAAGCTTCTTGGAGGAAGGAGTATGATGAGAAGAAGATGGGTTATTTTACACACCGCGGTTGCCTCATTTGCAAATGGTTGCATCTCACGAGGTATTATCCTAAGCTAGGATCATAGGCGTCAGTCTCACAACAGGAATCCTTTGATAGCCAGACTCGAGTGCGAGTTGGATTGGTTCGTTGAAATTACTTAATGCTATCAATGTCGAAACCATTTTCGTGGGAAGGGAAACAAGAAAGCTTACGGGGATGCAGCTAGCTAAAGTCCTTGAGGATGATAAGGATGTGGCAATAGCAGAGTTGCCGAGGGGACTACAACAAAGGAGGGAAATTGATAAAGCATTGTACATAAAGTCAAAAAGTAGGGGCACTTGTGTTGAAAGATTCGACATGCGTAGGGACGCTACGGCCGAAGGAGTAGTCCATCCGAAGAACCAATGTAGAGGGTGAAGGTTGGTGTCGAAGGTGGCATGCAAGAGGTTACAACAGGAAGAGGTGCATGAGATACTATGGACACTCGTCCATCGAGGAAATGATGCCGCAAGTATGGAGATATTCCATGCCCATTGACATGAAGGATAATGAAATGCTTAAATTGCATAAAGATGCAAGGAACATGTTTCGCTACGAGGTCGTAAGAGGATTGAGTGGGGAGAATGTCAGATACCGCATAGGAGTGACTTGAGGTTGGACATGGCTTGAGAATGTCCACAAGATGGGAACATGAGGTAGACCTATGGCAAATTAGGTCAAAGCTTCAACTGTACATGGCGATGAGGGCATTGCCTAATTTGCTGGTCATAACTTCTTGCAATAGGAGATGCAGGCTGAGGAAAATTGGGTAGCGTAGACCGGACGCTACGACAAGACGAAACTAACGACGGTAGGGAACGCAAGTAGGGAAAACACAAGCACTGTGGCAGACAGGCCCAACATAGACATTGTGGCAGGAGATACGGGCAAGCGGAACTCAAGCAGACTGGGCAAGCGAAACGCAGACAGTAACGCAAGCATGCAACTTGCCCCACTTGCATGAAAATGCCAAGAAAGAAGCAAAATTCAATTTGGCTACTATGAAAGGTACTTGTCAACTTGCACTAGAGTTGTAGAGAATTGCCACTTGCAAGGAAGAAAAGACCAAACTGACTACCACTTGCTCAAAGGAGGTTGATGCAACTTGCATACAACTTGAAACCAATGAAAACATTTGGATTAAATTAATCTTGGCCGTCGATTTCAAGGTAACTTACAAGGTTTTGCCTGTAAATAAATGTATTGGGTTCCTTTATGTTTCAATTCCCTAAGTTTCTTGCGGGCTCATACACAACATTCTCCAAGCAAAATTACCTTTTTAGCTCCCTTTTAAACTCATCCCAAGTGTCAACTTTGCAAGCTCCCTTTTGAAATTTGGCATGCTTCTGAGTTCTGACGCCACCAAAGAGAAGCGATGTCGAAAGGATACATGGTTGCGGTCCATACTTTCATTGCGTCCTCGACAATATTTACGCAATCAAAATATACTTCCATTTGCCATAGAAAATTTTCCACATCCTTTGCATCCCTTTGGTCATCATAGCCTTTAGGATTCGGGTACTCAATCCTCGGAGCAACACTAGTAGTGACATCTCCACTAGTACCGACAATAGATTGTTTGTATTGCCTGAGCTCCTTGCTCATTTTCTCCATCATCACAGCTAATTGGTTCACTTGCCCTTGTATGGCAACGTAATCTATGACTTTGGCATGAAGACGGGCGAAATCTTCACCCAAAGCGGCTTGTCCAACTACCACAGCTTGGACATCATCTTTCACTGCATGGACATCGTTCCCAGTTATGCCTGAGCGTCCTTCACCTCTTGAACGTCATTTTGGAAAGATTCCAACTTTCCAATGGCGTAGCCCTCCAATGCCTCCACGGAGTGCTCAAGAAATTTAATCCTATCACCCATATTAGCGATGATAAGATCAAGTTTTCCTTCCATAACCGAAGCTTCTCGTGCTTCAATTTTACTCTCTGTCCTCATTCCTTCTACAATGGAAGCACCACATCCCTTATCCTCTACCTCAACTTCAACAGTATCTTGAGATTCCGCCATTTGAGCACCTCACCCAAATCTAGCTCCAAGAACCTCCCACAAACTCAACTACCAAAGCCGAACTTGGCTACCCCAGCCAAACCTTCACCTTGATACCGCCTCCATAGTCCACACCACGTGAACCTTGCTCGGATATCACCTCATCTTAGAGATAAAACTTGTTCAACCCCTCGAGAACGTAGTCTCTGATATTCCCGAACTACGTTAGTACCGTGTGGCCTTATGTCACAGGCCTAGTTTCGTCACTCCCGAACTACGCTAGCACCATACAACCTTAACGCTTCACAACTCCCGTCCCCACGAGATAGCGTTAAATCAGCCTTAAACCCCCACGATAATTTAATCAATGAGGCTAAATTATAACAACTCTAAGTAGAGAAGGTGGATGGGAAATTATGAGTAAAGGAGCAAACACACAAATTTGGGAAATCCTCTTTGTATAAATGGAAGAGAACTATTTACAACCTCCCAAGTATTTTCTCTCTACTAGTTTCTATCCATGTGATTTACAAATGAACCCAACACATCTATTTATAGTCAAAATCTTGCAAGTTGTTTTGGAATCAATGGCCAAGATTAATTTCATCCAAGAGTCTTCATTGGTTGCAAGTTGCATCAACCTACTTCGCTTCCTTGCAAGTGACAATTCTCTACAACTCTAATGCAAGTGGATAAGTTCATTTTCATAGTAGTCAAATTGAACTTTGCTTCTTCCTTGACATCTTCATATAAGTTGCACAAGTGGAGCAAGTTAAACAAGTTGGCCAAGTTGCCGACTTGCTTCCCCAAAACAACCAACCACAGTTCACGATATTTCTCCCCCTCAAGATAATGGTTTCCCCCTTATCCCTACGTCCCCTTTTTTGTCCCAGCCTATGTTCTGCCTGCACAGCATCACTATGTTTGTTGTCTGCGTTCTGCCTGCACAGCATCACTATGTTTTGCTTGCACAGTCTACCTGAGTTTTGCTTGCATGTATCTCTTGTCGCAGTGCCTGTGTTGGTCCTGCTTGCATCCCCTGACACGGTGCATGTATTTTTCCTACCCGCGTCCCTACCGCAGGTAGTTCCATCCTACTTTAGCGTCTTGTCTGTGCTACATGATTTCCTCAGCCTGCATCTCCAATCGCAGTAAGTTACATCCAGCCGTAGTGTACTGCCTGCGCTACCTGATTTCCCCAACCACAACCTGGACGTATTGGTCGTGACCATGGGGGACGTAAGTCATTCCCCCACCGAACTAGGTGACGCCCTCATCGCCATGTACCGCGAAGGTTAGATTTAATTTTCCATAGATCTACCTCATGTTCCCATCTTGTGCCGTGACATTCCCGCGCCATGTCCAACCTCAAGTCATTCCCATGCGGTCCGTGACACGTTGCTCCAATTTTTATTTTTATTATTTAATTATTTAGCCCATGTTTGGTACACATTAAAATTTTCATTCTCATTCTTCTACTCATTTTCAACCATACATTTTTCAATAAAATAATATTTTCCATCACATTAATAACTTTTCCTTCTTTTTCAACCACAAATTCTCTATCAATCTACTATTTCAGAATATATTCTTTCAAAATAATGTGGATCAAACACACCCTTATTTTTTTTGATTGCTGGATAATTTTTCGCATCCATATCATGAAAATCGATAACAAACATTTAAAATGGTTCTATACGGTTGGTCATCGGGTACCTCCACATCAACATTTGACTTATGTCTTCAAAATTCATGAGGACGGTCTTAATTTAGCTTGTGATGAGCACACTTCAAAAACCTTTCTTTATCAAATGAACACTAGATCACCTTCTAAAAAATCTAGGAAATGCCCATGTTGATCTGCAACTTCTTTTACTTCTAAATTCCTAATGTCAATAGCAAATCATACTTCATTGTGTTTCCTCATATGCTCAACTTGAGCACCATCATTGAAATTATACTTGCTCCTTTCATGCACACATGTCTTCGATAGACTGCAACAATCTCCATATTTTTGCTTCCTCTCTCCAGAGAATAGTAGTTATTGACAAATTATAACCCAGATGCAAATATCACAACGACAAGATACTTACAGTACAATTATAAGAATCAACTTTTAAAATGTTATATTAGGCATCGATGCATTTTACCTACGTGATGGGAGGTGTGAGCCTCAACGTAAATCAATTTATGCCACTTCAATAAAATTAAAAGTATCCTTTAGAACTGCATAATAGCTAAATAGTTTTCTCGTGCCATTAATTAATATAAAGATTGGAACAACATTGAATTTAAACGCTTTTTAATATTCATTTTGGTCCAACATTATGCCTCTCCAAACCCCTTTCAATTGCATATTCACCACGTGTAGTTCAAGCTTTATGTTTTTTCATCTTTCATTTCTCAGTGAGTTGGTTCCATATGCCCTAAGAACATTCACAACAATCTCTTTAGAAGTGTTAGCTCAAATGTGAGTTAGAATGGCATCAAATCTTTATCTTCAAAGAAAATTTACAGAAACTAAGCAAAAGAATGTTAGAAGGGGACGATTACAGATACACGTTGAAATTCCAAGGCAATTAATAAACAATCTATAGGTTAAGCTTAAAATCTGACCTCTAAAAAAGATGGGAATTTGGATTATATGTGCATCAAGTAAACACTATATTTCCCCTACCTTTTTCCCTCATCAACAACTAAGGGTCTCAAATTCCAAGACAAATAAGAAGCTCAAAAGGCAAGAAGTATGGGATAAAAATAAAGATTGGGAAAAAGAGGGAATTTAATTTCTATCTATATGTATAAATTACTCACATGATCCCACTTGGCTTCAGCCAGCGCTCACGGGCACAAATTACCGAGTCAAACATTGATTCACGCAGAAGAAAGTACCCCATCCACTCTGAAATAATTACATCAACTGCCCACAGAACGTATCCTTAGGTTAAAGAATATTAGGCAAATAATGCATTATATGTATTTAACAACTTCACAGGAAATTACATACCAAAAATTAAATTTGATAACAAAGAATAGGATGCTGAGAATGATAATAGAGATGGTGATGAAAAAGCTAACCTTTTTCAGGTAAGATAACATCTTCCATTGACTCCTCAATAACTTCAACGATATCCTGAAGATTATTTGCTTTAACAAGTTCACGGGCATGTTCTGCCATCTTGGTGGCTTCCACCGCATAGACTTTCCTTGCACCTGCCTGTGCAGACCATATAGCTAGAATACCACTTCCTGTACCTACATCCAAAACAGCCTATCCATGTATTCAACAACTTAGTCCTACTTTATGTCAAAAATTTATTTTAAAAACTAAAGCACAAATACTTAGCCAATATGCCCAACAATTAAATGTTTCTAGTAATGATTGCGTGCAATGTACATTCCCGTTTATATGCATGCAATTAACCTGGATTTTTTTAGAACCATCGCTGTTGCTAACAAGTCTTTTAAAAAGTTATATTAAAAGATCATATTTTGATAAGTTCTTCTAAGCAGGTTTTCAGCTTAGCTAAATATATCAAGAGTTGAAATACATTCACTCAGCCAGCCCTAGCAGAACATAAGCCATTAACTAATTGAAACCGCAGAGAAAACTAATTTAGAAAGCATCACCATTTTAATAATCCACTAAAACGTAAGGAACAAAATTCCAAGAAAATAAAAGGATAATTCCATGTAATAAGGACATATATATATAAATGGTCTCTAGTAGTCATAGTATAAAACTATAAATAGATGAATAGCTTTTACCTTTCCTTCGAAGTGGTGTTTGTTCTCGAAAACGGCATTGTAATAAGCGTCCATACGAACGCGGTCAGAAAGCATCTCCTTCTGGTGGTAGAGGAAACCGTAGGTGCAGAAATAGTTAGCGAAATCAACACCCTTGTCCACGGCGACGGCCTCGGCGGCGGAGGTTGCGCCGCCATTCACGGTTCTGCTGCCCATGTCAGCTCAGTTAGTCACCACCCAAAGCGGGGTTGTGCTTTGGACTTGAGACGGCTAACAGAGAACTCTGAATTCTAGGGCAGGGAAACGGTAAGTGCACGCGATTTTTGCTATTTAAAAGGCAGGAGGGAATATTTCGTTGAAGGTCCCCCAATATTTAGGTTTATTTCATGTTGGTCATTCAACTTTATTTTATTTCAATTTGATAACTAAACTTTTATTTTTGTTTCTAAGGATTTTCTAAGAGCAAGAAAAAATTTTGAATTTATGTACAAAACATTTTATTGTGAGAATATTTGGTTAAAAATGAATTGTCGATATTTTTTTTTTTTTTTGAAGAATAGTACACAAAAAGGGATCTTGTAAACTCTCAAACAAAGTTTGTGCCATATTTAGATTGACACATTTTGCATACATACAAACCAGGGTATTAACAATGTGAAGATTTGAATTATGATCATGATCTTAAATCCAAGATCTAACTGAGTTTCCCATTTCGAAAGCACTCAAGTGAGCACATACAGAAAGAACGCTTAACAACGTGATAACATTGGGAATAGCTTTTATTTTCCTCGTTTCTTGAAATAAACTCAAATCTTCTTTAAACTGCCCTATTTGAGCCTACCTAGATATCTTAGCATTCAACGACACAACATCTCTAATGAGAATTCTATCGAACAATTCACGGGCTTTAATTAATATTGCCCTTGGCAACATACCCAAAGATCAACATTGTACAAGACATCACATCTCTTACTTCACCTCTATCAAACACCATGAAGGGTTCAAGGACGTCGGAAGGAAGTGGAGGAGATTGGAGGATGCGGCAGTGAGTGGTGGAGCATATTGGCCATGTAAGATAATGTTTAGGTGAAGGTAGAACTTGATTTGAAATATCGTTAATTTGATCATTTCGATTGAGTAATCAATTATCACGCATATCAAATAACTATAAAAAAGAAAATGAGAATATAAGTAATTTTCAATAAATTTAAAGTTCGATTTGGGATTAACAATAATAAAAGGAAAATAAGAATATAAGTAATTTTTTTTTAATAAATGTAAAATTCAATTTTGGATTTAAAACAATATTAGTACATTTGTCTCGCTTTGATTATCAAACTTATTATTATTAATTTTTTTTTTCGAAGCAATGATTGAATTTTCATTTTAATTTCGGTTTAGACCCTCGTCTTATTATAATTGCTTGCATACACCTGATACACGGTGAAAATGATGAAATAGTTTAAAAATTCTGCTAGTCCATTAGATTTAGCTTCAGTTTGGCTCCTATTAAAATTATAATTATTTTTTCTTATCAAACACACATTTTTCAATAAAATAATATTACACGTAAATCCAAATTTTCTTCTTCTTTCTTAATCCCACATTTTTCATAAAAATATTATTTTAAAAATTATAATCGCGAATAATAGGGCCAAACGGGGGCTTATTATTGTTCATATTATCAAAACGTTTAACTTTCTTTATAAAAATCATGTTTCTAAAACACAGAGATCTTTCAAAAGATTAAATATTTTTTTTGTCAAGTTGAATCACAAATTCTATGTATTAACGGATTCTACAAACCAAGCTATCATTTTCTTTATAGGATTCTGCATTTTCATTGCTTTTGAAGGATGGAGGTGGATGAAATGCTTTAAACTAAAACGAAAATGAAAATTCAGGGACTTATTGGGAATAAATAATTCGATGACAAGTGAAACACCATTGTAATAATATCTTTTACACATTAGAGTTTTTGTTTATTTCACTTGAGTAAGAGCATGTTTGGCTTAACTTAAAAGCCTTCTTCTCGATGTATAATGAGTTATACTATCAAATTAAGTTTATTTTTTACTTCTTTTTTCAACATTTAAACTAAGCCAAACATAAAATTGGACTTAAATGTGTCATAACTTTATCGATAGGAAGAGCAAAAGAGTGTATCCCAATGAAATGCGTGGTCAAAATCAATTATTTACTGGGATCTTGACTTTCTAGCAACTTTTTAAGCTATACCAAACAAGCACTAAGTAATGTATAAAGTCTATATGTTTATTGGTATAATTATTCTTTGCTATCTAATACCGTGTAAAAAAATGCTCCAATCAATCAAAATTTGTATATAATTTGTAGATTGTGCACACATGACATGATTGCTTAAGAAGATAGAACGGTACTAAATAAAATAGAAAAAAATGATAAAATTTATGCATTATACTATTGAACATATCGGTAATATCGCAATGATATAAACTTCCATGGTAGATCGGCGAGTGAGGATATGAAAAATATCCTACCAAAGATATTCCTAAGAATTTATTTTGATTTCATTTCTCTTGAAAAAGAGCAAGCAAATTATGGGCATAAAGAATTACTTCTTCTTCTTTTTTCCTTGTTTCTACCCTATATGTTACATGATAGATGATACTCCCTAGTCCCCACAATGCTATTGAGTTCATTCTATGTCATGGAAGGTATTAAATAATCCAATTCTTTTTTATACCTTTTGTGTCACTTTATTTTATCATACCAATGTACAAAGTATTTTTATTTTTTTGTGTCACTTTTTTTGTTATTTTTTATTTTATTTTTTTTGTTAATTTTAGTTTACTATTTCTTCTTTTATATATTTTGCGAGAAAACATCACTATTGCGGAAAAAAAGATTATTATGTTTATACGAAATGGAGCACGTTGAAATGTGCTTAAAACTTAAAAGTTAGTTTTTCTAAAAAATAAATCAAAACATATTTTTCAAAAAGTTATATTAAATAATTTAAAAGTTTCAAACCTCTTTTTCGATCTCTCTTAAATTGGTGACAAGTCCATGGCAAATAAATTTTGATGTCCATAAAATTTTATGAAAGTATTGGATGGAATAAATGGGTCCACAAAAAGAAAAAAGGCATCTAAAACCCCTTTTTTCTATTTTTTTCTGGTCCAAATCATTAAATTGGGAGTGTAGGTTGGATGAGGTGCAGATGTTATCTGTCTTCATAGATAAATAATATCGAATAAGATTGGACAATTTTTAAATAAAATTTTAATTTCTTTTACTTGTAAAATATTATCCAATTTTAGCGGTGTCAAAATAGGCAACAGCCCAAGCACACGGTGACTCATCCCATTGTAAAATAGGATTGAAACTAGCCTAACTTGCTTTGGGCCAATTCACTTATTGGTCTACGAATTAAGGCAGGTCGTGTCAGGTTGAAATTTTCTGCCCAATGACACGTGAAGATGTGCCCAGGCGGCTCGATTGACGTCAACCCACTCATTTTGACACTCTTATGTTTAATACTATGTATTAAATATGTACTTGTAAAATAAATATGGACGCATTGAAATTTTATACATGACTTAGATTTCATTGATTTGCGCACACTACGGCACAAATAAGCTACAATTAATCTAGGAATATCCGAAATTCAAAAGCAGTGGCTATTTTTATCGTCGCCATTTAGGATGTGGATTCTTGTGAGTATTATTGAGGAGAATTAGACCCCTTTTTGAGAATGGTCACAACCTACATCGAATAAAGCAAAGAACTCTGTCTAAGGTTTTTAATGTAAGAATATTCAATTTGTCTGGTTAAAATTTGGTGATTAGGATTCTTTCTTATCAAATCCTAGGTCAACACGTCAGCGTCTATGTTACCACATCAGTAAATGTGGACCCCATCTTCACAGTCAAAAGTGCTCCACAAAATTGCATGTCAACTCCCAATTGTAAATCCCTTTTTCCATTCCAATTTGGCAACTGCATTCCACGCGGTTAATAACTTAATAAATATTCTCAGCTATTCAAAAACGAGGAGAGAATGGAGCGATCTACGCCTTAAACCTATGCGCGATGGTTTGGACATCGAGACCAAAGAAAGGAAATGGCTAAGTGAAAAAATAGAAGTTTAAATCTTGATTAGTATTAGAAACACACGTCCTTAGTGTTCAAATCATTGATATTCAATCAACGTCCTATTTGAAGGAACATTTATGTAGAATGTTGTGAAAGATCTACAAGTCGAGGTGTCAAAGGGTAGCATCAAGGCTGGCAGTGCAAAGGCGGGGTCGAGCAATTTTCATAATATTTCTTTTTAAAAGAATTGTAGATTTTTTCATTAAAAATTCAAATTTTGATTTGCATGCTTAACTGCATGCATTACTGCATTAACCTTGCATCAAACATTAATGCATGCCTCTTAGCATGGAATAAAGCATAGAAGCATGCATTAAGGCGCCGACACATGCTGCTAAGTATGCATTAATATTTAGAGAGAGAGAGAGAGAGAGAGAGAGAAAGAGAACAGCTCTACAGGCCGGTCGTGCACTGCTTAGGCCACTAGGCAGCGAGTCCCTATTTGACACCCCTAATTGTAGGCCTCGCGACTCCAACTAGTCTAGAGGTGTCAATCTGGTTATGGAGATGGCCTTGCACGACGCTTTTGTGGTAGCAAGCCTAAAATATATATGGGCTGCAGACCCCAATAGCTGAGCCTGGCTCTAGACAAGTTTTGACACCACTAAATTAGGAAATAAGTTTTGGTAGGAGAATCCAATATTCATATGTGGTAGGATTGTACATTTAAATCACGATACCTCATATCTCAAGTCATTCAAAATGCAACATCTTGTATCACATCCACTTTGTTTCTCCCTCTTACCACCTCGAACGCCAATGCGTCATGATTTAAATAGACTGTCTTATCACATGTGCATATACGACCGTCGCATTGAATGAGAAAAGTAGATGTATCATTTGACTTCATTACATGTCCAAGGTCCTCCAAGTATATAGCAAGCAAATGCAAGCCCATTCTCCACCAATCCTAATATTGTGTAGAATAAGTGCAAAGTTTGCAAGTTGTATTCCAAAGAATCATAGGACTAAACAAGCCATTTATTTCTCCCAATCTGTTTGGCTCAGGGCAACAACGTACTAATAAATCCCATTAAACCTAGTATAATTCGATACAACTAAGAATTGATTCAAGTTGTTAGTGTTGTTCAAGTAAACATTAGTCTATTCTCTTTCCCAAAAAGCTTTACAGAATATACCTTAATATTATGAAGCAAAACCTGATCTTTTCTCTCCCAAGTGATTAATTTTTTTGTTGTTAGTGTTAAATAAGCGGGATTAGACTTCCTTTTCGTTGATTTATGTCATGAACTATAGTATACTTTGCTAGAGGTTTGACCAGCCATCAGGGAAAAGATTCTGATAAATCAACCTTTAAAAAGGTTATATCGCAGTAGTTACGTACACATACATATGTATGTACATACGATGAGTTGGCGATGCGAAGAATGCCGGTGTGACGTCTATCTTCAAATGGCTTTTGAATTATTGAGGAAAAAAGGAATCAAACCTAGCAAAGAAGAATGGAATTTGGCAATAGATGTGCATTATGAGGAATTGATTCCCATGTGAACAATTCTCCTGTTTTCTGATTTGAACCTCAACCACGTGGACAAGCCTACTCATCAACAAGTGATATATGCAGCTTACGTGGAATGCAACGTGTAATTCCAAGTCATATCTACTCGAGCCATCCATGTCGACAAGTGATGTAGGCTAAATATTTTCTCACGTGGCAAATAACGTCTTCCCCTCATAACACCTTAACTGAAATGGATACAGAATATGGAATAATATTTCAAACTCTTTACAAAATAATGCATTGGGAATCATATAAAAAAAAGTAGCATTATTGCACTTGAGTTTGAAAAATAAGTGATTCTATGCATGCACGGGGCAGTTCACAACTTCAAACCCTCCCCTGCATGTCCCCTCATCCAAAAGAAATCTTTCAAAATATCAACTTTTGGGATCATAAAAGAAAACCATCTGAAGCTCACATACTAAGGAAAAGTAAGTTTAGGGTCCCACCAAACAAGACCTTAACAAGTATATAAACTACCCTAGCCATTTGCCAATTCATTTCACTCCGAGCAATACCTTCTTCTACCAATACACTTGCCAATACAGCAAACTTTTCTTTCTTCAGGTGAGTCCTTCCTGCATTGTAGAAATCTGCTCAATGCGAATAGATGACATTTTCTTGACTGCTCTAGACGAGATTATAGCTTCATCTAGTATTGTACAATCCACCATAAGAAACAAGCCATTGTAGTTCGAAATTGTAAGACCATTGTTTTGTTCTTACTGATATGGAATTTCTATTTGCAGATAACAATATATAGTAAATGAGTAGTGGAGACTGGATGTGTGCTGCATGTCAGCATCTCAACTTCAAGAAACGGGAGTCATGCCAACGATGTAGCTGTCCTAAATATGCCACCGAAGCCGATGTGTCCGCATATGGGACGAACAGAACAGAAGTCTTGGCTGGAGACTGGTATTGTGGCGCTTTGAATTGTGGTGCACACAACTACGCAAGCCGAACAAGCTGCTATCACTGTAGTGCATCAAGAGATTATTGTGGATATGGTGCTGGAATGATGGCACCTGCTGGTTATGCATATGATGCCAGTGTGATTCCCGGATGGAAAACTGGCGACTGGATTTGCACCAGGTAAAACCATCCGCTCTTTAACAGTTTAAGCTCTCAGACAAGGTGATTCAATAATTAGTTCTCATTAAGTTTGGGAGTATAAGGGGAGAGGAATTATCTGACATTAATGTGAAGTTGAATAAGTGTATATTCTTTATCATAATTCCAAGAGATTGTCTTGCACAAGTGTACTAACTTAAAATTAACCTGCATTTTTCACAAAATTACACTTCGAAGAGAGTATCTTCATGCCATCTTCACCCACCACGTCACAAGAACACGCTCACACACTCCAACACGAACACTTTCACACAGTGTGGGGGCTTAAAATGTGAATGAGGTATATTAGTTATGTAATTTCATTGAAATTCTTTATCTATGAGTGAATTTATTGTTTTCCCAGATTAGGATGTGGCGTGCACAATTATGCTAGCAGGATGGAGTGCTTCAAATGTAAGACACCTAAGGACTTTGGTAAGCAATTTACCATTAGCATAATAACTAGCTACAATGTAGTTTCTTGATTCAAGGCACTTATATATTTCTCTCTTCATTTTTCTTTTTCAGGAGGAGCAATGTGAGAAAGTGAACTAACAAGAACTTAGTTGCATCAGAGAATGATCAGAAGTTACAAACTTAAATCTTATTTCGTTTATGTATTTTGTTTTTTCAATGCATTTTCTTCAAATAGTTAACTCAAGAAGGATTTCTAAATTCAATCAATGTGCAATGTGTTTTCTTTTACGCGAAACTAATGAACGCTTATCAATCCTTAACACAATTGTCGATGAAATTGCCTACACAGAAATTCGAAGGCATTGCCAATTGTATATGGAGTTATGGAACATTGGACAGTATAATTATACAAGAAAAATAAGTTCAAATATTATCGATTGTGTACCAAATGTTTGGTTGGATAACAGTTCAATAAGATTCAGAAGGTATCAAGATTCATAGAATCTGTATGAGTAGTTCAATTCCTGTTCTGGAGCAACAAGGCTTGATTCCTTTAGAAAAGCATAATATCAACTCGCATGAAACGAAATCTTAATAATTTACAATAGATAAGAACCAGATGCTCCCTCTTTATGAACACTATGAAGAGAGTCAATTGCAACTTTTGTTCTTCATTGGTTTCTCAATTCCTAGGGCCCCGGACGTCGGCAAACGATGAAACAAAGAAATTTTATTCGTCCTTTTTCTTTTCTTTGGTCCATTATACCATTGCATTTGTTTAGAATAAATGCTGATTTTGTGAACTAAATTAAGCTAAAACTGTATCCAAATTAAGCTAAAATAGTTTCTTTCTGGTTCTCCACATTTGACTTGATGGGATGTTGAAAAAGAACTAATTACAGAATAGTGCTAGTGGCTCTTAACTTTGAAAAGATTCACTGGTTCTTATTACCTTAGCTGCTAACAATTTCACATGGTTTGTGGTGTTAAGACATGAAACAAGTGTTACTGTGACCAGCACATGCACAAGCACTGCTGCAGCCTCCGCGGAGAACAACCAGCAGCCGCTGCCTATCCCACCTGTCGAGCCACCTGTGACCACTGTTCCATGGCATTTCTGTTGCTAGGGGCGGACGCAGAATTTTAACATTGGGGGAGCATAATCGAACTTGTAAAGAAGTTGAGAGAAATTTTACAATCGAAAATTTACGTCCAAAAAAATCATACTCCATGTAATTTTACATCCAAAAATTTAAATGGGATATGACTTTTTCGAATGTAAAATTTCGAAATTTTTTGAAAATTTCCTAAAAAAATGATGAAAATTACATTGAGAAATTTGTATCGCAAAAATAATAAATGTTAATGAAATAATTGAATTTTTTTTAAAAAAAAATGCGAGTTTGACGTCTTTTTAAAGTTTCACGTTTAACGTATTTTTAACTATTTTCGATATATGTTTGAACTATTCGATATGTCCATAATGTAATTCTTGAAATAAACTTCGAAATGATACAAACAATTTGTAGATTCGATTAGTATACGATCGTAGGAGAATTTTTAAAATTTGTATATTTCGAAATTCAAATTTATTTTGATTTTGCCCCTGTTTGGTGGAGATTAAAATTAAATTTTTAGTAAATTTTGGTAAAAATTAAACAGTTATGGATTCCATGAAATATGTTATTAAAATTAATTGTTAACTTTGCCCCTGTTTGGCCCCCATTTTTGCAAATTATATTACATTTTCTTTGGTCAAGAATGGTAGGCGGATGGGACCCACCAATGACTTTGTTAAAACGGCTGATGATGTTTATGAATTTTTTGTTTTTAAAATTAACTATTTAAGGTAGCAAATGACCAAAACATCCCTACTTTTTGAGAAGGTTGAATGGGACAATGCCAGCACATGATGTGATAGAGGGCATTTTCGTCCATCTGCTGGCAACGGTAATAATTGTCTCTCAGCTCTGACATGGATTTGAAAAATTGTTGGCAGATTGTTGTGTTGAAAAGTGTGAAAATGTAATGTAAAGAAAAAAAAAGGGGGCGCAAACAGGGGCTTTGATTTAGATTAAAATTTAAATTTCAATCGGTACCAAACGTAATTTTATAGGAAAAAAAAAAAAGAATCTCAAAAGTTGGGGGGGGGGGGACCTGCCCCCCAAGACCCCCCTGGGTCCGCCCATGTCTGTTGCTGATCCTCAGCAAGTGCACCCAACACTTCCCGTTGTTGTGTTGATAAGTCCATCTGTTGACGCAATTGTATTATTGCTCTATTTCTACCAAATCTTCACAGATGGGAGTTATTCTACATGATAGCTTGTTCAAGGAGCATAGACTGGGGTCCGTTACCAATTGATGCAGCCAAATAACACGAGAAAAATATGATAGGAATTAACTTTGGATTGTCAACATTGATAGGTAAATAAATGTACTCTTGATAATAGAAATTTGATTGTTTATTAGACAAAATGATGATTCGCGTTGTTACCTCTCTGTCTACATGGCAGTCCGCATGGTCACCAGCTAAACAAAATACCACTCAAGCACCTATTTTCAGCCATCTACAGTTGCCTCAACCACCTCTCATTCTGAGGTGTTGGGGTGCATCCCTAATGCCTCCTCGACGATGACAACCTTTGATATCGCATCCCTAATGCCTCCTCGACGATGACAACCTTCGATATCACATAACTCCATGCAGACATATGTCACATTTCCATCCTAGGTCATCAACGAGGTCATAACCCCTAGCCATGTTAGATGGGCCTCTAGTCTCCGAGGCGGTTATGGTCCGAAGCTAATGCATAAGGACAACTGTGATGTGACACTTTGAGCCACATGCAATATAATTGATGTTACATCTATGTGCAAGAGTGATTGGGAGTTAAATTTCTTCTTTTTCGTTTAGGACAATTCATCAAATGTCAACAAGCCTATGAGAATTATGTTGTAATGTTTTGATACTTTCTAATATATAAGTCATTGAGATTAGATCGTGTTAAGCATCTAAGATCTTCAACCTCATTCATTTCCTTATAAATACTTAGGGTCTGTTTGATTGCAAGAGTGGAAAATTGGTGGAAAGAAAATGAATTCAAGGGAAAGTAATTGCCTAGAAAATATGTTGTAGGGAATTGTTAATTAAGTGTGTTTGATTGGTATAATTTTCCACTCGAAAAATTTTTAAATTTTGTGTTCGTTTGACTTTGTTTTATATGGAAATTGTCTATTAAAGTGATAATTATTTCCACAATTTGTTATAAATTTTGTTTCCATTGCCAAAAAGTAATAAAAAAACGAAAAAATAATTTTTTTCCAAAAAAATTATTTTTTTATTAAAGTTTAGTTTTCGTTTGACTTTATTTTACATGGAAATTGTCCATTAAAGTGAATTTTTTTTTTTACAATTTGTTATGAAATTTGTTCTAATTGAAAAAAAAAATCAAATCACCTAGAACCCATTTTCCCACCTAAATGGTGAGAAAATGGTTTCATTGATTTTTAAGAATTGGTGCATGTGTGGGGGTGGGTCGAATTTCTTTTCCATGGCAAAAAAAACCTATCAAACAACCACTTTTGTTGAAAATGAAAATTGTTTTCATACTTCCCTAAAAAATGTGTGCCATCAAACATACCCTTAGTGATGTTTTGGGGAGGGGGGGGGGGGGTATCTCCGCTGCTATTTTTCTGAAGTTTTAAGACACGAGATGTGGCGATGCCACAACAACACCCATGCCCCAACTGAAGTGAAAGTCCACTCGTCACTATTACATTTAGAAAAATGCTATAGGTACCCGGCAGCTTACCCGCTGGTATACACGCTGACGTGGTAAATGAAGGAAAAAAAAATCAAAAACCAAAAAAGTAACCAAAAAGCGGGAAACCGGGAAAAGTTGCAAAAAAGAATCCAAGAAGAGGGAAACCGCGAAACCAAAGAGAAGCCGCCTCCTGAAACCTCTCTCTCACCGTTTTCCGCCCAAACCTCTACAAACAGCCGACCAAAGAGAAGCCGCCTCCCTCCACTCCTGTAGGACACCGGAGATCGAAGAAGCTTCTAGCCGGCAAAATAAACATCACGCTTGAAGCTCACGTACCTTTGTAGAGATGACAAAGAAAGGTATTTCCCATCCCTTGTTTTTTGTAGTTTGAAAATGGGGGTATTATTAAGCTGGCTGAATGGGTTAATAAACATAATATGCCTGGTGCTGCTCAAGTGACCTTTAGCAGAGGAAGATTTTTTTTTTCCAGCGTTGTAAGAAGTCCGAAAATCTTTGTGTTTGGCTAAGTTAATGTGTGGTCAAGTGCCAAATCTTTGTGTCTGGTTGAATGGGTTATTGAATTTAGATGCAATCTGGCAACTGAATATGAGTGAATAGTGCACAAATAAGCGCCTTCTTCCTGTGTGGGAAAAAATAGTTAACTTCAATGTATTGGAGATTTGTTGGATGTTTTATTCTCTGTTGGCTGTTTGTCTTTTCAATTATCGTCAAACCGTTAAATTAATTTAGCTTCATACTTGGGTGAATTGAATTTTTTAATTGGCTGTATTTCTCTGTTGAAGGTATTTTTAACATTGTTCAATTGGTTGTTCATTGCAGTGAGTGGAAGTTTGGAAGAGGTGGATGAACATATTTTTGTCACAATCCAATAATGGGAAGGTTTATTGCGACCTCATTTCAACCACAGAGAGTTTCTTGAGGGACGACGTACGAAGTCTTGGAGGATGTCATACATTCAATGCCATACTATTGTCCAAACGAACCTGACCAACGTGGCACAAGACTGTGACCTTGGTTGACGACGGATCAATGTCCAGTTGCCTCAGTTTATGTAGTTTATGTTGGCTATGGCTTGTTGCCTAAGTTCATTATGGATTGTTGATTATGGCTTGTTGCCTAAGTTCATTATGGTGTGTAAGACGGACAAATTTAATTATTGATTATAGCTTGTTGCCTACTTCGATTATATTGTGTAAGACAAACAAGTTTAATTGTTGATTATGGCTTGTTGCCTCATTTGAAATGGTGACCTTGCATGAATGGATTTAAATACTTAGGGTGTGCTGGAACTTTAAAAGTTTGGAAACAGGTTTCCTTGCATTTTGATATGTTTTGCAGCTTACTGATTATGCTATAAGGTAGTGTCTTCATAGTTGCAGCTCACTAAAGTTGCTGAAATGAAGTAGAATTCTAACTGATCTGTCTGTCCATTTGTTGCCTTGGTTTATTTTGCTAAGGTTTGATCAGCTTTGTCTAAGAATTAATACATTTGTTTTCATTATAAATTTCATAATGGAAGAAAAGAAATAGATTCAGACAATGATATAAGAAAACCTCTGTTAGAGTTACATTATTTGGTCACTCTCAGAACAGCCTAATAATTTCTCTTATTGCAGCTGTTTGATCATGTGCAGCTTTTCTTCTTTTTTCTTCAGTAATGCTGAATAATTCCCATGATGCTGAATTTAGACTTACAAAAATAACGTTTATTCATGCTCTATGAGCTGCACTATCAATAGTTTATTTGACAAAATATGATTAGATATTTGTTTGATTATAAGACATTGGATTGATCATCATTGTCCAAACCAGCAACATTAGTTTATAGAACACCATAAACAACAACATTACACCAGAAACATCAGTTTATTAATTAAACACCAAAATGACACCAGCAACATTACACTGGAAATGTCGTTTGTTCGGGGAATCCGCGAACCTTGAAGCTCTTCACGAAGCCACGTTTACACCAAGGGCAATGTCGTTTGTTCGGGCAATCCGCGAAGAAATGCCCTTCGCTCTACAGCTATGGCAGACTCGGACATTCTTTCCTGTCATTCTAACACACAACCAACCAACATATATCAAATCAATGCATAAAAACATTTGAAATCACAAATCAAAATTCGATAACTGCTAAATTCGAAATTAACATGTTATTGGATTTGTGATGTTGATCGGGCATAAACGAGGAACACTATACAGTAGAATATTTGATTGAGAACATCAAATGCACCTCTGTTGCAGTACTGAAGAAGGGTCAAAATGCTGGATATCTTCAAAAAAAAAAAAAACTTCTGGCTCTTAGCATAGGCACCTTATATGGATCATGCCAGCAAAAACTTGTACCAATCCATACCTTCTGTTGGAGATCCCGCCGACTTCGGAATTGAGGAAAAAAAACAAACAGCCACTCTGGTTTCTTCGAAACATAACAAAACAACACAAAAGTTCAGCAACAAACCAAACGAACGAAGGGAGATTTCTTCGCACTACGTAAGGGTTTCCATTGAGTTCTTCAGATTTCGAAATATTCCTTTCGTTCAGCGATATGGGTTATCAGATTTCGGGGGTCGGGTTTCCTTCATCGTCCCCGGTCATCAAGATTTCGGGCTAGGGTTTATGGGTAGATCTCAATTTTTGGGCGAGATCTCAATTTTTTGCAGGAACCACCGGGAACTCGTGAATTTGGGGGAGAGAAATCTGGTGTTTGATTTTGGGATTTTTTAGTTTAGGCCGGGTGGACACGTAACCGTGTAAACCAGCACGTAAGGCAAAGCGTACTTGTAGTGCGACTGATCCAAGAATCATGCTTTGTTCTTCCACTATTATCACCAAAAGGACCAAAATACAATCCCTTTCTTCTCACCCCCTCCACCTCTACAACATGGGCCTAAACTCCCATGTCTTTGGGGGTACTTTTCAAAATGCCCAAGTCAAAGCACCCATTTTCCACTTTGCCCAAAAATTTTAACCATTCACCACAATAGCCTTCTAAGGCTGAAAAGACGAAATTACCCTTAAAATGTTATATAAATTACAAAAAATGGTATTGTTTGAAAAAGACAATAATACCCTTTTTAAGTTATAAAGAATTTCAAACACTTCCTACGTAAAATTTTGAAACCAATTCACTCTCTCCATCTGTTTACTCCAACACAGATAAAAATAATTTCATTTTTCATCTACTTCAAATTTGAAAACAGATAAATTTATCAAACGCTCAACAAGGAAATATTTCACAGCCATCAGTGAAATCGGTAAGCATATTTTTACGTATTTTTAATTTCGTTTTGGTTAAGTACATTATTTTAATCTTTAAATTTTATGTATATGAAAATTTTATGATCTATAATCGACTTTTTTAAAACAAAAACGAGAAAAAAATTCATCTGCATGAGATTTTCAGATCTGTGATGGAAGAAGAAAACCAATTCCACACGACCCGGACGTCCGGGGAGTCTGGGCCCAGACGCCCGGAAGTCCGGGCCCACTCTCCCGGGAGTCCGGGCCCAGACGCCCGGACTCCCCGGACGTCCGGGCGTCCGGGGCGGTGCACCCTCGACGGTTTTTTTTTCCACGAACATAACAAATATATATATTTTTTAATGCAGCAGATATGGTTGCAATCCCGGTTCTTTACTTTGGTGAATTTGAAGATAATGGAAATGGTCGATGGGTCTGGAAATGGACAGGTGATATACATGGCTCAATTTCAATTGTATTGACATCGAATACATCGTATGCAGAAATGTACAGTGAGATACAGGACGTGCTTGACATCAATCCCTCTCAGTACGACATGGAATTGAGATTTCTATTCAACAACGAGCATACATCCATTCCAATTCCACCTACAAAGGTTACTTCTAGAAATGGCATCAAAGTTTTAATTGCATTGAACGAAGATCGCAGGACTACTCCTCTTTGCGTAACTTTAGTAAAAAAGAATGTCCCCGATGGTGAACACGAAGATCTCGATAGAGGGGATCATAATGTGAATGATTTTTGGAACACGGTGGAGATAGCTCGTGAGGGTGATGTGGTTATTCCCACTACAGTTGTTCATCATCATGATTTCACCGTTACGCACAGAATTCCCTCGATAGTTGATGACAACGAGAATGCAAATGAATTTACGAATGAGGATTTGATTGCTTTATCCGGTCGAAGACATGGGTCGGGTTCAGGTACCTCTAATTATTCTCGTACAGTTCCTGATGATGAAGATTTATATGTCGAGCAACTATTCGAAACAAAGAAAGATTTGCAAGAAGCTGTGCACCGGATTGCTTTGAAACACAATTTCGAGTTTAAAGTTAAAAAATCGGACAAGTCGACGTACACAATCATCTGCATTGACGACAGTTGCCATTGGCGTTTGCGAGCGACGAAAATGGACACGAATGAGTTCTTTGTAATTCTTAAGTATGCACGAGAACATACTTGCGAAGTGGGTATTCGTCGAAATGATCACAGACAGGCCCGAGCATGGTTCATTGGTCGAAAATAATGGACAAGTTTCGGGACCCACGAACGATCTACAGACCTTCGGACATCATCAACGACGTCCGTCGAGATTACGAGGTGGTCATGAGCTATTAGAAAGCCTGGAAGGCCAAAGAATGCGCATTGGAGGACTTAATGGGTTCGGCCGAGGAAAGTTACGCTAAATTGGCTAGATGGAGAAAACTAATCCTGGATCGGCATTTTATATTGATA
The DNA here is from genome assembly GCA_035079005.1 of Fraxinus americana. Classification (NCBI taxonomy): domain Eukaryota; kingdom Viridiplantae; phylum Streptophyta; class Magnoliopsida; order Lamiales; family Oleaceae; genus Fraxinus; species Fraxinus americana. The sequence continues at coordinate 24,012,660 of CM068726.1, read as the reverse complement.
CGGACGACGGGAACGCGATGCGACCCGTAATTCGAGGATTTTGGAACGCGATGCGACCCGTAATTCTAGTCGACGGTACAACCCTTAAGGCTAGATACGAAGGCAAGTTGATTATTACTACGTGTCAAGATCCCAACATCCAAATTTACCCTCTTGCGTTCGGTATAGTCGATGGAGAGAATGATTTAGCAATGCGTTGGTTCTTCACGAAGCTGAGGGAAGTAATTGGAGACGTCGAGAACCTTGCATTCGTAACTGACCGGGGGCAATCAATAATAAATGGTATCGCCGAAATCTTTCCTGATGCACATCACGGTTATTGTATGTACCATATACAGGGCAATCTAAAGACGAAGTTTCGGGGCAGTGGCATCGTTGCATTGTTTAGGAAAGCTGCAGAGGCGTACAGTTTTGAAGAGTTTGAAAAGTTCATGGGTGAAATAGAAAGTAAATCACATGCTGCATGGGTTTATCTAACGGAGATGGGGAACAAACATTGGGCACGATCACATTTTCCAGGATGTCGATACAACATGATGACGTCGAACAATGTTGAGTCGCTCAATGTGTTATTCAAGAAGGATCGAGAGTTACCAATTCTCGCAATGATTGAGCAAATTCGTAACAAGTTGCAGCAGTGGTTTCATGACCGGCGTGAGGAATCACAAAATTGCACAAGTGTGCTGACTCCGGCTCAGGAAGATAAAATCTTCAAAACTCTAGAGGTTGCGAGGAAGGTATGCGTGGAACCACTGGATCAGTTTCGCTTCTCCGTGAGATGTGGACGTAATATCGGATACGTCGTGGACTTGAATGATAACACATGCACGTGTAGAAAGTTTCAGTTGGAAAGGTTTCCGTGTACGCATGCAGTGGCAGTGGCTATGCATAGAGGGATTCCGACACACGCCTTATGCAGTGTTTATTACACGACTGATTTTTGGAAAGCGGCGTATGCCGAAACGATATTTCCCCTGCCAAATGAAGCCGAGTGGGAAGTTCCCAACCATATTCTCCCACTTAATAATTTGTTGCCACCCGAAATCGGACCACGTGCTCCGGGACGTAGACGTACGTCTAGAATACCATCCACCGGAGAATTTCCCCGACCTCGTAAGTCTTTGCGGAATGCGGCGCAACATGGCATACTCGTCAATTTTGTACAAGTCAGATTCCTCTACATAACAATTCAACCGATGTGTAATATTATGTAATAGTATAATATGTATAACTGAATAATATGTTTTTATTTAGTGTCGTTAAATATTAAATATTCAAATATTTATTTAAATTATTTATTTACATTCATTGATTAATGAAATTATTTATTTACATAATTTATGTTAATTGATTAATTCAAATATTTATTTAAATTATTTATTTACATTCATTGATTAATGAAATTATTTATTTACATAATTTATGTTAATTGATTAATTCAAATATTTATTTAAATTATTTATTTACATTCATTGATTAATGAAATTATTTATTTACATAATTTATGTTAATTGATTAATTCAAATATTTATTTACATTATTTATTTAAATTCATTGATTAATGAAATTATTTATTTACATAATTTATGTTAGTTGATTAATTCAAATATTTATTTACATTATTTATTTAAATTCATTGATTAATGAAATTATTTATTTACATAATTTATCCGCAAATGTAATAGTTAATAATACTTAATGGAATATGAAATAATTATTTAAATAAAATAATGTATATCAATTACATAATTACACAATGTACTAAAGATCACAATTATATTCATACAAATCACAAGCTAGCTTCAACCTCCACATGTCTATAAACGATTGGGAAATTGTATCAACCTTGCGACCAATACTCAAAAATTCTATATACTTTATCGCGAACATCCCACAGTCGCCCCTGCGAGTAAATAAAAATATATTAATTCGATAACATATAGCTAAAAACTAAATTTACAAATTGAAAACTTGTAAATTCTTACGATATTCCTTGTCTCGCCGTCGTTATGTCCCGCATAATGGCTAATCTGTCATTTACTTGAATATTCGCACGTCTAGCCATCATGGGAATGATCACTCTCATCGGCTCCAATATCTGCTCCAGTTGCCCTTGGGTCAAACAGATATGGTCGGAGTCGTACACATGTATAGTCGAATCCGCGAATATGATCTCAACTGCAAAGCAGTGTGAGTTCGCGACCTGTGGAATGTACATATGTGTACAATCCGTCCACGGCTTCCCGTATGTCGGCTCTAGCCCAATGACCCACTCCAACATGTACTCGGGCACCACATATCCGCCGCCTTGGAGTAGGAGTGTGCTGTGCTCAATATCAAGGGCACGTGCGAAACTGGAGCTAAGGATGACTCGGCCAGGAATGCCAAAAGATCTCGGGTGTCTCCGAGCTCTATCGCGCAACAGTTCCATAGCCAAGTCGATGTGCTAACACCAATAAAAAATAAATGGTCGTTAAATTAAATAAAATAAAAAATAATCAAATAAAATAACAAATAAAAATGAGAATATCTTTACATCATCGGCGAGCCACGCACCCCTCGTCAGAACATCGTCGAACCACTTCTTCGCGTTCGAGATGGTCATCGTCCCTATCTTATAGTTGTCCCTACAAAAATCAAAATAGTGAATTGTTACAAAATGCATAGATGATCTCGTATGTACTTTACGAAAATGATAAAATACTTACTCATGCTGAAGGGATGTGAACCACAATGAGAACGCCTTCTGCCGAACCGGGTCGACCTCGCGGAAGAGATTGGGAAAGGTCCCATCCAAGAACGTGCGTCTCTTCACCTCAGCTGTGAAGGAGGAAACGATGTACTGTGACGGCAATCTCGATCTCTTACCAACCACCATCGGTGTCACGTCAACAGCACGCTTAGTACCCTTCCTCAGCTCCGTAGTCCCCTCCGACACAAATACTACGTCATCCGCCTCCACCTCTGTCGGTACCCCCTCCACCCCCTCCTGTGCCCTCCCCTCCGGTACCCCCACCTCCGTCAATACCCCCTCCACCTCCACCTCCGCCGGTACCCCCTCCGGTACCCCCACCTCCACCTCGGTCTCCGCCGGTGCTCCCTCCACCCCCTCCTGTGCCCTCCCCTCCGGGTACCCCCCACCTCATGGTACCCCCTCGGTACCCCCTCCACCTCCGCCAGTACCCCCCTCGAACTCCGTTGGTACCCCCTCCACCTCCACATCCGCCTCCGCCGGTACCCCCTCCCCTCCACCGGTACCCCCACCTCCGCCTCTGCTGGTACTCCCTCCTCCGGTACCCCATCAAAAAATGATTCATAATCTCCCCCCGGCCATGACAGATCATCGTACCCCATCTGTCTCGCTCCACCGTCACCCTTTCCATCTCGATGACTGTCAGTCCCTCGTAGGGCTGCTACGTCGCCCCGTAACATATTGACCTCAGTACGAAGGTTTCCTATCTCGCGCTGTAGATCTACCACGTCGCGACGTAGAACGAATACATCATTATATACATCGTCGATATGTCCCTTCAGCTCTTGTCGCAGTTCGCCCATCTCTTCTGACAGTCTGGCAGAGCTCTCGTCAACCTGTTGTCCCAACTCTCGGCGCATCGCGCCCATCTCGAATGACAATCTGGAAGACTGATCGTCGACCTGCCGTCCCAACTCTCGGCGCATCGCGCCCATCTCGAACGACAATCTGGAATACTGATCGTCGCCCTGCCGTCCCAACTCTCGACGCATCGCGCCCATCTGACCCTGTATAAACTCAGTAAGACGGCCATACAGATCAGTGGACGAGGGAGAAGGAGACCTGATCAGCGACGGTGATGCCCTCGACGGCGGTGGTGAGGCCTTCGGCGGTGGAGGTGACCTCGGCAGGGGAGGTGATCTCGGCGGCGGTGGAGGTGACCTCGGCGGCGGAGGTGATACTGGACGGCACTCCTGAGAAAATAAAGTCCGAATTATTGATTTAATTCAAAAATCAAAACGTTAATCAACATATTATATTCAATGAACATACTCTATCCCGATCAACGATGGACTCGGGCGTCGGATCATCTGACGCGGACTGGACAGACAAGGAACGTATGTAACTCTGACCTTCCTCCTCTATCGACGGGGTCAACTCAGAGAGGACTTCAACCTATCATATTGACATTTTTCCGAGTTCATGACCATGTATCGATATTTTGAAAAGACATATAATATAAATCGCAAAATGTATACTACGTACCTCAGGATCGTCGAGAAGAGCTGATATTTGTTTTGCAAGTGGCTTGTCCTGTGCTCGCCATTGATAAATCCGAGGGCAGCACGTCTCCACTCTCGTCGCATACCGGCTAGCCAATATGGGGACAGTCTCGTACACCCATATCTCGCTTGATTACAATTATTACATATAGAATTGAATACTAAAAATAGATAATTCATTATGTTGAACATTTACCTGCAAAGCCAACGGCAGGCCATATGCATCGTACTTGCGCTCGGCTCTATCTCCCTTAGGCATCGAATATCCCCTCCTGAAGTGTCGTAAGGTATCCTCAAAACATCTCTGCCCCCAAGGATAGCTGTTGAAGGTATCAATATCATCCACAACCTCCAAATGAAAAAGGTCGATCGACGTCTTCTTGTGATGACACCTGAGCACACTCTCGAGGATAAGCATTATACCCAGCTTCAACTTATCAGACATGTCCTCGCATGCCCTGAATGCGTCCGCCAACTGCCTCGGAGTGACCGCCGTCTGCCCGTGAAAATATTCATTCAACAACCTCTTGTTTCTCGGAATACGGGCCCGTGCTGCTTTTTCGCCCGTACACATCAATCCGGTGATGAGGGCAAACTCGAATATAGAAAATCTAACTACCTTGCCCCCAAAATCAAAATGGAGGGCATCTCCGTCAACTTGTTTAAGCAGCCGACATAGCAACGCATCGAGCAGCTGATCAGAAAACTGTACGCCGAGCAATGAATACAATGGCCATAAGCAGGATCGCCTCAATATATTTGCGTGCTCCTCGTCCAGCAAATTTAATACCACTGTAAAGATGACAAAGTTACAGTTCGATGTAACTTTGCATGAGATCTGTCTTACCGCATCATCTAAGTGGTAATCCATCCTGCAACATTTCAAATGTTAGAATCCTGTGCAAGATATAATAAATAAAACATAATATACGAAAATTAAACTAACTGAATGACATTAATTACTATCCGCAAGAATCAATAGATAATGGAACAACAAATCATGCAATAATGGAACAAATTATTTCATTTAATTGTTAACTTAATATTTCAAATTAATAAAAGAATTTATAATTAAATTTCTTATTTTAATTGTTTATATAATATTTAATTATAATTATTAGAATATTAAAGAAACAATTCAAATAAACAATTTATTTTGTTTATTTAGTTTTTCTATTATTTATAACTAAACAATTAAATGAAATAATTTATTTAAAATTATTGATTATGATTTAAAATAAATTATTTCATTTAATTGTTCACTTAATATTTCAAATTAATAGAAAAATTTATAATTAAATTTCTTATTTTATAACTAAACAATTAAATGAAATAATTTATTTAAAATAATATATTTAATGTTTTTTTGAATAATTTCAATAAGTAATTAAAATAAATAATTTTATAATAAATATTTTACTTGTTCACTTAATATTTCGTTGTAAAAGAAGAATTTATAAATAAATTCATTATTTTAATTGTTTATATAATATTTAATTATTATTAATTAAAATATTATAATTAAATATTTATTTTAAGTGAACAAGTAAAATATTTATTATAAAATATTAAAATAATTTTTTAATAAATATTTAATTTTTTATTAATTAATAATAATTAAATAAAAAATTAAATAAACAATCGAAATATAAAATTGAAATAAACAATTTATTTTGTTTATTTAATATTTTATAATTTATTAAATAATATTTTATAATTTATTAATTCGTTTCAAATTTTAATATAAAAAAGACAAAAAAAAAAAAAAAATCTGGGCTTCTGAGCCCAGAAGCCCAGACGTCCGGGCGTATGGGCCCAGAATCTGGGCTTCTGGGCCCAGAAGTCTGGGCGTGCCCAGACTCCCAGATGTCTGGGCGTCTGCCCTTTCTTCTCCGGAAGGAGATCGCCGGAAAACGCCATTTTCGACGATCTCCAACTCCCAAATGGCTCCCAAAATCACATTTCATCGATATTAATTGATTCTACAACAATTTTTTAGAAAATAATCAACAAAAATTCGCAAACATGCATAATATTGAATGATTTCAACCATACTTTTTGTAAAATAACATAGAATGGTTTTCAAAAGCTCACCTTCTTCAAGAGAAATGGCGATTCCGATCTGGACGTCGGTTTTTGGGTCGGGCACCACACCGTCGGTTTTTCTCTCCCAACTCTCTTCCAAGTCACGTGAGGGTAAAAATGGGAAAATGCTGAAATGTTAAGCTTTTTTTAGTTTTTCCTTTTTTTTTATTTTTTTAAAACAGTCAATGATTATTTTGAAAAATTGACCGGGTCAACCAAGCATTTCCCACTATTTCCTCCGTGCCTTTGCAGGCATCCCTATAAGATCAAGAACCCCAAAACAAACTGACCCACTTTCTCCTCACTCTGCATTTCAGATTCTCAAGACCCTCCTTTTGAGTCATAGTCAAGAATCCATTTCCCCTGATTTCAAGGTCTTGCCTTTCAGAAAGGGAAAGCCTTTGGCTGGCACGACCGCGGATTCTCCGGCCGATGGGACTAATTGGCATCTGGGTTGGTTGAGTTTGAGGGAGTGTAAGGAGTTCTTGGAGAATTCAGAAGTGAGTCTGAGTGAGGATTCGGTGGTTTATTTGGGTTGTAAATACGAGGGTGATGTTGTCTATTGCGCTATTGATGTGTCTGATGCTAGCGGATTGGTGAGTGAACTGGTGGCCAGACAGTTTTGCTTTGTGGAGTTAAGGACTCTTATGGTAGCCACTGATTGGGCTGATGCAAAAGCAATGGGTGAGCTTTCGGTTGCTGGCCATGTAAGTGTTGCTCTCTAGGCATATAAGCACATATTTTTTGGGTTTTCGATTTTAGTTTTCTATGGGAAATATTCGATTTTCTTTTGAAACTTATACTTGCAATTGAATTCTAGAATAATTGTAACAAAATTTAAGTTTAGCGATCAATTCGAAACAGAACTAAGTTTAATGATCAAACTGAAATTTCGATAGACTTTTATCGATCACCAATGTATTATTACCGGCTGCGAAACACTTTTTGCAGGGGGTTATAGGTCATTAGTGGTTTTAGCATCATGTCATTGTGAAAAAGGACAGCTCTCTTGATTAAAAGACAAGAGTTGTTTATAAGAGACCTAGGATTATTCACTATTGTAATATTGTTTGATTATAATTGTAAAAAGTAGAAGATACGGAAAAGAAACTCAGGATTTATTTTCAATATTTCTCAATGCAGGACAGGGTAATGTAGTGGTTAGGAACGGAGCTAGGTTAAAAGAATTGTGGATGCAATTTTCACAAAATTTTAATTGTGGGGGCAAAAATTGAAAACTATAAGGATAATTTTGAAAATCTTTGGCAAATTTTGAAATTTGAAATTTAATATGGGGGCAGCTGACCCCACTGCTCCCACACTAAATCCATCCCTGGTAGTCGTGATAATAATTGTTTGTGTGTGAAGCTATCTGACTTAAATCTTAAGAGAGTGAAAAAACAACTGAGTAGGAGGAAAAGTATAGCAGAAGACCACTGACTATTAGCGTATTTACTTGGAGCACTTCGAAATTTGTTCCTATTATCAGGTTTTTTTTTACATTAATTTTGATATGTCATTTTAGTAGGTGTTAAAGTGAATACCTGAGTATATGAGTTTAGTCGTGTTTGCACATTGTTGCAAGAATTTTCTAAACTGTAACTCATAAAAGAAATCTGAAGGCGACTCAATAATTTAGTTGCGGATATCCTGGTGCTGCCATGGTGCTTCGGTGCTTCAAATATATAACTATCTATATTGGGAAGCCGACAAAGATTTGGCTTGTTTATCTGCTGAAGATAGAAAATTTTCAGACATGAGCAATATGTATGATATTGAGCTTGAGCATCCCAGTAATGGGGCTAGTGGAAAATTGAAAAGTTGAAGAAATACTTAGCCCCTGTTTGAGCCACGTTAAAATTTTCATTTTCATTCTTCTACTCATTTTTAACCATACATTCTTCAATAAAATAATATTTTACATCACATCAATAACTTTTCTTTTTTTTTGAACCACACATTCTCCATTAATCTACTATTCCAAAATACATTCTTCCAAAATAATGTGGCTCAAACACACCCTGACAAGGCAACTAGTTTGAGTGGGACTGACAGTTGCCCAACCTCTTTAAAACCCTTAAACCTGGTACTTTAGAGGCAATCTCGATGGCAATCAATGATGGATTTGGAAGGATTCTTGGTTGGAAGTTCATTTTGCTATCACCTGATTTTCACTTTAAGTTGCTCGTTATCCATCTCCAAAAGGCTGTAGCCTACTAATACTTGAGTGTAAATTCTTTCAATTATTATTTGGTCAGGCCAGAGCCCTGATAGAATGGCATAACATAGCTCGTTATTGTGGATCATGTGGAGGTAAGACAATCCCTATGGAAGCTGGAAGACGGAAGCAGTGCTCAAATGAGTCGTGTAAAAAGAGGATTTATCCTCGAGTTGACCCAGTACGTGACGTGTTTTTATTTTTATTTCTTTTTAACTGAAAATTTGACATGTCATATGGATCAATGCTCATCTTTCTCTCTGGTTGTTGCAACAAAGAGGTTGTGATCATGATAGTCATAGATAAAGAAAATGACCGTGTTCTATTAAGTGACATTGAGATTTGTGCCTCGGATGTGGAGTTGCCTTGCTGGCTTTATAGAGGTATGTGATCCATCCTACCAGTTTTGAGCCGCTTTTTATACAGAATTGAGGAAATTGTTTATCTAATCATATCAATCTGGGGAAGCAGTTTATAATGTTCATTTCATTAATCCATTCCTTGTGATTGGTAGTCATCATCAGATATCATATTCCATTTATGAAATTTTCACTGTAATTTCCTCATTTTTGTCGCATTTTACCCTTTATCCTTTTCCCCTTTTTTTTCCCTACCTTTTGGACTGTACTTTCTGTCATCAGCCAGGAGAAGGCCTAGAAGAAGCAGTGAGGAGAGAAACATGGGAGGAAACTGGGATTGAAGTTGGCGAAGTTGTCTACCACAGTTCTCAGCCATGGCCAGGTATGATTAACTTTACCGTGTTCCATTCTCCTTTCTGTTCGCGTTTTCTACATTTGTTATGGTTGATTTTGCAAGATGATAATTGTGACTAGGTTTGGGATGAAATAGCAGATGAAGTAGAAATAGAAGTTAAGACAATAGTACAGATGATAATTTTTGGCTTGTGACTAGCAGAAAAGGAAAACTATTGAGATAGACTTGGATCTCTTGGTTGAAGACAAAACTTAAATAAATAAATATGTGATTAAGTCTAAAACATAGGTCAGATTTCTACTTGTTTCGCTTAAATTAAATGTTGCTTATTTTGTTGCTTATTGTTTTTTTATTACTTAGGACTTATGAATTATGTTTAGAGGAGACAAGAGACCTAGACCACAAATATGATTAAAGTCTAATTAGGGTTTTGCCTGTTGGGTATATGTTCGACTGTAAACAGTATGGAGATGCTAGTTTTTGATTGCTTTGTATATCTTATATAATATTGAGATCATTTCTCAATTATTCCAGTTATTCATTATTATGTATGAATCAACAATAACTGAACTAATGAATTTTCGGAGTGCTACTCATATTCCACTATTTTTTGCTGCATCAAGTCTTACTGCAATCCATTAATAAAAATTCTGCATGATTGATAAAAAGATGAAACCCGGCCTTGAGAAGTGCATTGAAGACATAAATTAAATAAATAAATTTGTTCTCTAACAACTTAAGCTTTTAAACGAAATGGTATTATCCTTTTAACTAAGAAAGAGAAGTAAAATATATGTTCATTGTACTGTTCAATACATTCTAGTACTGTGTATGCACTTCCGATCTAAATCTTCCTGCTATGAAAGTAGCTTCCCCGTCCTCAGGTGCGGCTCAAGAGGCCCTGCCACAGGCGGCAGCACCGGAAAAAGTTGCCCACCCCCATCCCAATCAAGAAGAGCGTGCGGCACTTTGAGAAGAAGTGCAGGCAACAAAATTTTGTCAAATGTCACACTTGTGGCTGTATGATAACTTGTATAAATAACTGGATACATCCTTTATCCAGTAATATATACTGGTGATAGTTGAGTTGTGTTGGAGATGTCATTTTTATAAACCTTCTATGTATGGTAATAGTCCAACCCCTATCTTTGTATCTATAAATTAACAAATTTATGATAAAAATGAAAGTAAACAAGTTTGGCAATGTAAGAACACTGCTCACTTCCTGAAGATAGTACAAGATTTTTTTATTTTTATTTTTAAAATGGCCTCTAACCTGCTTGTAATAACTTTAAGCATCATTAGGAGCTAGAATGGAGAATGTTCCATATCGCTTCAGTTACAAGATTTAGAACAGAAAATTTTTCAATTCACTTTTTTGGTAATGTGAATTTGACTTCTCTTTTTCTAAGTGTCCCTTCCAGCATGTCATGCTTCGTGATGTCAGATGTAGTTTGTTTGTGAGAGATTTTTCCAATTGAAAAATGATTTTTTTGGATTATGGTTAAAAGGTAGGGATAAGTTACGAGTCCCATAAAATGTGTGGTTGAAAATGATTTGGGAGAAAAATAATTTTAAAAAAATCTCTCCCAAACTAACCCTAAGACTAAACGTAATGGAAAATTCAAATATCTTTTCAAATGTATCAAAATCTTAGTGTGTTGGCTATGTATACATTGCCCTTAAAATAACCCAGACGAACGTCCTGATCAAGATGTATATTACAAAGTTTCAAGAGAGCTGGACATTTCAACTAAAGCTAAATGAAATTATCCTATCGTTGAGTGCTAGGAAGCATGAACACCTTTGCAATTTAAAACGCATTTTCTTAGTTTGTAGTCAACATATAGAACATACTAGTAGTTGGCTAGTTGCACGTATATCACATGACTTGTGTAAATTCGATTTACAAATGCTGGAAATGGGGTTTTGCAAGTCCGAACGGTTCTAGTTTTTTATATGCATCTTGTTTTCAGGCTACTATGTTCTTACTCGGTTTCTCATCAGTTGGACCCAGTAGCATGCCGTGCCAGTTAATGGTTGGGTTCTATGCATATGCCAAGTCTTTGGAGATAAATGTGGATAAGGAGGAGTTAGAAGGTACTTCTGTCATACTAATGGATTCTGAATGAACTTTCCCTCTCCACAGTTTTATCTTATACCACAGCAAATTTCTCCTCCCATTTTGATGAAAAATTAATCTGTGGTAGTCTATTGTCACTAACAGTTACAACACTATTGTCACATCATGAGGTGGTTATCTTAAACAAAAATCTTTTCTCAGACGCTAAATGGCACACTCGAGAAGATGTAAAGAAGGCTCTTACATTGGCCAAATACAAGAAGGCACAGAAGACAACAGCAACTAGACAAAATGTGCAAAGGGGTTGAGAAAGGCCAAAGCTTGTCTGCAGATTTCAATGTTGAAAGTGGGGAACTTGCTTCTATCATTATACCTGGACCATTTGCAATTGCTCATCATCTCATCTCTTCGTGGGCCAATCAAGTTCACGATAATGGCGATGGAGCACAGATGAAACAAGCTGACAATTCGCTTTCAAACTTGTAGTTTCAGAACAATACAACTGTCTATTATGCATGTTCCAAAGTTGTACTTTTTTTTTTTGTACTTATCGACTTGTAAATCCTATAATTCCTTTTCGCAATGTTGCTTTCCTAGAGAATGATTTTTTACATTCAAACCTTAGAATTCAATCATTGTTTAAGAAATCCATCAGAATTATATTATTGCACATGACTTTGCCTTCTAAGAATCCTGCAGCGTTAAGATGTGTTTGATGTGAAGTATTGGACATTACCATTTTACTTCTCTTTTTCTTTATTAGGGACAACACTATATAGTCTGTATAGATGATATTCGAACAACCACAGATATCCTCAGTTTAAGGACTCTCTTAGAACTTGTATAGAAGAATATGTCCATTGAGGAAGAAGGATATGCAAATATGGTGAAATTTTGAACTATTTGTTGTAGTTATACCTTGCCAAGTCCTGCTAAATTTCTATGCATCTTTGCATCAGAGTGTGCCCATTTGATCGTCGATCTAGCTAAAGAATCCATAGGATCAAGACATCTCTTAAGAAGAGGATCGTCTCGAGGCAGAAGTCCATGGAACTCATCAGAACAAAGGATGACCATATTCACACCTCTAATCAAAAGAGTTTGAATTGCAATTCTTGAAAGATTTCTTGCTCCTTCAATGTCATTCTTGTTCAGTGCTTCAATTGCAGGCATTATAATATGCTCCATTGTTGGTTTATCTGGCAGCACAGCCTCCAAGCCCTAAAAAGAAATGCACCAAACTGTGTACTTACATAACTGGACAGTTCAACATAAAGGATTTAAACTCATTTTTCTACAGTAAAATTCTATCTAATTCATTATACCCTACATGTATTCCAGATGGTCGTTGATTCTGGATCATCTTTTAGCAGCTTGCCGAAGCAAACACAATCAGCAAGAGTATTAGTATGTACACAAGTCAGTTCTAGTGTCTAGGAAAAATGGATGCAAAAATTTCTTTGACAAACCATTTCAATAGTACGGGTGCTGCCATGCCACGAGGCAAGAACAGGGAATTAATTAGAAAGCAGAAGTTATGCAGTTAGACCTTGTGTTTTGTCCGAAGTTTATTGGGGAATATTAAACAGATTGTCACGACTAACTTGTACTAATAAGCAAGTTCACGTTGGAAATCTTTGAGAAAGTAGGAGAATGAACCTTCAGACACCAAATTGAAGAAGGAATTCATAATACGAACAGAAGAATATGAACCAAAATTTGAAGAAAACACCGAAAATGGACAGGACCGGACACAAATGGAGTCTTGAAATAACACTGCCCTGAAAGAAATATTTGGCCCCTTTAGAACTTGAGATTTCTTAGGGATTCACCGGCAAATAGCTCCAGGATTTTAACAAGCCTAGAGAGAGAAATCTGTGTTGCAGTAAAAGATTCATATACCTGAATCTGTAATTTCTTCTGATAAAAACCAGCCACCAAATCTGAAGCCAGCACCCCAATTCTAATACTACTTCCTGCTTCAAGTGGCTTCATTTTTGCTTCTTTAAGCTCCCTTGCAACACAATCAAACATATTCAGGGAAATTACAGAACATCCCTTAAAGACTTCTTCATGCCACAAATGAGAGACACGGCATGACATAACAATGCACCTCGACCCGGACTTCTCGAGAAATTCTCTTTTCCCCCTCAAATTCTCAATTATTAGTCCATGGTTTACCTCTTTTGGGACATGTTTTGCGTAGACCATAGAACGATGAACTGCGAGTTCTCGTTTTAGTATTGCCGGATCATTACAGACGACGAAAGGAAAACATTCTTTGTTATTCTTTAAACTGAAAAAGACCATCTTCTCCAAGAAAGTAAGTGTAGAGATAGTAGATAAACCTCCAATGATGCCTACAGTATTTTCTTGGTTGATCAATAATTTAGGAATATGATTTGAACTGATCATCCTGTTAGATTTGGATGAACTTAGCTTTGTTCCATGATCGCTCCTTTTCTTAGAGAGATTAGCTGTGGAGATTGAAGGGAAATTCGGCTTGTGGAAGGACATGGTACTCATAAGGACTAAAATAAAGGAAATGCTTTAGCATATTGCTAGTCTCTCAACTTTTATAATGAAGTTTTATGTTAATTCCTATATATTCATTTTAAGTGATCACTAAAGTTTATTTCTGGTTGAATAATTCTACTCATCTTCATTAGAAATGATCATCAGTCGTCGTGATCGATGACGCAACATGTGGCCATTTGATGTGGCATTAGCTTGAAAATAGATTTTACTTTATTGACTATAATTACAACCCGTTTGGCCCCTCTATTTGGTATTATAATTTTTGGAATAATATTTTTTTGGTGAATAGATGGTTGAAAAAAAAAAAGAAAAATTTTCGATTTACGTGTAATATGATTTTATTGAAAAATGTGTGATTGAAAAGAAAATAGAGAAAAAATGTACTATAATTTTAATGGGGCCAAACGGGACTTAAACAACAAGGTCAGGGCATTCTACGACATGATTATCTAACCATGCCACAAGTAATTAGTTGAATAGATATTACAGAAGAAATAATTTTATTATCTACATAAAGACAGACATTAGCACCTTTGCTTTTATTCTTTAGCCCTACGTTAGAAATATGACAAAAATTTCACATGGCAACATTAAGATATGAAATCATGCTTACAATCGTCTCTCAAATTGATGAAAATTATTTAACTGATAGTTATACGGCAATGAATCTTTCATGAAATCATTGCGGGACTTGCCAACTTATCACTATATCACGTAAAACGTGAAAGATAAGTTATAGCTCTATGTTTGTTGGGGGAACGATAGATTTTGTAGAAAGTTCAGTGATCGTCAATGAAATTTACCCAAAAGACGCCCTTCAAATTTACTAGTTAAAGAACGTAAATTGATTAACTATTTGGCACACATCCCTTGTTTGGTAGAGATTATTTATAGTTTATTATTTTTCAAACTTATTTTTAACTAATTTTGCATGTAAATTTATAATATTTCCATACTTTTTTACCACACATTCTCCAAAAATTATTCTAAAAACTTTTTTAGTCTTACGCTTGAATGGTCTCTCTTCTATAAAGAGAAACTAAAGCAAAGGGATTGATTTCCTTCGACAAATCTTGATTCGGGTGCTCTTATTTGCGATTGTATTAGCGAGCCTTTTGATGAACTTTTAAGTCTAGCCAACGGTGGCGGAGCTACAGGTGGCGGAGGTGGCGCCGGTCCCACGACATTTTTTTAAAAAAATTTGATGTATACATAATGCATATAAATTTTGTCTTTTCAACATTTTTTTCACCCTCTTCGTAAAAATTCATCATAATTCGCCAGAAAATTAGGCCACTGTCTCTACAACGTATGAATGATAGACAAATGGCATGTGACAATTTGGTTCCCATCTAAGTCACCAAACAGTACAAAAAATAATTGCAAAAAGTATCTGTTTTAGATAGAATTGAAGATAGTAAACCAGTAGAAAGAAGGCATGCAATCACAAATAATAAAAGACTCTAAAGTTGATGTCTCCTTCAATTCTTTGTGTAAAATAATGAAATTTTGAAAGATGGCTTTGTTGTATGAGACACGGAATCACTATCTGGGGTCGATATATGATGTTGATAGAAGTGGATGTATTCTCCTTCGAGAAAAATAATGTAATTGGTGCGCCTTAATACATGTTTGGTTGATGATTGATTTATAACTTAAGTGACGCCTTGTTTGAACCACTTTTTTGTAGGATGAGAATGAAAAATATATCCGTTATTGGGGCCCACACAAGAGATAAAAAATTTGAATTTAAATGTCGATGTGATAGATAACTGTCATATTTTTCATTTTAATGAGAAAATAAGGTGACCCAAACGGAGATTGATTACGAGGTGTGTTGATAAAAAATTATGTTTTACCGAAGTTGATTATGAACCAAACATGCACTAATATAGTTGAACTAGGTTTTTTCAATATGTGTCATTTTCGGTATCAGATGATGGTTAATGAACACATAATTATTGATACCTAGCTATGAACACTATGCACAATAAAATCATGTAATTGGTCGCCCAATTATTGTAAATTTAGCTCCTCTTTGATTTAACTAAAAAAAATTGATAAAAATGCGAATCAAAGTTAACAATTAATTTTGACCATACATTTTATGAGATTCACAACTTTTATCAATTTTTATCAAAATTTATTAAAAATTGATTTTTAGCTAAACCAAACAGGGGTTTGACTATTATATCTCCTTCTGTATCCAAATGAACATTCGCTGAGTTAACTTTCAGAAGTATTTTTAAGAGACATTCTAAGAGGGTGTTTGGTGGGGATTAAAATTATATTTTTAGTGGATTGTGATAGAAGTTTTTGAAATGTGTGGTTGAAAAATATGAGATCTATGAAAGATGTGAGTAATATTGATTGTTTGACTTTGACTTAAATTAAAATCATATTTTAATCCGATCCAAACATGCCCTAAATATAAAATGCTATTTATTTTAAAGAGTCAATGCTTAAAAATAAGTTTCAAGAAACTTTATTTTAACTTTTTAAAATCGAGAGTGGGTTTGACTCTCCAAATTTAAAGAGTCAAACTCACTCTCTATTTTTAATTTATAATGATTTCATTTAATAAGTCAAATATGTTTATATTCTACTTCTTTAACTATTCAAACAACATTTAGATTGATTGATCATTATATGAGGTGAAACCAATAAATATTTCTGAAAAAAACAAAATGAATAGTCAAAATAGAGAGCATTATTGGATTGTATAAAAAAAAATTCTCTCTCTAAATTTAAAGATGTTCTCTACAACGCATAAGATGCTATTTATAAATAAATAATCTTTTGAAGATGCTCTAAAATCTAAAGTTTAACAAGAGTGCTCATTGACTGTAACATCATCTCTTTGAAAATTAAAATTTGAATGCATTTCCTATTACAAGAATTGAGCTAAAAGATTTATTTACTCGCTCTTTAAGGCTAAATATTTAAATCATTTTTTTCAAGAATAAAAACAAACCAAATGCCTGGGCATGGTTCAGGTTGTTTTGGTTTTTAGCCCAACCCGAAACCGAAATCAACTTGGTCGTTTTGGGTAAATTTCATCCCAAGCTAACTCAATCTAGGTGTTGAAATCGTTTAGTCAACCGATTTGGACATTGGTTCGAGTTAAAAAAGTTTTTGCCTATCTACTTTAGGTTAAAAAGCTGTCAATCAACTTTTCGGCCTCAGGTGAGAATGGAAAACTAGAGCATTTTCTGCGTCAGTGGATGAAGAATCGTGAACATAATAATTTCTAATTACCAATGGTCGATTTTCCAAAAATCATCCTATATATCCAATAGTTACCAATAAACAACTACACCAAAACGAAAAGAGCAAGGCTACAATCAAAATTTGGAGTTTACAACAAACAATTCTTCTCCTTGCTTTTCTTTTTATTTTGAAACTTGGAGTTTTGGTAGAAGAAGTGTGGACGGAAAAAAATTTATTTGAGAAAGAATTATATTTTTATTTTTATTATATTTAAGCTTAAAAAAATATGAATTTTAAAATGAAAAAAAATTAAAAAATTTATTAGTGGGTTATGTTGATTAATTGACGGGTTGTTTGCTTAAACCCAACCCAAACCAATTTTTTTAATGGTTAGAATTAATTGAAGAAAATCGAATTTTTTGTTTAGATCAATCCAAACCGACCCGACCCGACCCGACCCGATTTGATTTGGACGATTTTTTTGTCCACCCTAGCTATGTTAACGAGTCGAGCTAGGAAAAAAAAAAGCTTGGGCTCGACTCGAGCTTCTTTGACCAAGCTTTTTTCAGGCCCGAGCCGCGCCCGGCAAAAAAACAAATTAGGCTTGGCCTGAGCTTTGGCCCGAGCCTTAGCGGGCCGAGCTGGGTCGATTTTTATTTTTTTAAAACTATTTTAGCTTTAAGTTTTTTTTATTATTTTTAATTTTTTTTAATTAATTACTGGCCGGCCCGTGTGGACACAGCCGAGCCGGGCCCGACTCGTATTTTTTCCGGGCAGAGCCCGAGCCGGCGAGCTTTTTTGCCACCACTAGTCCACCCCTAGCTTGAAGCAATAAATAAGTTTTAAAAAATGTATTACTTGTAAATAATTAAGGAGTTATTTATAGATGATTTGATTTAGAAATAAATAAAAATAAATGATAAATAAGTGAGTAATATTTTTGAATCTCACGAAATATATAATTAGAAACTGATTTGCTCAAAAAACAATTGCCACATTCTGGTTGGGATGGTAATCAACTCACATTAAATCAGCAATTGTATTCCTCTTATTAGACCATGCTTCCTAAGCTGTGAAAGATATTTGAGCATTTAGAGTTTCATCTTCAGGTACATCAACATGTGTAAAGTTCACCTCATCATAATCACTATCTAAGTCCTCATTACAAACATCTTCTACATCATCAATTCTTAAGGAGTTGTGGACAGCAGAACAAGCAAGGACAATCTTTGCTTGAGTGCCAATGTCATAGTAGGGTTGATGTCTCAAATATGCAAATCTTTTTTAAGCAAACCAATTGTCCTCTCAATAACATTATGTAGAGATGAATGTCGAAAATTGAACATTCCTTGCTACTTTCGGGATGTTGACCCTCAATGTCTCTACGATGTTAACAAGTACTACGGTATGGCGCAAGAAATCCCGGAACCAATGGAAAGCCAGCATCGACAAGATAATATTTAACTATTAAAGAATTGTCAATTGCATAGTTATTATTTAATTTTTGTAACTTGTACGTGAAAGAAATATTTTCAAAATAGTAATACAACTTACCAAAAGGAATTGTTCTCCCAAACGGCTAGCATATATGTAAATTTCATATCAAAAGTACACACTACTAAAACATTTTGAGAAATCACTTGCTTTCTATTGTGGTACCTAGCTTGCTCCTCTAAGGAGACATTCACAACAATATGTGTACCATCCATTGCCCCTACAATTAAAAAATAATACTTTTCAAAACATTAGAATATTGAACTTCTAAGAAATACATTACAATAAGTACTAACACCTAACCTGAAAAAAAGGAGTACCATGGCTTCACATTTTCCTTCTTATATGGTGATTTATGAATAGTGGCATTAATCACAACATCTCTATACAATCCAAGACAAGCGTGTAAGATCCTATGGAAGTAAAACATCCGGCTCGATTACGTTGGTCATGCCCGATTGTGTTCATAAATATAGCCACTTGTTCCTCAATTCGGACATATTTACTATCAACAAATCCATATGTTCTCAAACTAGCACATAATCTTTGAACCTCCAAAGACGCTAATAGGAGATGAAAGGCTCTCCAAAGCTTCAAACTAGAGAAATAACAAATAAAAAAAAAAGTAAAACGCGGGTGGTGGCGCTATGGTGGTGGTAGGATTGAGTGGACCGTTGAAGAATGTTTAGAGATTGAGTGGTTATGTAGGTGTAGGTGGTGGTGGTGGTGAGGAAAAATGTATCGAATCAAGAGCGATTGTGACCAATTATTGGGTAACTGTGATCAATAAAACGAATAAATTGTGATCAATAAAATAATATGTGACATAAAAATATATAGTTTGTGATTAAATTTGTAATTGTGACTTACAATTTGAGTTCTCATAATTGATAAATAAATTGTGACAAATTAATTTGATAATTTGTTATCGAAAAAATTAGTTATAACTAATTAATTTAATAATTTATGACCGTGAAATACATGTAAATTAGAAATAAGTCGTGATCAATTAATTTGATAAATTATGATCGATAAATAATTTGTGACCAATTAAATTTGTGATCGAGATAAATTCTGTGATTGTATGTGATCAAATTTGTGTTAACAATAACATTTTACATAGATCCAATCACAAATAGTTACCATGAAACAAAACATGCTCATATACAATACAAAATACAGTCAAGATGCTGAGATTACATGAAATACAAAAACCCATTTAGAAAATTTGATTTTTTACGTCACAAGATGAATACAACATTTCAAATCAATAGTACATCTTATTTGAATAATCTTCTAATTCAACATTTTCAAGAATACACAGCTTGTGAACAAAACGAAAGAATAATGACTTCATGATCGCTTTATAATGAAATATAGAGATCTCTAGTCACCGAATTCTTCAAATATAACGTTCTTACAACTCTCATCGGATTAAAATCTGTAGACAAATGAATCATAATATTGACGACTACATTTTGACTTACTCGGTCGAAATCTGCTCTAGAAGAAACATACTCATCAAATTATGGCGAATTTTAATGGTAATTTTGGAATGATTTTGGATGTAATGGAGATGTAAATGCACCGATTTCCAAATTTGTAGAGTAAGAGAAAGAAAGCAATTTTAGGGAGAAATTGTACTAAGAGAATTTTGGAAATAGTGGATTCTAGAGAGAGAAAAGATATTATTGGATTGTAGGTGGAGAGATATAAATGGTAGAATTCTATTTTTTGGAGATCTAGTTTAAATTATATTTTATCCAAAAATAGACTGTATTATCTACATATTAATATATTTTTATATTTCATTTACGACCTAATTTTTGAAACTAATTTGCAAAATCTAGTATTTGTGTATTTTTCCCTAAATAAAAACACGACAATTGATTGGCGCTTCTCCACCCGGCCCATAGATGGATTGGTCTTATGGGCTAATTTGGGTCCCGCAACTTACAAAAATACCCTTAAAATTAGGTGATATATTATCACATTTTTTGACATACAATGTCAGTTTTGTTATAAGGTTTTTATAAGGTTTGACGTATCTCCCTATCGCCATTTTATAAGGTTTTTCACCTCTGTTGACCTTAACATCATCGGATTCACTAACTTTTCCAGGTTTGCAATTTATTTATCTTTTTAATATCTCAACAAAGCCAACCTTTTGCAAATCACCATTTTTACTACCTTCATTGCTTTCACCATTTTTCGACACTTCCTTTTTCAACAATGCTTTTCTTAATGGGTGAATCTGCAGCCATGTTTGCTCTCTTTGTTTTCACATCAAGTTACTCACTTTCCAAATAGCACAAAATATCAATTGCAATAGGAACATTTTTTTCTACAACTTAATTTCACGGCCTATTGGGCCTAATTATCCCAATTATTATTGGGAAAAATTCATATATAAGATCTACCTTACATACCATTTCAAAAATAAGAAAACAACTTTGAAATTTCTAAAATCAGATATTTTAACATATCATACATATATATATTAACTCACCCCATCTCCATTACCCCTGCCGCTCCGACGATCATCCGACGACCGTTCCGGCGACTACTCCGATTTCGATGACCGTTCCGGTGACTGATTCGATTTCGGCGAATATTTCGGTGACCGTTCCACCGTCAATTTATTCCGACGACTGCTCTGACGACTATTCCACAACAACAACGCCATACTTTTAAAGTCACAGATTTATACAACATGGTCACAGATTCACAATTTTGTAGTTCACAATTCAAAAAATTTATAAGTCATAATTAATTCGTTGATCACAAATTTCAAAATTAGTTGGTCACAGATCAAAATTTATAGGTCACACGGTCTCAAATTTTCAAATTAGTTGGTCACAGATTATATAATTTTTAGGCCACATATTTTTTTCACGGTCACTTGTGAACTCAAACATGTGACCAGTGATCTGTGACATTCTCAAATTTATTGGTCACACATTATTTTTTTTTATCACAAATCAAGTATTTTATACGTCACAAATTATTAAAATAATAGGTCACGTATTATTTTCAGTCACAAGTCACAAATTTGGCAAGTCAAAATGTATTTTATGGTCACAATTAACCAATTTATTGGTCACAAAGACTGTATAGCACCACCACCGTCTCACATACCCTAACCCTACTCCGTCGTCGCTACCATAGCCTGCAACTCACCACAGCCACTATCACCAACACAGCTAGCAACTCACCACAACTGTCACCATCGTCGCCGTCGCCGCCACCAATACAGCCTATCCCATACTCCACTATCCAGCAGCCCAACATCACTCGGTGCCACCACCATCAACACCAACGACTCCTCCACCACCACCCACAACAAAAAAAAAAAAAAAAAAATGCACCGCCATTCAGATATGGACTTAGACGTAGACCACCACCACCCTCACAACACCACCACAACCGAACACCGAATACATGGTCACAATAATTCAAAACCGCCTCCACCACCACCTACCACAAAACACCGTCAAGACCAACAAGAAATACCGACGCACCACCACAAATCACCAAAAACCACAGCAACAAACACAAACTGTTGCAGCGCGCGGTGCCACCACCATCAACACCAATGGAGCCTCTACCACCACCCACCACAAATTCACACCAATCGCAGGTTAATGACCCTACAAGTTTCTGATGAACTGCTCGGATCTAGTGAGGCCTCCGTACGGTACCACGATTTGCACCACAGATTCGCCGAAACAGTTTCACCAAGGCACCTTTTAATACCCACGCACCACCATAGATTCGCACCGCTACCAACGATAAAACCCAACTTGGCCATTGCCTTTAGAAAACAACCCAACGCCACCAACGATTCGCACCAGTTTTTAAGCGTATTTTTCCTGCAACTACATGCAACGGAGTCGCCATAACCACTGCACCGTGATGGAGAGAAGATGACACTGCAAATGAGCTTGGGTTTGAGAGAGACGGGGGGAGAGTTAGGGTTTGATAATTAATTTTAAAGGTGGGGTGGGTGTATATAAATTAATTTTTATAATAATATTATTAATATTAAATTAAATATTAAAAAAATATGTATCTATATATAAAATATCGTATTTTTGAAAATTAAAACATGAAATCTGATTTTAGAATTTGGATCTCCAAGAGTAGGGAATTGGGTAATTTTCACATTATTATTAGGGAAAAATTCATAAATAAGGCGTATACTTTGCAGCAATTCAAAAATCAGGTTTTTTATTTTATTTTATGAAATAATAAATTATTAAATTAATTTATCATTAAATATTTAATTCTACTATAATATAATTAACAAATCCCACATGCACCACCCATATCGCTCCGGGGACTATTCCGACGACCATTTCGACCACCACTCTTCTCCGGCGACTGTTCCGACGACTACTCCGATTCCGACAATTATTTTGACGATCATTCTGGTCACAAATTTACAATTTACGGTCACAGTTCAAAAATTTTATAGGCCACAATTAATTCGTTGATCACATATTTCAAAATTAGTTGGTCACAGATCAAAATTTATTGGTCACACAGTCACAGATTTTCAAATTAATTGGTCACATATTTTTTTACAGTCACATATTATATAATTTTTAGGTTACAGATAAAAAAATGGTTGGTCACGAATTATATTTTTAGTCACAGATTATATAATTTTAAGGTCACATATTATATTTTTAATCACAAAAAACCAAAATCACCAGATCCTCCACCTGCACCACCGTCGACTGCTACCGCCATTGTCAACCCACCACACACCACATCAAGTAAATACCACCACCACCGCACCCACGACACGCACCATCTCACGACATCGATCTAAAAAAAGTTCCCAAACTCCCAAATCCAATATTAGAACAACAACCTCCACCACCAACCACTCACATATTAACTATTTAATGGTTCACCACCACCTCACCGTCGCCGCTACATCCATATGAGAAAAAGTAATTTTAAGATCACTTTTAACTGTAGACTGTGTGGGACTGCGTAAGCTCCAAAGGAAGTCCAAAAAAGCACCTAAAAATGCTTTTAACCACACCAAAAAAAGCACCAATCAAATTCATGCAGTAATGATCCGAGTGCAAGAGGCAGCATACGGTTGGCTAAGGGAATCCCTGCACAAATCCTTCGTCCGACGCCAAATGGAATCAATTCAAAATGTTGCCCCTTATAGTCAATTTTTTAGCCCAAAAATCTCTATGGCTTGAATGAAGATGGCTCACCGTCGCCACCACATCCACCCGCGTCACGACGAACGGCAGTGTCGCGCTGCTGAACATATGGAGGGAGAGGGAGAGATGGTAGTGAGAGAAAAAATGAATTAGGATTGGTGTGAATTATTAGTATTATAATATTATTTAAATATTCAAATGATACTTGATTTTTAAAAAGGTATCTTTAAACACCCGATTTTTTTTAAATTTCCCTTATTATTACGAATTGAGTGTAACACGGACTGGTGTTTAAAACACGGGGTACTTACAAAAATACCCTTAAAATTAGAGGTGTTTTGAAAAATCATGTGAAAGATTTTTAGGAAGTAAAAAATACTGTGTAAAATAAAAAAGTGACGCAATGTCACTTTTTTTTATAAAAATTACACACTCAAAAAAAGTGACAAAATTCAAAAAAAAGTGACACACACACTCAAAAAGTGATACAAACTCAAAACATATGTTTGTTATAAAAAAAATGAGAAATTTTTAAAAAGTAACAAACAATAAAAAGTGAAAAAAAAATTTTAGAATAGTGGCAGGAAAAAAGTTACAAACACACAAAAAAGTGATGAAATTGTTACTTTTTAAAAAAAAGTGACACAATGTCACTTTTAAAAGTTTTGCGTCATCTTTTTATTAAATACATACAATTTATCTTTTATTAAAAATGATGTTTGTTACTAAAAAAGTGATAGAAATTTCAAGAAGGCGACTAAAAAAAAAGTGACAAATACTAAAAATGTGACAAACATTCAAAAAAGTGACATAAATTTTAAAAAAGTGACTAATTTAAAAAAATAACACATTAAAAAAGTTGCACACATTAAAAAAAAAAAGGTGACAAACACTTAAAAAATTCAAAAAAAATTGTGCTCGCATTGAGACTTTTAATCAGTGACACTGTTCAAGAGAATCCAGTCAAATACACAGAGAAGAATAGAATTTACATGTCGAGCTCCTTGAGCCCATTAGCAAGCATAATCAAGCATGTGATTGAATCCTCATCCATTTTCTATCCAGCAAAACTTTATTTTTCACTCGTACCCAGTGATTCCTTCCCGCCTTGCCTCCATTTCCTACCCACGCTGCTTGCCCTGTATACAACAAAATAAAAATTAGCTCAAATTTAAAGAGCATCATCAAAAGGAAAGAAGAATTAACATACTGAACCAAATCTTTGAAGCAAGTCAATAGAAAAAATATGTGGGCCAGATCGGCGCGCTAAACTTTGCTCGAGTTTTACTTTTCTACTCCTTCAGAAGGGTTTATATACCCATGGATAAAAACCACAACTTCAGCATTCAATGATTAAGAACATTGTTTTGATATACAGAATGTAGTTCAAACTGCAAGACAAGGCACAGGTCAGCCACAATTCTCAGTTATTCAGGTTAGTTTATTATGCTTTCTATTTGTCAAATACCTTATGGTTCTTCAAACTGTATGATGATAGACAAGATAAAGACAAGGCACATGTCATTTTATTTGTATAAATATGCCATAAGTTACATGAGTTTGTATCTTAACTATGTGAACAAGGAAGTCTGGAGCTGTGATCATGATGGATGAGAGTAAACGTTCTAGTAAGAAGGCAGGTCTAGTTTCTTGGTTTGAAGGCCAATAATTTGAGCAGTAATGACATTACATATATTATTTTGAGCAATCTTGATAGTAGAAATATCCTGAGACATGGTAATTTGTAGGGGATGTAGTGGCTTTTTTGGCAAAGAAGATTTCTTAATTTGTAACTTGTAGAAAGGGGTTGCTTCAAATTTTGTGGTCTATATGCATTTATGTTTCATTATTAACATAGTACATCTACTTCTTGTTTAGCTGAACTGTCAAGGCAATTAATGGAGTTTCTTTTGCCTACTTTATTCTCTCGAACCATTCTAGTGACAAAGGAAAAAAATTCTTCCAGTTTCTCTTGTCAACTTTGTTTGTTGTGCATCCTTCCAGTAACATCATACCTTGAACTCGATGTGATCTATTGAGCATGGAACATCTGAGATTCTTACTGTATTCTGTAGGACCTTGTTAACTGAAATTTGTGAAATCTAGGTTCAGGATCTTGATACTTAACCAATTGCTATATTTTAACAAATGTTGATGCATGCTCTATCGTATTGTAAATTTATTTGATCATTTTTTTTCCCTAACATTCCAGGTTTTCATTTGATCCTGCTGCGAAGTTAGGCCTTGATGTTGCATCCTGCATTATTACAAGGTACATTCGCTACACTTGAGAATCTCAAGTATGATTATGTTCTACAAGCCTCGACAAGGTTATGATTTGCGGTGGATTTGACCTTAATATTGATGGCTAAAAAGGTTAGGAAGAAAGGTTGGGACTGAATATGGTTGCTAAGAAAGGTTTGAGAGCCAAATAAACACGGTTCACAAAGACGGTGCTTAGCAGTTCTGCTAGAACCTAAGAACTCTTGTGGTTTCTCAATAGACTTACCTGGATCTACGTCCACTGAAGTTCTATTCTGTTATAAGTTCTCCATTGAAGGTCTCATAGGAGTCTTCCTTTTCAACTTGTCCTTCATCTGCAGTGCAACTTGAACAGCCTCTTCCATGCTAAAGTGTATGCAGCCAGCCAAAATAATAATTGTGGATTAATCTTTTTCAGTATGTAGAAATCATCACATTTTCAATTTATAGAACTTTCTTTGTATTCCTTCAACGACATGTTATCTTGCACCAATCGCGTGAATTGTAGGTGGAGTTGTCATTGGTATTTGGACCACACAAAGTACAAGTGACTAGTACTGCCAATCCTTGTTCAAATAGTAGTATAATGTGTTTAATGATGTTCCACCCATCAAATTCTTCGATGTCTTTTCAATTTAACCCCAACAAAGAAGAGTTTTGCACCAATTGAGATATGTGATTTAAAAAAGCTTTCCATGCCGAATATTAAATCAAAATCTGCCAAATTCCAACTTCATATTGTTACCACATCAACTAAATTAGAGTATTCTTGCACTCTGAATTTCACCTTTTGAGGGTCTTGTGCAACAACAGTTGGTTGAAACTTGAAAGCTCACATTCCTTCATTGAAGGAGTATCAGTTGGGAATATGGGAATATCTGAATAGGGAATTAGAAGATGAATTTTGACTTCTTCAGTTTCTGAGTGTTGCGTTTTTTATATCATAAGTGTACGATATTGTAACAAGCAGTATAGTGGACATTTGAGTTCGGATATCGTTCCCACGAAGAATATACTTCAGAACTTAATCAAAATTTTCTAACTCCTATTTGATAAAAGCAAGTAAATAATTATGATGGTTATGATTATTTTTTCAAACTACTTTTAACTAATTGAAAATATAAAAAGATTACAAACAACAGATTATTGAAGATTCAAATATGTGATTAGGGCATAAAAATTTCATCTATTGATCTTCTTAATTCTTAATTCAAGATTCATAACTTAATATAGTGTTCAATCAAATTTTTCTATTGTATTCAATTTACCATTCTCGAGTTCTCATTGAACCTATTTAACTAATTCAATTTCATCTCTCTATGTGAATCAACTTTAGTTAAACGAAACACTAGTTCTAAAAATTCATATTATGACCGCAATAATTAGTATATGTATCTGTACACGTTATACTAATTTACCGAATTTTACTATATGGTCTAAATCTCAAACTCACCTTTCGATTCGTAAGATACTCACATAATCATGAAACTAGTGATCAAATAATTCAATGTATTAAACTCATAGTAAAACCACACATATAAGAAAAAATCATAGAAATCTTGAATAGAAAAATAAAGAATCAGAAGTCGACTACATTGTTTTCCCTAATATGAAAATTAGTTACTCATACTTCAAAAATAAAAACACGCAAAAGTGAAATGACATTACTAAAAATTGACGAAATTTGAAACTGCTCGTGTATGCTGTCTCCTTTTTTTCCCTTCTCTCTATTTTCTTCCTCTCCTTTTTCTCTCTCTTCTTTTCTGTCTCTTTTCTTCCTGCTGCGTATATATTTTTTTTTCTTTTCCCGCCTTCTTTGAATTTTCCCTTTTTTTTACCCTGTGCGTTTTCTTTTCTCCTTTTTCAGCAGCATTTTTTTCCTTCTCCCTTCTCTCGCTTCAGCCGCCCTCTTTTTTTTTTTTTTTCTCTTTTTTCTTTGTGCATTTTTGTGTGTGTATCAAGGTTTAAAAAGGTAGAATTAAGTACTGCGGCGTTTTTTCTTTATGAGGCGAGGCATAAGCCTCGAGGCAGTTTGAGGCTTAAGCCTCACAAAAAATAAAAAATCCAAGTGAAAGAATTATAAAATAATACAAAAAATCAAGGTTTGAGCATATAGTAAATATAATATATAGCCATTAGCATATAGAGATATAATCCATCTAAATAAAGAAGATGTTTAAAAAAAAGTATTACAAAAGTTAGCAATCACTCCATTTGCAATGGAGAAAAGAAGCAGTTTAAACTAAAAAAGGCCTAAAAGTCTGCGCTATCACCATTATTACTAGCATTGTTAACGAAATCATCATCATATCTAATTTCTCCATCATCTTCCTCTTCGCTATTTTCAATTTCTACAAAATCATCTTCCTCATCCACCAATTGCAATGTGACCTTCTCCTTTCCTGTAAATTCAATAAAAAACAATGTGTGTGTTAATATAATTTCATTAAAAAAAAAAAAGAAATTTGAATTATAAAAATATGAATACCTTTTCGTGAATTTTTTTCCCTAATAGGTTGACTTTGTGTACGAGTAGAACTTTCAATCATAAAATTTAGACTCGGGTCGTCATCATTTACATCGTATGTGTTTGATGGAGCTCCAATATCGTGATTTGCAATCCATTCATCATCGGATGGAACATCCTTCAAAATCAATTGATCTTCACCCTCTTTAAGTGACTTCAATCGCCTTTTTATACCATGGTGTGTGTGTGTATATATATATTTCAGCTACATTGAGATCCAATTAAAATTTTCAATATAAGCTCATTGAGGCCCATTTAATTTCAACTCATTTAATGTATTATTTCCCTCCAATGTTTCATTTTTGAATTTTGTCATTTTTCGCCACTATTACATTCTTTTCTCCAATTCTTCATTAAATATAATATAGCATAAATTAGGTAGAATATTATCCGAAAGACAATAAAATATTATGATTTAGGGTCTCGAATATGTATAGAAACTACACTATCACTGAGGCAGGAGCTTGGAAGTTTTGCTGCTCAATTACTCAATTGTTGAGCAATTGAAGCATTGTCAAAAGCAGTCGGTCAAACGTATTCCTTCTAGGAACTGGAGACTGGAATTAATGCCAGCAAATTCATGTTGATTAAGCATCCGTTCTGAACTCATTATATCAGCATGCAAATAATGCAACCGTCCAGCAACTCACTTTTCTAAATGTTGCGTTTTTGTCTTTATTTAAACTTTTTCGTTCGGCTTTTGGTCCTTTTCTATCCAAATCTTCAATATTGATCCCGAAAATTCCAAAAACTTTCCCATTGATCCCCGAGCCTCCTTAATTCTTCAAAATTGGTCCTCCGCAAGTTCCAAAAGTGTGCAATTTATTCCCCAAACTTTCGATAAGTTGAATTTCATTCTTGAAACTTGCAACTTGCTTCCTATTGCTCTCTTAATGCCTCATTCAATCATATGCAATCTGGTTAGTCTTCAGTTGTTCTGAATCTACTCCAAATTAGCTCAAAAACCTTCATTTTTGCTCCAAATGCCTTCAAATCAGAGTAAAACCTACAATGATCATATTTACACTGAATTAAGTAGAAACCCGTTGAATTAGCAATTATTTATCTAGTTTATAAGCTTGAATAAGTTTGTGAAACACACTTATCACTAAAGGAAGTATCTTCTAGATATAACTTGAGTTTGGCTCTATTTGAGTCCCATTTTTTGGGACATGAATTTTGTAGTAGTAATTTGTTTTGATAATATGTGGTTAAAAAGGTAGAAAAATTTTTGGTTTTACGAGTAAAATTATTTTATTAAGAAAATGTATTGTTTAAAATGAGTTTGGGAAAAATGAGTTTTAAGAGAATGTGGCTCAAACTGGGGCTTTACGTTGAGATTGCAAAAATGCCCGAGTTTACTTGAAAATTTTGAGGAAAAAACTAATTCATAATATTCTAAATAGGTGCCGCTCATGAGAATTTCAGCTGTAGAATATTGTCTAAGAATCCTGCACAGTTTCAAAGAATTTTTCTTTAAACTTGCTTTCCTAGAGCATTTTTTGGCTACAGAAACTACTTGACTATGTCTGTAATAAGTGACTCCTAAATACTTGTTTTTATTGAAGGGCACCAGCAGGACAAAATCCTGAAGGAAAACCCAAATATGTTATTTGTCCGTAAGTTCTCAGAATCATATTTTCGCACGGTCTTGTTTTTTTACTTTTATATATATATATATATATATATATATATATATATATATATATTTTTTTTTTTTTTTTTTTTTTTTTTTTTTAAATACCTAGCATTCAATTTATATGTTTAAATTTCATGATAATATATATCTCCTTGCCATTGCTTTCCCTGACATTAATAATCTGTCATCACTTGTTCTTGATTCAATTTTTGAATGTACGCAGTAGGAAGGAGAAAAAAATATACTGTTCATACTATTCTGTTTTATA
Source organism: Fraxinus americana (assembly GCA_035079005.1). Classification (NCBI taxonomy): domain Eukaryota; kingdom Viridiplantae; phylum Streptophyta; class Magnoliopsida; order Lamiales; family Oleaceae; genus Fraxinus; species Fraxinus americana. Next base: position 23,982,179 of record CM068726.1, on the reverse strand, counting down.
TCCTTGATTCGGATCAGGAATAATAAATAAAATTGAAACAAGATAAAATCGTATATCGAAACGACTTCTGGCATCACCGGAACTTGATATTTCAGTATTGTTGTTGTTAATCATCTCACATTCAACCATCTTCATTTTCCTTTTGGAATATCTGCAAATTTTGACCTCTTTCTGAATAGTTGATCACTACTGGAGATTTGGAGAATACCACCAAGACAAGTAAATTTGGATAAAGGGAGCACAAATTTGAAATCATGAATTGAAAATTTTAATTTGTATGCAGAAGGCGCAATTCTGAAATTGAAAATAAAACACATTGACCTGTTGAGTTGAAGTTATATAGAATGCCAGGTTTTGAGAGATGATTTATTAATATGCCAAATCAATAATATTCAGGAACTTGTTCTTTTCAGCTATACACCTATATCAGATCCAGATGCTAAGGGTACTTCGATTTATTGATTAAGGTATGGGTTGGCTATTTATTTTGCTTTTATATTTGGTAATCTTTGTTTAATTGTATGCTATTTTCTTCATAGGTAAAGATTTTTATTTATGGTCATATCTTAAATGCATTGAAAACTTTACAGGTGTATCCAGAAGGTAAAATGAGTCAGCATTTTGCTAGCTTAAAACCAGGGGATTTCGTAGAAGTGAAAGGGAAAGTTGTATAAGATTGACTGTCTGGCAAGAACCATTTTAGATTTAATCATACCATTACGGGTTCCTTTTCCTGTTTTCTTACAGGCCTATTGAAAAGCTCAGATACAATCCCAATATGAAAAAACATATTGGCATGGTAAGATCACGATTTTGAAAATTTACTGCTGAACACGGTATAATTGGGAGTCAAGATACAAATGATAAAAGAAAAAACAAATTGAATTTGGATCATTACCATGTCATTTCAGAACCTTGCTCTGAAAATGTAAATACTGGAATAAGATGTGAAAAGTCGATAGCCTTGGCAAAAGAAAACCATCACGTGTGTCAAAATCATATGGCATGCTGCATACAGTGTCCGAGAATTTGAATTTGGATCATTACCACGTCATTTCAGAACCTTGCTCTGAAAATGTAAATACTGGAATAAGATGTGAAAAGTTGATAGCCTTGGCAAAAGAAAATCATATGTGTATGTCAAAAACACATGGCATGCTGCATGCAGTATCTGAGTATTTGAATTTGGATCGATTTCACTTAGCGTCTCAATTCGAACTCAAATAAGCAGAAGTTATTATGAGTACTCTGCAGTTTGACGGTGGGTATTTGTGTCCAAGTTTGAAGAGTTTGGGACTTATCATTCTACACTTGCTCACATGGTATTAAGTCCGTCTGTTACTTAGACCGTGTTTGATCCACATCATTTTTTTCATTCTCATTATTCTACTCATTTTCAACCACACATTCTTCAATAAAATAATATTTTTCAATTATATCAATAACTTTTCTTTCATTTTCAACCACATATTCTCCATCACATTAACAGTAAAAATGCATTCTTACCTTCAAAATGTGCACCAAACGGGGGCATACCCACAAAATCCATGTGATCCTTGAACTTTCTTTTTAATCTTCAAGCTACAGTCTCATATGCTGATAAGAGTTTCTTTGTTTTCGCACGATAATATGAAATCTTAAACTTTATGTACTTCTATTTGATTTTCTTGAACCAACTACTCCAGCTTGTCGTGTAAGCTTTTGAAGCACATCCCCAGGTCTAAATTATCCACCTTCAGTATAACTGAGTTCATACAAATGATACGTCACATTCTACGATTTAATTTATAACATGCAGTAATTGGTGAATATGATCATAATGCTTTCAGATTGTTATAATGAAGTATGCAGTTTTAATCAATTTCTTGAATTTAAACTTAAAATTTTATATTCAGATTGCAGGAGGCTCTGGCATCAGTCCGATGCTTCAGATAATTGATGCTATCCTTAAAAACCCTGATGATAATACCCAGGTGTAAGGGAATCGCCCTCAATATTACGCGAAAGCAGACAACCATATTCACCAAGAACAACGAGAACAATTTACACAGAATAGATCTATTATCGATTGGGGCTCAGAATTCACCAAGAATACATTGTACCCGTCTGTTCACAAAGAACAAGCCAACAAAACCCAAACCCTAACAAAGATTGCACAAAGCAGTCACTCCAATGAACCAAGAACTCGACAGCCTAACTATGCCCTCTCAAGACTCAATCGAAGAATCACATAGATACAACACCACCAAGGCAAATGATTAATCAAAGAGTTTTATCGATTACACAAAGAATCAAAAGGAGGCAAAAGAGAAAAAAAGGAACGAAACAGACTGCCCAGAATTATTTCTCGCACTAAGCCAAAGAACAGAATGAAATCACACAAAACCGAATGACCGTCCAGCTCTCCTTTATAATCCACCATCACACCATAGATTAGGCAATAGATCTAGGGTCCAGAATGACACACTTGGCACTCCTTTTGGGCTGGGTTTTGGGCTACCTTTCTTTTGAGTTATTGGGCAATGTTTTAAGTAAAATCATTTTCCATCTTGGGCCAAGCCCTATTTCATCATTGCCCCATTAGTTAGGAAATTCAAATGTCACAAATGGCATCAAATCCTAACAAATCTCCCCCTTGATGCCAATGCCATAAACCACCAAACACATTAGTGTTCATCGCACCAACACCAAGAAAGTTACCACCTGCAAGAAAAAACAAGATTCACCCAGAATCAATTCTTAGAATTTGTAAGCAAGATTTAAACTTGGAAAGAGGAAGTACCTTTGTTCCCATATCCACGGGATTAAATTATGTAGGGATTTTCTCAAGCAAAATAGATTCTTTATGAACTATATCTCTAATGAAATGCATCCTAATATCTATATGTTTTGTCCTATCGTGAAAAACAGGATTTTTACATAGATGAATAGCACTCTGACTATCACAATAAACCACAACAGGATCATGCAATTCATTTAGTTCACATAACAAGCCTTTAAGCCACAAAGACTCCTTTATAGCTTCAGTAGCGGCTACATACTCAGCTTCAGTAGTAGATAAGGCAACAATAAACTGCAATTGAGACTTCCAACTAATGCAAGCACCACACAAAGTAAACACATATGAAGTTGTTGATTTCCTATTGTCCTTATTACTAGCATAATCAGAATCCACATACCCTTTCAACACAACTCCTTCTTTACAAAATTTAAAATGCAATCCTAAATCTGCAGAATCTTTTAAGTATCTTAAAAGCCATTTCAAAGCGGTCCAATGTTCCGGACCTGGGTTTGCCATAAATCTACTCAATCGGGTCTAGTACATCCCATAGTATACATAACTGATCCAACCGCATTAGCATAAGGTACCTTTTGCATGTATTTAATGTCAGACTCATCATGTGGACATTGCTCTTTACTCAATTTAAAATGACAAGCAAGAGGCAAAGTAACAGGCTTAGAATCATGCATAGCAAATTTAGATAACACATTTTTCACGTAATCAGATTGGGTTAAAAGAAGAGATTGTTGTGATCTATCTCTTTTAATATCCATCCCTAAAATTCTTCTAGCATGCCCTAAGTCTTTCATTTCAAATTCATTACTCAAAGCCTTTTTGATATCATTTATATCACTCATTTTATGTCCAACCAATAGCATATCATCAACATACAAAAGCAAGTAAACAATCACATCATTCTTATCATTTCTTTTAAAATAAGACAATGATCAAAGGCACTTCGCACAAAGCCAATAGAAGACACATAATTGTCAAATCTAATATACCATTGCCTAGGTGATTGTTTCAAATCATACAAAGATCTATTAAGCAAACAAACATGATTTGGCATTTTCAAATCAATAAAACCTTGAGGTTGCACCATATAAATCATTTCATCCAAATCACCATGCAAGAAAGCAGTTTTAACATCCATTTGTTCAAGCTCTAAATCATATTGAGCAACTAAAGCAAGCATAACTCTTATAGTAGTATATTTCACAATAGGAGAGAAAATTTCATTATAATCAATACCAGGCTTTTGTGTGAATCCCTTTGCAACAAGTCTAGCCTTAAACCTAAGAGGCTCTTTAGAAGAACTACCCTCCTTAATACTGTAAACCCACTTACAGCCTACCAAAGACTTATCCTTAGGTTTAGGAACTAACTTCCAAGTATCATTCTTCACAAGAGACTTCATCTCTTCCTCCATAGCACCAAGCCACTCTTTAGATTGTTGACAACTCAACGCCTCTTCATAAGATTTTGGCTCCTTGAAAACTAAGTCTTGATATGATAAAACAGCAAATGAATGATAATCACCCATCCTAGCGGGTTCCCTTATCTCTCTCCTAGCTCTATCACGAGCAAGTTGATAATCACCTAGAGGATCAACTACATCACCTACTAAGTCATGTTCACCACCTACAATCTCAACTTGTTCCTCCTCAACAAGTTCAGGGGAGTTACCTACTCTTACTTGCATTCTAGTCTCTTCATCCTCATCACTCTTAGGATCACCACTAGAGACTCTCTTACTCAAACACGGCATATCACCTTCATTAAAGGTCACATTTCTACTGGTTATCATCTTAAAACCCTTCTCATCTCTAGCCCAAAGTCTGTATCCTTTCACTCCCTCAGGATACCCAATGAAAACACATTTCTGAGACCTAAGCTCCAACTTACCTATACTTTGGTGAGAATAAACAGAACATCCAAAGGTTCTCAAAGTAGTATAATCAGATAATCTCCCTGACCATACCTCTTCAGGTGTCTTACCATCTAAGACACTAGAAGGAGTTCTATTCACAATATACACCGTCGTCATCACAGCCTCACCCCAAAGTACTTTAGGAACCCCCGAACTAATCATCATACATCTAACCTTATCCAATATAGTCCTATTCATTCTTTCAGCAACTCCGTTTTGCTGAGGAGTATATGGAACAGTTTTGTGCCTGAGGATCCCATCATCTCTACAAAGTTGATCAAATTCGGTATTACAAAACTCCAGACCATTGTCTGTTCTTAGAACTTTGATCTTTTTATCCATTTGATTTTCAATTAAAGTTTTCCAATTTTTAAACTTTTCAAAGGTATCTGATTTTTGTTTTAAAAGATAAATCCAAACTTTTCTTGAAAAATCATCAATCAGTGATAAAAAGTATTTGTTGCCACCTTGAGTGGTAGTAGATGATGGGCCCTACAGGTCAGAATGAATATACTCAAGGATAGATGCAGTCCTATGCTGACCACTATTAAAATGAAGCCTATGTTGTTTTCCTAAAGTACAGTGCTCACAAAATGGAACCTTAGAAATCACATCCTTTCCAAAAGCCCCTCTCTTATTCAAAATGTGCAACCCCTTTTCACTCACATGAGCTAGCCTATTATGCCACTTCAGGGTAGCATCAATCTCAGCATTAGAGGACTCAGCAGTGTGACTCTGAACAACACTGGCTCTAGTGACATATATACCATTCCTCTTGGTACCTTTGAAAATAACTAAGGAACCGTTAGTTATTTGCAAAGAACCATTACCAATCTGGCCTTGCAGGCCTATGTCATCTAGATTACCCATAGAAATCAGGTTCCTATTTAAATCAGGAATATACCTTACTCTTTCTAAAGTGAAGGTATATCCATTATCAAACTTCAAGGTCACACTACCAATTCCTTTAATGCTACAGGCTGCATTGTTACCCATAACCACCTCTCCACCATCAAGATCCTTAAAGTTCTCTAACCAAGGTCTTCTAGAGATCATATGGAAAGTGCACTCTGAGTCCATAATCCACTCACTATCCTGACCACTATCATCCACATAGTTTACAGTATTCACATCAGGAGTGGGTTCTGTCACCACATATACATCAACAGTCCTCTCATCTAGAGGTTCAACTACATTCCCCTCATCCACTCTCTTCTCTTTCTGTTCATTCTTCTTCTTATAACAATCCTTTATAAAATGTCCTGTCTTACCACACCCATAACACTTCCTAATTCCACTCCTAGACTTAGATCTAGGTCCCCATTTCACCTTCTTCTTAGAATTGTTATGATTGCTCCCCTGATAATTCTGACCACTGACTTGCCTAGTCATAGGTCTACCTCTCACAGACAAACTCTTAAAATCCTTCCCAGTTCTATCAACCTTAAACTCTAACTCTTTACTCCTCAAAGAATTGATCACTATGTCGGGAGTCAAAGTATCTCTACCATACTTAATAGCAGACTTAACATCCTTATACACATCAGGTATAGCATTCAACAGGATAACAACTTTATATTCATCAGACACCTTCTCCCCAGTATTAGCGATATCTTGAACCAATTTATTATAAGTATCAAGATTATCATCTAAATCCTTAGACATATCAATCTTAAAGCTAAAGAACCTCTCTAAAAGGAAAAGTTTGTTAGGCAGACTCTTAGACATGTATTGCTCTTCTAGCTTATCCCACAAAGCCTTAGCACTATCAAATTTACCAACTTTTCTCAACACTTGATCAGACAAATGAAGAATTATAGAGGTATAAGTAAGTTCATCAGATTCAAGTCTTTGATCATCAGTCATAATAGCAGGAAATTTACCAGTTATAGCCTTAGAGACTTTCTGTTGAACTAAGACCCCTCTCATTTTTTGCTGCCAAATAGGAAAATCCCCTTTTCCATTAAAAACTCCAAGTTCAAATGTTGCCATTGTCATTTGAAGCTTTTAATCAATACAAAGAATTTTTGAGGTCACAGTTCCACAGAAAACAGTAATCGGATATTTCACACAGCCAATTTAAATGTCACACAAATCATAGTGTAAACAAAACATGAATGAAAATACATCTAACTGAAAAACAGGCTATTAACTCAATGAACAAAAGATAACCGTGATATTGAACAGATCTATAATCACAGAAAAATAAGAAATTCACAGAGAATATAGCTACTAAAACAACAGACTAATAATCAGAATTCTACTTAATTCCAGGTGTTAGAATTCACCAGGATTCCGTGAGGTTCAAGACCCCAGGTCAAGGCTCAATTCTAAACACTAGAAGCGACACACAACTCAGGGGAAATTAGGGAAAGTGACAATATTCAGGATGCAGTAATAGCACAATCAAGAAGCACAGAATGCAGGGTGTTGGAGAAGATTTCACCAAGCTAGTTAGAACAACCAGCACCAAACAGGGAAAAATTGGAGACTCTGCAGGACACCAAACTAGCAGTCCAATCATCCAATGTTGTTCAACAAGAACAAATTCCTCACAAGAAACACAAACAGAGAATGTATTAGTAACTAATTCTAAACAATATGAAAAATTAGGGTTTATGCACAAAATCGAGAAAAATAAATGTCGAGTCAGAAAACTTAATTTTCAGTGACATATCTCGATCGAAGGCTCCATTCACCCTCACCAGCGCTCTGATACCACTTGTAAGGGAATCGCCCTCAATATTACGCGGAAGCAAACAACCATATTCACCAAGAACAACGAGAACAATTTACACAGAATGCATCTATTATTGATTGTGGCTCAGAATTCACCAAGAATACATTGTACCCGTCTGTTCACAAAGAACAAGCCAACAAAACCCAAACCCTAACAAAGATTGCACAAAGCAGTCACTCCAATGAACCAAGAACTCGATAGCCTAACTATGCCCTCTCAAGACTCAATCGAAGAATCACATAGATACAACACCACCAAGGCAAATGATTAATCAAAGAGTTTTATCGATTACACAAAGAATCAAAGGAGGCAAAAGAGAAAAAGGAACGAAACAGACTGCCCAGAATTATTTCTCGCACTAAGCCAAAGAACAGAATGAAAATCACACCAACAGAATGACCGTCCAGCTCTCCTTTATAATCCACCATCACACCATAGATTAGGCAATAGATCTAGGGTCCAGAATGACACACTGGGCACTCCTTTTGGGCTGGGTTTTGGGCTACCTTTCTTTTGAGTTATTGGGCAATGTTTTAAGTAAAATCATTTTCCATCTTGGGCCAAGCCCTATTTCATCATTGCCCCAATAGTTAGGAAATTCAAATGTCACAAATGGCATCAAATCCTAACACCAGGTAAGACTAATAATTTAATTTATATTTTCTCATGTTTAAGACTTGAGATTATTCAGCCTCACAATGTGGTCTGTGTTTCAATATCATAAGCATGCTTTTATATCATATTATTGATTAATTTTTACACTATAGGTTACATTGCTGTATGCTAATGTATCTCCTGATGACGTACTTCTCAAAAGAAGCTAGATGTACTTGCAGCTAAGCACCTGAACTTGAAGGTGCTTCCAGACCAGAATCATTGCATAAGCACTACTATATGTTTTGAATTTTTTTTAATCTTTTGTGTTGGAATATCCTTTCTATGCGAGAATTCCTAGGTATTCTACACTGTTGATAATCCAACAAAAGATTGGCACGGAGGTTACGGGTTACATAGCTAATGACATGGTAAAGAAAGGATTGCCTGGCCCTGGTGACGATACACTTATTCTTGTAAGTTTTCTCTGCTATGCATGGATTCTCATCTACAAACTAAGTAATCAAAATATCAGAGTCAAATTAGATCTGCCTGCTAGGTGAACTGCAAAATGATAATTTTAAAACCTAGTTGAGTGACCAAAAACTGCAATGGTAATATAGTGACTACCAAAACAAAAAAAAAAAAAAAACTCTATTCCCAATAAATTAGTGATCACTTGTGTGAATTTGGTTTGCTACTCTGTCAAACCCATCACTAAATCTATGAAAAGATCTCGTAATCAAATCTTTTGTAACCAAGTCATGATGCCATTTTGATTTTAGTATACTTTCTTTCTCTTTTAACTTATTCTACTGGATTGCATTGCTCTTCTGAACGAGACCTTCTTTAGGCATACATACTCCTACCACCATAGTCATCATTCACTTAAATGTATCCTCGATTAGTTCCACCTCTACTTATTATATCATTGATTAGATTCTAATCTCGGTGAAAACTTTATGTGTGCTGGGACATTCTCTAAATTTGCAAAATCATGTTGCTGTGCGTTATTTATCTTTTCCAGATTATGTGAATGTTGATAACATGAACACATCGTCGTTTCCAAACATTAAAAGCATAGGAACTCGAATCTTTCCAACTGTCTTGGTTTCACTAGTGAGGTTGGTGGGGGAAATCATTGACTTGAACTAGAGTGCGGTAGAAAGGAAAAAAGGAAAAAAGTTGGGAGTCTTAAATCATATATGGCTAATTCAAATTAACTGAATGATTAAAAATGCTCCAAGTCTCTTTCCTATATTACTAGCCTGGCCAAGTAGTAAAAGACATTTAGCCGCTGTTTGACCCCCATTTTTCTGGGAAAATATGTTTTAGAATAGTGAGTTTTTAGATAGTGTGTGGTTAGAAAAGAACGAAAAGTTTTGGGTTTACGTGTGAAATTATTATGAGAAAATGTGCATTTGAAAATGAGTTTTGGAATTAAAAATGGAGCCCAAACGGGGACTTATACTATTCCACGTTATTTGATTTTTCGTTAACCTTGGAAATGGACCCTGACTGATTATATAAATCTGTCTATTACTGCATCTTTTATGGAATTTCTGTTCCTTTTCCAGGTTTGTGGTCCTCCTGGAATGATGAAACATATATCCGGTGACAAGGCACCAGATTGGTCGCAAGGAGAGGTATATTATATATGTTTTTAAAAAATTATGATTCCCCGAAATTTCTCCTCTCTTCCCCTTTCAGTAGTCTCTTTAACATTTTTTCTTCACTCCCTTGCAGTTGACTGGCATACTCAGGGAGCTTGGATATACAGAAACTATGGTATACAAATTTTAACTTACTGAACCAATGTCTGCATAGGCACTTATGCTCCAGTATTTCTGAAGAAACATATGTTTTCACGACCGATTTATTGAAGAAATAATTCTGTGGGAAACAACATAGGCGTATGTTGAAACCTTGTGTATGAATCTGTTATGCCAAATCTGGTTTCCATTACACAATTTCTAGTCCATTCATTAATCTTGACTATACATTGACCTGTAGAAATTTGTGAGTTAAGTTACTGGGTGAGTAGTTTTTCTTATACAAGACTTGTAATACACTTGAATGGCATGCTTGGGATGATCTTGGAGTAATTGATAATCCCTAAATAAATCAACATTCTGCCAGTCCTCACTGCATTATATACATAATTTCCTTTCTTTTTCATTTTTTTCACAAAATTATATATTTTTATATTTATAGACTATTCGTTTTTTATGAAGCATTCTCGCTAAAAAGAAAAAAATCTTGTGCAATAGATATCAATATAATTACAAATGCATTCTTAACATTTTTTAAAGTTTCAAAAATTACCGTCGAACTTAAAATGAATAAAAAGTTGATTTTTGGCTATAAAATAACAATTAATATATATATATAAAATTAGTTGATTTTTATTCGATTTAACAAATATTGCAAATTAGAATATAGAAATTAAGAATTTTTATTTTGTTTGACGATGTTGTGTTAAATAAGTATTTTCTATTTTTTAAGAAAATATTTTCTTAAGTTGTTAAATTAATTTCAGGGATTTGACTTTAGATTTTAGGAAGAGTAGACAATAAATTTATAAATCCTTATATACAACAAATATTCATATGAAAAATCAATAATTAAAAAAATAATGTGCAAACATTATATTATGCAAAATGTAGTACGTAAAATGTAAATCTAAATGTACAAAATGTTTTACCTAATTTTTTACAAACTGGACACTTAGCGCCTCCCTGTTGGAGGGGCGCAACGCCCCTCCAACAGGGAGGCGCTAAGTGTCCAGTTTGTAAAAAATTAGGTAAAATATTTTGTAAGTGTAGCATGGTCCATATTTAAAATGATTATGTTATTTGTACACTATTTTCTTTATATCATCATTGACAACAAATAAATGGATGAAAAAATTGTTTTCTTTTTAAATTGTTTAATGTCACATGACAAAGTGTAAACAATGTTATACATAAATGGTGTATTTTGGTAATTTCCTTAAACCTTTTTTAAAAATGGTCTTAAAATTGACCAATGTCTAATTTTGTATGCTAGCCAATATTGATAAAGATTTGTAGTGTTATATGTACATCATTTTTTACATTTTGCTACATGACAATACATCATTGAACATTTTACATTTTTGACAATTTTTCACCCAATCAACATTTGCCAACACATGTCATGTCAATCATAGTGTCAAAAAAGAATGTACAAGTGACATTTTCCTATTATACTTCACCTATATAAGTGACGCAACAATTAATTAATATATACAACTTCAATAAAATAAATGACATGACTTCATTTATTGACTACCAATTCATCGATTTTCATCAATCTAAGTGATGAAATTAAACGGGAGTTCATTGATTGAATAAAAATGGAGTACGATTACTTGATTGACACTGGACAAATGTATAATTGTCGTGAATATAAATAATATTTAGTAATTACTAATTAATTACATAGCATACGGCAGTTTATGCTCTTAAACTTTTGAACAACTTCACTAATCCTATGACAACTTAGTAAATTTGATAAAAACAAATAGATGCCTTCTTTTAACCTCGACCGCTCTATTATTCTTCATTTGTCATTTTATAATTTCCACGTATAAAATAATACACAAGAGTAAGTCTAAACATTTTTCAGATTAGACCCAAAGGGATCAATCACAGAGCAGAAATACACATTGATCTTCTATTTGTTTATCTTCTGGTGTTAGAGAGAGAGAAGAGAGAGAATGACTGGTTTACAAAGGTCAGAAATATCCTTCAGAAGGCAAGGCTCATCAGGGTTAGTATGGGATGACAAGTTAACTTTGGAGTTGAAGAAGAGCGAACACAACGACAACGACAACAAACCAAGAATCGAGTCGAAACCCGAGATTACACGCAGTCGATCGAACAAAGGTAACGCATATCGATCTAGGACAGTTGCAACGGCAGTCGATCCGCTGTCTCCGAAGGTCTCTGGTTGTGGAATTTGTGGCATATTTGGGAAGCCAGTGCCATCACAGAAACAAAAATCTAGAAACCGTAAGTTATAGCCTTTCTGCATGTTTTCTTTCTGGTATGTGTCTTTGAGAAATAAAACTCTTTTTAGTTGATGAAAGAGATCTTGATGTGTAATTGTTTCTCTGCGTTTAACTAATTAGAAGAATGCTCGATTGCATGTTAGTTTAAAACTCACTCAATCTCTTCCTCCTAACGTTGACTCGAGAAGTTTTTTCGTTCATCTTGAGCATCGATAGATTTTGACGTCAACAAATTAGCACTATCTATAAAGAAATCTTCTTTAATTTTAAATATATTTGGTGTATTCTTAGCACTTTGACAATACATAAAGAAAATATCGAATTAATAAAAATGCTTATTTAACAGAGCTTTCAAAAATTCAAAAGCTGCTTCTTAGCCTAAGAGGCGGTTTCTGAACATGTTTGAATAATTTTTAAAAATAAGTTGTCTAGATAGTACAGTTTTTAGAGAAATTTGACCTAAAGTAATTTTATCAGAACGTTAGGGTTTCACAATTTTATAGTATATCAAACATGCCACGATCGTTATACAATATAAGATAAGATTATCTAATTTCTTTGTGTATGAAACAACAAAACAATTCGTGGTCGCCCCTCGTTACAAAAATTGTATAGATTGAATAGTTTTCAATAAAAACAAATGGTCATTTTCAATGTGACCGACCACCTAATCATTCCATTAATTAAACAAAATTTAGCCATCTAACCTTATACTGATTTAGAATATTATAGTCATATATGTTGGACTCAAATTAAGAATTATTTTGTTGGAATTTGGGTGTGACCCGAATTCCTTGTTTGAAGTGTTGAAAAATTCTAATTTAAGTGCACGTCAAAGAGAATTCAAGTTTGGAATGTTATTGGAGTTTTATGTCAAGTTGAAGTTCTATTTTGGAAACCCATTGATAGTTGAAAATTGATATTGGATTTGAAAAAGAGTTCAGGATGGAGAAACTTTGGGAACCCAAAAAAGAATTTACGGCGCGTGGAGCCCGTAGGTGGGCGCTGCAGCTCCACCTGCTCTATTCCTCTTTTCTGCGTTTTTTTCTCCTACTTCGTTTTGAACTCGATTTTTGGCATCATATTTCATCAACAACTCTACTAAGAGGGTTTGGATGTCCCCTATAAATATTATGTTTTTCTATACAATTTCATAAGTGTGAGAAATAGAATACTAGAATTATATGATTCATTGTAATTGTCTCTCTTCTCCATTATTTTTGAGTTAATAAAATCTCTCAATTCATCTGTCATCTTTCTTGTTTTTATTATTCTTTTACTGGATCTAATATTTCATTATTTGTCATATAACTTCAACATCTCAATCCAGTAGTTGGTTTCACAACAATTGATATCAAAGCTATTCTAGTATTTTGTTTGTTTTGCAACAATATCTAAGTTAATTTTTTTAGTTTCTAAATATGGTTGGATATGCTATTTTTTTTAAAAAAAATACAAAGAGTTATTTATTTTAATACAAAGTAATATACTTAATAAGCTCGATTACTACATTTCAAATTTGATTTTAGAATTTAGAGCCTAATTTCTATTGTCAAACAATTAGATTTTAAATACTATAGGGATTATGCTTTTATTTTGTAATTTTATAAGTTTGAGATTTAATAGATATTAATTTATTTTTCATTTTAAAATAACTACAGCGAATATATTTTCTTAAAAAAAAAAAGTGATAATATGTATAAAAGTAAAAAATATATTTTACAGTAACCAATGATGATGTCATTATAATTTTTTTTTTACACACCCGACAATTCTGAATTTTTAAGTATATGAAATACTTAATTATTCTTTTGGCTTATTCCATTCAAATTCAGCAAAAGTTCGTCAATACCAAATTAAGCCAAAGTCACGCATGGATATGACTAAGATGGCATTAATATTTTTTAAATATAAAGAAAATAGTCGAGTCGAGTCGAGTAGGCCCTAGAATACTAGTGAAATTAAGAATTAAATATTTATTAATTTTGATTGTTAAATTCGTCGATTCGTAATTGAATATTAAGATTGAATTGAAGGGAAAATTTAAAGAACTACTTTTTTTCAAACATCAACCATAATATTTACCGGCTTTCAAAAAATATCACTTTGAAGGTTTCAAGTTTTGATCTCAGAAATTTTGGTATTGTTTAATAACCAAACATAATCATAAAATTAAATTGATCAAGGGTCGCAATCAACCCGTTATCAAACTGAAATTTTGATGGGTGTGTTTGAGCCACATTATTTTGGAAGAATGTATTTGGAATAGTAGATTGATGGAGAATGCGTGGTTGAAAAAGAAGGAAAAATTATTGATGTGATGGAAAATATTATTTTATTGAAAAATATGTGATTGAAAATAAGTAGAAAAATGAGAATGAGAATTTTAATGTGGCTCAAACATGGGCTTTTCAACCCAAATCAATCCAAAATCTGGTGTGAAAATACCGATCAATTTTAGGTCTATTCATTTCTTTGAAGTCGACGTTTGAAGATGAAATTTCAAGATTCAATACATTATAATGTTAATGTTGGACAATGCAATAAAAAAGGGGAAAAAATGAGCCCTAAACAATATGAACTTACACATTTAGTAGAGATTAAAATCTAGATTTTAATATAAATCAAATTCAACAATTAATTTTAACCACATATTTTATGGGATACATAACATTTCAACCACACATTTTATCAACTTTTATCAAAATCTACTAAAAATCTAATTTTAATCTCACCAATCAAGGCATAACACTTGATACAATTCCTTTAAATTTTATAATTTTAATTCAGAAAAATAGTTTCTAACTTGGAAAAAAATAAAAACTTACAATTTATGAAAAAGTATATTGCATTTAATCTATCATTGGAGGGCTCTTTGAACCTTTGTCTTGAACACCAAAATGTACAACTTTTCCATAGAGAAATAGAGGAAGCAGCCGGTCGAGTGAGTTACAAATGAGCCGAAACTTGAGCCGACAATGCAGTGCCAAGCCGGTCCATAAACTTTATCAAATTCCTAATCATTTTTCATATAAAAAAAATAATCAGCACATGAGTTAAAATTATATAGTAATAATTATATTACTTTAAATTACAGGTTTTGTTGTGCACATGGTTGGCAAAGGGAACATAGAATAGGCCATTAGCACATGATTAAGAGAACAACATTTTGCAATTATTAAGGTTAGAATACTATCATGGGATGTCTAGTTTTGAAATTTAATTAATTACTACGATTTCTTTCTTTTTTTTTTTTTTTTTTTGTTACAAATGGCACGAATATATTTGACACATTTGATGGCCAAGTCGACTATCCGAACTGACCATATCGAGAATGTGGACATCAAGTACTTGTCCTTATATTCGAAAAACACTTTTTTTCAATCTTAAATTGACTCGTCAAGAGATGCACGAGTAAATTTAAATTAACTTCACCTCTTTATAAAGATAATTTGATTTTTAAGGTCGGCGTGGATTTTAATTCTTTCTTTCATTTATATAGGATATATGCTTATCACATAAAAGCATCTACAATGATGATGTAAAGTTGGGTGTAAATTGGTATCTTCAAAATCATTCTTGCATCCTAATTATATGTCGATGGATCTAAATCCAAATTCTGCTCCAATAGAAAGATGTAAATCCACATTTTGCCTCTTGTGGACGTAAATTTACTCTTTTATATATATATATATTCTCTATCGAAAAATGCAATTTGCATTTCTGCATTGAAGTTTTCAGCCACTTTGGAGATATAAATATCTATTTTACACCACCATTGAAGATGCCATAACATCTTAAATTTTACGAGTCGGACCATTAACGAGAAATGACTAATCAGTTATGTACCTAGAAACGATGTGATAAAGATATAAACATAAATAAATAAACTTCTCGACCTACCTTCTTCATGTTGTAAGCCATTTGTTTAGGGCTAAAAGTCTCCAAACTGTCATAAATTCTTCTTGCACACTTGAAGGCATGGACTTGCATGAACCCTGGCATATCAGTAACCAACACCTTCACTTGAAGAAATGAAGCCACTGATCCTGCGTTCACTTCCACATGTGAAACTGATTTTCTTGTCTCTACAATTGACACTGATTTTCTCGATTCCGCCAACTCTCCTCCGCCTTCTGCCGCCTTCAATCCGCCGTGATCGGAGCTTTCTCGATACGTTTTCGACCTCATTAGTCCCCAGCCCCGAGATATCGACTTTTTAACGGTGGCCGGATAGTTCGATTCCGGCTTCAAATTTCCAGTTCCCATGTTATAAACATAGTTATTTGCTTTCTTTTGCTTCTCACCATATGCTGCCATTGCTCACACACTCCTTGTTTGATAGTTTTGAGTAGTTTGACTCTATAAATTTATTTTGAAGAATATATAGACATATTTTACTATGGAATAATTGCACCATGGGTCCCTAACGTATTGATGGAGTAGTAAGTTGGTCTCATATGTTTAAAATGGAGCAATTTGCAATTTATTCAAGTTCTCGCTAATTCATATTTCAAATAAACAAGATTAAATTCTAGGTATTTTTTCATGAATCGACGAATTTTTAATGCCTAATTTTCTGCTATTTTTAGGAATAAATATAGACTTGAAGGTCAATAATATCGTGGTATTCATTTGAAATCAGCAAAACTTCAAATGTGTTTTCATTACGCTTGTGTTGTGTCACATAGCTGCACCAATGGGCAGATGTGTGTCGGCAGGGTGGTCTCTAACCCACGTAATATATACCTCCCAAAAAAATTGAGAAATTTTTCTAGTTGGCCCTGTTTCATCAAGCGAATTTGTAAGTCAACTTTGGATTATAAATCTCGACCATTAGAAGAAGTTTTTTGTAACCATGTTGAAGTACTCAAGATATGCTTCGTAATATATCTTTCAATTTGTAAAACCGTTAAACGATGATGTCACAATAATGAGTTAAAAATGATGGTATGAAATGAGTTTAATAAATCTAATTCATGGTCACCTCTATTGGTTTATTTTCGGGCTATATTTACTGGATTGTCAGGATAGATTCTTGGTAGCGTTTCAAAGAACTAAACATAGTTGAAAATCTAATTTGCATGATTTTCAAATATAAACACGTCTCAAATTCAAATTCACAAGTAATCCATATACAATCTTTAAATTTCACATGTATCATAGTAAAAGAAACTTTTATTGAAAACTTTACTTTTTATTGAGTCAATAACCCACCTACTATGTATCGGATAATGTTTTACGCAATATCAACATCTGTAATCAATAATCAAACGGTTAAAATAACATTAACACAATCAAGTGGACTATCCTCCTGTGACCAATAATGATACATTCCCTAATTGCCCCTATGATCACCCAAGAAGTATCCCACCTGAGGCACTAATAATTACCATGTCACAAAAGCAAAGTCAAGTGGTCAGTCCTCCCGTAATCACCAAAGGTACATCCCCTTTCTTCGTTTGTGATCACCCATAAAGTCTCACTTGGAGCCAACACATAAGCTACCTCACATGCATCGTTGCCATAGTAATGATCAATATAACAGTTTTAAAAAAAAATTAATTTTTCCAACTATGTCGTGCATATTAGATTTTCAACAATGAACATAAATTTATTGTGACATGCTATGTAAGGAAAATCTCAAAATGATAAATAATTAAACGGTGGGATTAGTATTTAATATGCAAATTTAAGATATTTGTTTTCCTCAGTGTCAAAGTCCTTTTTGAAAGAAAATTGCAAGCCTCCCGACACACTAATCTTGGATCCATTCGTGGCTGCACCACCAGTTCTCCATGATGGAAACTGTAAAAATCATAGTCAAATCTTTACGTGATTATCAATGAAAACATGTCTAATTTCAAATTTTTATTTACATGCCCAAGTTAAAAAAACAAAACGTAGCGTTATAAAGTTAGTAACCAACATTTTATTATAGTTGCATAGCCAGATTCATGTAGTGGGGAGAAACATATCGACAAGCCAATAACACGTATTGTCCAAATTTTTTAGTAATCTTCATGTGGACTTCACGAATTCCAAGGTTTTCTTCATGAAGTTAAATACATGACTAATGTTTTAGGTCTCTAGTGTCGACGATTGATATGGCTACTATAATCAAAGGTTGATGACTATTTACTCCTTTTCAAAGTTTAGAGATCAACTTGGTGCTTATGCAAGAATTTGAGGATCAAAAGTGCAATTTTATCTTTTATCTTTTTTTTTTTTTTTTAACTATATCTTATGTATCATCAATCCCCATGAGCTAGAAATAGAAATTCGCACCAAAATAATTAATTATAAGTTGATAAGAAAATGATTAATTATAAGCAAACCATGTGGTATTACTTGTAATTGTGTATAAAATAATGGTGGGATTTCTTGGAAAATGAGAGATTTGATATATTTTGTTGTTTATTCAACCAATGGAGTAATGAATATTGGCATATTTGTCTCCAATGGATTTGTCCCTAGACAGCCACTAACATGCATGGACACCTTACCTTCTAACCACCCTCAGTTTTGTAGGGTACACGAAAGTTATCATTAATTTTTGAGTTTTTTATTATTTTTTTTCATTTTTGGATTGTTGTCTATGTCCCTTTAGAGTGGCCCTTGACTCAGTCGACTTTTTTTTTCAATAATTAACATGTAATTAATTAGTAGCTTGTATGTAGTGATATCTACACACAATTTTAGGTACAGGACGAAAAATCATTCGATAATATTGAAAAAAATAAAACAAATTAAAAGAAAAGTTAAACTAGTCGAAATGACTTGGGAGTTAAAGATAAAATGATACAGTATCGATCTCATGTTTTGAGCTATCACCAAGAAACTTCATCAATGTACAATATCGATATCATGTTTCGAGTTATTGTACGTTGAGTTAGGAACTTAATCAATTATCTATACTTGTCCTCGTTAGTCTCTTTGAAGCAAGTCAGTCTAGAAAGGTGAATGGATCATTGAAAATACTACAAGAAATTTGTTTGAATTTCTCGTCAATCCAACGTGGATAATTATCATCTATAGATTATAATTAGATGTTTCACGAATAGAAATCAGTAATAATATAGCATTACTGATGAATGTAGTCAAAATTTTTCAAACATCAATTTAAGAATTTGCCGACAATTGAGGATCACATGAACATGTTCCCATAAGATTGGCCCATTGCTTTTAGCATTTATAACATACACTCCACTAATATCTATAGGGGCAACTACCCTCTACATTTCTATGCCATGGTGCCAAAAGAAGAAGAAGAAACAATTAGGGATGGAAACTAAGAAAAAAACCACAAACACTTTAGGTTCACTTTTAATATAGAATAAACTAAATAATATAATACGATTTTAATGCTTGTAAGTGCTATCTAATCCTTTTCAAACAAGTGTCCTAGAGTAAAACTTTAGTTAACCCTCTACACGAATTTCAACCATACAAGTGATTTTCAATTTTAGAGTGAGAATTGTGAACGCTTACAGCCCAAACACAACGATACAATTATCAAGAGCTAGTTAGAACCCTAAATTCCCTTTACTTTAGGGCAACGCCTTTGTTCTTATTGGTCTGTCCAAATATGAAATGAAGATCATTAAAATCTTCCGTATATTTGTTATATAGGCTGCTTTAAGACAATTTGGAAAATAAATCTCAAAGGTCCCATGTCAAAGATTCAACATGCTCGAATTGTAGATATGAAGAAAACTATATGGTGTTGAGACCCACATGAAGCATATAGTTTGGTGGACATGAAGTCCTCAAAAATAAGAGCCCAGCCATCTCTTCAATTCACAATAAATGGTGGGTCAAGAATGTCTGTTCTAAAAGAAAATTATAGGTTACCAGCAAGTATAATTGTCTTATAGCTTATCCTGAAAATTAATAGTATTCTTTCGGGTGGGGTTATCGGCCTTCTATTATTGCCAGTATGATTCACCCTACAAAGAGAACATATACAGACATCTTTTGATCTCCTACATGAATCTTGTTTCACAGGTTGTATCATTGTTCCATTTGAACATTAAGAGTAATGCAATTCATCGTCGTCGTTGCAGTGGTGTCAATGGATAATATGGCAATGACCCTACTGCCACATAATTCAATGATCATCTAAGCTCCAGATTATTAACGTTGTCCAAATTTTAAATGTCGACTGCAAGAATCTTATTCCACTTCATTGCTAAATCTATTGGAAACATCATACAACAGAAAATAATAATAACAATAATTCTTGATCCTATTAAATCTGGGGTCGGCTACAAGAATCTTCTCTAGCTACTTTGTTTTATTCATTGCTAGATCTAATGGCAGATTCAAAAATGGAAATCCAACCATACATGGCATGAAGTCATCTTCCAGCCTTTCACAATGCCATTTAGTTCACATTCTAAAGGCGAAAGCAATGCGACTTTTTGCAGTGTGGAATGAATGTTGTACAACAGATGAAAAAACATTATTGACTAACATATCAGCAATACAACCCCCCAAAAAATAGAAAGCTAGGGATTCTACAGTAATTTCACAAAGATATCGGTAATTTTTGTTTATTTAGTCTCAGATTTTGAGAGGTAAGATTGTGCCAACGAGAAACACTTGCCTTTCTGCTTCTTGTATTCATCGTATCGCAGGAAGAAGTAGCCAAAATAATCAAAATCAATTGGAGACATTTTCGCCTGTCATCAATCAAACTAAACTTTCAAGGACAAGCTTAAAGTTCGAAAGTTGTTGATGCTTGAGAAAAGAATCATCACCTGGATTAAAGCCCATAGTGCCCAGTACAAGTGTGAAGCCAACATATATGCATTTGTTTCCACATAGAGAGCTTCAAGATCTTTGTCAGATACCTGTTAAGAAAACTAGTTTTAGTATAATGCCTCGTCAAACTGTTTGATAGGCAAATCCACTTTTCTCTCCAGGAAAGACGATAACACTAAATCCCACAATAGGCAAAGATGGTTCTGCTCAACAAATTTTAATTATGACAAGAAAAAAAATTGTTAACTAAAGAATAAGCCCATGGTAATGATGAAATCACAAGCATAATATCGATTTTTCAAGCACGAAATCAACATGAAATGAGATATCCATAGGGGAAAATGAAGAAAGGATGAAAGTGGGAGGATTGAAAGACAAATAACCTGTTTGACACCCTTTATTTCAAAACTCTCTATTTCTCACTCTTTCAACCACATATTTACACAATAAAATATTTTACACGTAAACCCAAAATTTTTCCCCACTTTTTAACCCCACATTCTCCAAAAAACTCACTATTCAAAACATCATTTTCCCCCAATTTCTATTTATAATGGTCATCAAACAGGGGCTGAAATCTGCTTACACAGAACTTAAAATGTATCAAGGAAATAAGTCAAGAAGCAAAAAATAATGTATCTAACTTCTCTAAAACCTACTTGACTTGGAGTGGCCTTAAACTTTACCCTAGAAGAAACATCAAGAAGCAATGTGTGATGTGGTACAATAAGTAGCCATTACAAATTTGATGGATTAACTGGTTTTTTCTTGTACACAAGGTTTTTGTTCAAGTTGACTAGACGTGTCCAGCTAAGAAACTAAGTGCTTGTTTGGTATAGCTTAAAAAGTTGAGGTAAAAGTCAACTAATTATAACCACACATTTCATGGGACGCACAACTTTTATCAACTTTTCAACCACATATTTCATCACCTTTTATCAAAATCTGTTAAAACTTTTATAAAAAGTTTTGTCAAACAATCCCTATGTAGATAGGAATCAAGCTTGCATATTAGGACAAAATTGAATTTAAGGCATGACAAACATTAACAGTTTAAAACAGCAAGCATGAAAAATTTTCTACTCCCGCTTACCTCGTGCGGTTGATCTTGATTTAAATAGTTCCTGAAGAAGTGATACTGTTCATCCTTATTCGGGTACCTGCAACAGCATAAGTCCCAAAAATGGATACATAATTTCTACATATTGTTAGTATGAATAGAAAAATAACAAAAATAAAACGCGACGGAGAAAGACAACATACATGCTATAGTCACAATCATAGCCAGCGTATTCGTTGAAGTGATTCCCAATGTCAAAACCTCTATAACTGTAAGACCCATACTCAAAGTCGATGAAATAAAGCTTCTCTGCATATTTAGCAAGAAAAATAAGATTTCATGATAAGTCATATCAACTGATAGGAAGAAAGTTTTGATAAAATTTATCATGCCCTATGTACATCAACTTGGGCCTGGGTGTCAGACATGGATAAGTATCACAATGTATAACTCATCCAATGCCTACTGTTTTATGACCAACATCAAGGATCCATATCCCATATCCCTGTTAGATAGTGTCCAACTGGGTTGTACTTGAGCTATAGTACAAGAGTATTGTGTAATACAGTTTAAATCCCTGGATAAGCACAATTTCAGAATCCTTCCTTACTTTCTCCAAGGAAACTGTATTTAGTTTCACTTAAGGGTGCCTTTCCACCAGTTCAGTTCATTGAAAAAGTTCATGCAAAATGCTATACTAATGCCACACCCATCCCTTGCATATCTGAGTTACCAGAAACATTGAACTAATGTGAATGGTCATTCCAATACTGTACTAGAACTCTGATGTACATGGACCAAAATTTAAATGTGCATGCAAGTGCAAGCAAACTTGTTCCCAACAAAAATAACCAGAGAGACAGATAACTGGATTAAAAATGCAAATTTAATGTGAACTTACGGAAAATTTACCTTCATCATCATTAAGCATTAAGTTCCCAGAAAGTAAATCATTGTGAGAAAATACAACAGGGGCATTAATGGGGTCTGTCAATTCCTGTGCCACATTAAAAAAAAATACTTAACCATTAGAAGTAAAGAAAAACAAACAAACAAACAATTGCACTCTATTTGGTGTGGATTAAAATAAGATTTTTAGTAGATTTTAATAAAAGTTAAAGAAATGTATGGTTAAAAAGTTGCATATCTTATTAAATATGTGAATAAAATTAATTGTTGATTTTGACTAAGATTAAAATCTGAATTTTAATTCCTACCAAACAGAGACAAACTAACATTTATATGAGGAATATATGAAATTCCTAGATTCTTCAATACATTTTATTCTATTCATTAACAGAGCTGAAAAGCTGCAAAGGTATAGTCCAAATAAAACTTCACTGAAATTTTTTGACAGGTATAATTTAAGGAAGAAATGAAAAATTAAAAATGGGATTAATTGAAAATAACGATGAAAACATATTCCATAAATTGTTCGGCATAAGCCATCATTCAGAAATATTATACGAGATACAACTTTAATAACATTGTGATGTTGACATCAAATATAAAAAATCCTCAATATTTGAATAGTATTTTTAGGAAAATGTGTGGTTAAAAAGTATTGAAAAATTTTGGGTTTATGTGCAAAATATTTTATTGTGTGAATGTGTGATTGAAAATAACCCCGTAATAAAAAGAGCTTTAAAACAATGGACACCAAACAAAGGCTAAGAAAAATAAAACTATTTGGTTATAACAGCCTCAACTTGAAACAACAGACATTGCAAATGAATTATGAGAAAAGATAACCTTGAGCTCTGTGACCTCACGATGAATTTCAGTAAAGGAAATTGTCTCGTATTTTTCCTGCTTCTCGCTATCATCAAACTTGAGGCTTGATGCTGCACTCAAACAATTAGTTGTGCAGATGTGAGAAAAGTGTAGTCAAATGACAGGTGGACAGGTGGCAATTAATCTGATCAAGAATTTGACATACTATGGAATATGGATAGGTTATGCAGCAAAGAAAACTATAATGCAAATCGTAACAATCAATATTTTGCAGGAGAGATCAGTCATTAATTAAAGAAAACCTTTTTCAAAGAACTTGAAGATGTCATTCCACAGTTGAGGTTCTTTTGAACCTGGAATTTCCACCTGGTGGAATTTGCGAAGTTGTTTTGCAATTACAGCCGCAAGCTTTGGCTTTCTCATGTCTGTCAAAAAATTGAAACAAAATCAAGACTCTATTAGTAATTCTCATCACAAAGAAGAGGAATACTTCAGTTATTGAACTGCATTCAGATCGAATGTACTGCAGCAGAAGGCACTTTAGAATCATGAAAGTATTTTGAGAAAACAAAGGTGTCAGAACTCCGAAATAAAGCCGGGGACCTAGGCTGCACCGACAACCCCCCCCCCCCCCCGGGGCGCCAGCGAGTCCGTGTTAGACGCCGACACGTGTCGTAAATGCAGTTGGCACATCCAAATGGTTTCATGGTTTTGTACAATTGGACACGTAGCCTACACGCCAGAATCAACAAAAACAAAATCAAAATTTCAACAAAAAAATTTAATATAATTTTTTACAGTGTGTCAGAGACATGGCGTGCCAGTAAGGCTTGAAAAATTGCATGTCGGCGTGTCCCAGTACTTCCTACAAGGACCATTATGCAAGAAAGAAAGAGTTACTCCAACCAAATGTTAATTACTTGGGCTAATTTACGATGAACACCCCTTTGGACTTAGATACCTTTGATCACCTTGAACTTTGATGATTCCAAACATGCAATTCTAGTATCTAATGGTTTCGTCAATTGTTGTGCTTACAATTATAAGGAAGCACAGATGTCCAAGGCAAAATCCAGACATCCCAAGCACAGGAACATTGCTCTAAGGACTAAAATCCCAAATCAAGGAAGAATAATTTAGATGTCACTGAGAAGCCATATGTTGAGGTTGGTTAAAGCTAAGTGCAAGAACCTATGAAGCTAAGTCAAGACCAGTTTAGATGTCCTCAATAAAGGCCAAATGTCCAAAAATTTATTCGTGCAGAAACCTCATTTCGAGCAAGTTATCCATATTATCCATATTAAAAACTCAAAAGAGACAAGATGTAATGCCAAGAGGAATCAAGACAAGCAAGCATTTCCGATGTCCCTAGCCCAACCTAGAAGTCCATGGTGAAGTTAACGTGGACATGTCAAGAGCATTCATTTACTAAAAGTTCTGTAAGTAATTTGTACATTCAAATAAAGCCCATGAAAATTAATTTCAAAAGATAATATTTGATTGAAAGTTTGAAAAAGTTTTGATACACTTACACAATTGTATTTGAGATCTAACTATCGATTAAAAAGTTTAATATGCAAGTATAAGAAATGCTTAAATGAATTTAAAAGTTTGAAACTCATTTCAAACAGGTAAAACCATTTAAGACATTTTTGATGAAGAGATTTTAAACTTCTAGTCAAAGCTTCTGATGTACAGCATGTCTTTATACGTGCAAAATCTCTTTAGACATCTAGAAACACTATTTTCAACAAACCTGCACTGTTTGCAGCAAAATGTAATTAGAAGAAGCACTAACCATTTGTCTTTTAATTGTTTTAAATCTACCCAGAATATCTTCCAACTGCCACATTTGATTTCTATATGATTAATGATACAAATGGCTAAAAATCTGTAGTTCTGATTGGCATATTCAGATTACATTATCTATCTCTTGCAGAATTTGGAACAGCAGTTATACCTGTTTTTTGTGCTGTTCCTTGTCGATCCTACTAGATCCAAAAGAATTGTTGATGTTGTAACTGGACTGAACCTACATACTTGAAAAGGTTGTTGCTGCTGTCTAGTGTATCTATGGCCTTAAATCCAACATTGTGCCTTTGGTAGTGGATGTAGGTTAAATTGAAATGAACCACTACGTCTAGTTCTTCACATTTCTGGAAACTTTGATCACATTCTGCTCTTAATGGCTTTACTTTATATTGATCAATTTATATTGCTGCATTATCCTTGAAGTTTTTAAGTTTCTATACTTGCAAAAATTTTAGCCAACAATTCATTTGACCTCCCTTGCCTCCCACAAGAAGAAAAAAAGAAACTCATGTTTGCTCAGCTCAAGGAAAAGAAAGAGAAGAAAATTGCCTGGTGAAGGGACTAGGGAGAATAAGTGTACAAGGAGATGAACAAACTCGAGCAAACTCAAATGCAGGTCATCTGCTTTATAAGTTCAATAATCAAGATAATACATGAAGTGACTCCAAATCCCCCAAAAAAATGAGTTTGATGAAACTAGAGTGACATTCAAATACCAGAATCGAATTAATTCCTTGACTGATTAAGTTGGAAACAGAACTTCATTGGACATGCTAGCTCGTTGTGACTAATGATTTTATAGATAGGCATTGCCTTGTCACTAATCTTTATTGGTTTTGTACTGGAATGATATCAAGCTGGCTCTCCAGAAAATCCAAGTAAGATCACATAAAAGCAAACGCTAATGAGAGAAATTGCAAAAGATGTAAATTCTACAGTGTTCAGAAAAACTGGGAAATCTGCAAAATAACTCAATTTTTTACTGGAGTTGCACTTACATATTACATGGCTACTATTATGCTTCGTCGCTTCTTTTAAGGGTAGTTTATACAAGTACAGATTATCACCAGCAATAAAAAGTAAATTAATTAAATAATTTTGCAAACTAACCATTTTGTGGTATACATGAAATAGAGCTAGGTGAAATGCAATTTATATATATTTCCACGTAAGCAGATAAGAAAAATTAGCATAATGAAATGAAGTGTTTCTGTACAGTGCACTACAATAACACAAAACATGATAAGAAAAATACTAATGGGAATGTTAAAATATTCTAACATGTTTTTGAGCTGTCTAATGAGCGTTATCGATTAAAAAAATCACGTTATTTGGAAAACAGCCAGTTCGTTTATATTTACAGAATATAAGGAAGAATATGTTGGGTAACAATAAAAGATAACAAGGCTAAGTATAGACCACAAGAACAGTAACATCTGCTTCGATGACCAAAAAAATTTGCTAGTCATTTATATTAAGCCAAGAAAGGAGGGGCACAGATCAAAATGGCACAGGTAAAGTTCAGGATGGCCTATAATCGATCTGATCAACGAAAATTTAAAGTCACGCATATCCATTTTTTTAAATTATAGAAATATAGATGGCTGTACATCAGATACACGAAACATCTTAGTTGTCATTTAAGTTCTGATAGATTATCTGCCGCTGTGAAGTAACTTTTCTAACAATGTCCTTTTCTAGAAAGCATAAATTTCTCAGTTTCTTGGCCAAGATCAGCGTAAGTAGCCATATTTTGTGTATATATAAAAATAAGGATGCCTGAAAAATAAACATGTAAAAACGGCACGACCTACAGGCAACTATCAGCATCAAATGTTGAAAATTTGACGATAAATAATGCTCAGCTAATCTTCAATAAAAATGAGAAGTTGGAATTGTTTCCAACTGCGAAGCTGACCACATGCCCACAACCATTCGGAACTTCCGAAAATTAATCACTGATCCCCAACTTCACAAATACATAAAAAGGTCCATAAATCAAATGAAATAATGGTAACAAAAACACTAGAGCATTGCAGAGAAAAAAAAGGCTTTCTTATTTTATGTTTTGGCCACTTTACTCCAAAGTTTCTCTTTGAGATGCTTACCTGATGGAGTAAGGGTACGCGCATTAATGAATGATTGCACCATGCCATTGCCAAAAACTCCAAGCAACTTAGCACCAAATCCAGCAGCTGAGAGATGTGGAATAGCCTAAACACAAATTTAGCATATCATAATTGCATCAGAAGTTTTTTAAAGCTAGATCAAGATGATGACAAGTCTCTATACAGCAAACTCATTTGGGCTTGGAAGAAATTCAGTCAAGATAATACCAGAGCTATATTCGACTATTTACAGATTATATGATATTTACTAAAAGAAACTCAGATTACCTGTAGCTCTCTTTCGCGGTTGATAACATATTCAGTATTTGGTCCATACAATCTAACTGTCAAGTTTACAACTTTCTCGTTTTCTTCTCTCACAGATACCTTGAGTACTGTACCAATTAAAAAAAAAATCCTTAGGATGAATCTCATGCATGACTACTTAAGCACTGAGGGAGACAACCAAAGTTACAAAAATAAGACTCCCTATGAGTGTTCTAAAGTTTACAGGTAAATCCATTAGTTTCCACGAAAATGGATTTACAAGCCAAGAAACAAATTAGAGACAGCGAAATAGAGTTATACATAGATTTGTGATGCCACCAGACACAGTCTCAAGAGAGAAATCAGACTCATCCAAATCTGACCATTGCTCGAACAGATCCTTGCATAACTCCCTGCCAAAGTAATGATGAGCAGAATAGAAAGGAATTGGTTAGAATGGAAAGGAAAAGCATTCTTGGTGTCCCAGATACAACATCAGTAACAAATTCAACTTCACTTTGTCATTAAAAAAAAAACAAACAACGGAACAATATAATAGAGCCAATATAGCATTCATGTGTCTGTAGATACTCACACCCTAATTGAATTAATTTGAATTTAATTTTTCTTTTTGACTAATCAGCACACCTCATAAAAGTGAAATTTCATGTAGCTCTCCACAAAAGTATGCCAAATTGAACCCCATTGCTGGACCATACAGAATAGAATACTAGAATTAAGAAAGGAAAGGGGATTACTCCCAAAAATTGGATTAGTTCTTTCTTGTTACTTTCTGTGTAAATTAGATTACAAAACTCAATTTTCTAAGACTCCCGAGCTGACATATAGCATTACCACATTTATGCCAGCTCTTCTTCACCTATCTAAAAACCATTCATTGAACAGCCTAAAAAAGCTTAAACTGAAAAACCTTCAACTTATAAGATGAAAAAACTGCATTGACTGGTAATCGTGCAACTGCCCTGAATTTTCCATTCTACGTTCCCAAAGCACAGATCGAGATTTGAGTTCCAAGTTTCTTTAATCAAAGAAAGCTTAGATTTCAAACTAACTATAAATAGATATTACCAAACCGAATTTGTTTTCTAAGTATGCAGCATCAAACCGTAATTAATCCTCAGAAAATACAGGCAACAATTTCTGCATTTAAAGTAATAGGTTTATCAATTCAGAAACAAGGAAGCAGTAATGCACGGAAATGCAATCAGAAAAAAATAATTACACGATGCGAGGCTTCATGTCGGAAAGTGAGAGCGAGTGGTCGACGGTGAGAGAAGACGACGGAATCTCGGAGCTGTGACTCTCTGCTACTTGCACGGCGTTCCAGATATTCGCTCCCCCCATTTTTGAAGAATTTTTCTCAATTTTCCTGTAAGAAAATCAAATCTCTACGCAAACACGAGGAGACAACTGTATATATCAGAAAAATATATGGAAATTGTCAAATTCAAATGTTGAAAGCAAGAGGATGACGTATTTGGAACCTCTCTCCTCCATTTCCCTCAAATTTATAGGAAGATATTACCGGGAAGTTTGCTGCTTTGGTCGGTTCGCACCAAAGACAAAATGTCCAATTTGGCCTCCAGGAATTAGAAAATTGGCAATTTTGTCCTCATAAGTAGGGTTTTTCTTTGTGTGAACAAATCTTTTGAAAAAGGTTGTTAAATGTTCACTCTTTGGTTATTTATATTATATTGAAGAAGTCCAATATTGTTTTAAATTAAATACTAATTATTAAGTCCTTGTTTGGTGGTCTTTTTTTTTTTTTTTGAAAAAACATTGTTTTAAATAGTGATTTTTTGGAGAACTTGTGGTCAAAAGTTGGAATTTTTTTTTCGGTTTACATATAAAATATTTTATTGTATGAATATGTGGTTGAAAATGAGTAGGGCTGTCCGTGGGTTGGTGCGATTCGGTTCTGAAGAGACCCGAACCAACCCAAAACTTTTGGGTATTTAATAAATGGACCCGTCGGGTCCAAATATAATTATGGAGCCGTTCGGGTTCAGTTCCGTTCGGTTCGGTTCGGTTTCGTACCATAATTAATTTTTTTAATATTAACAGCAACACTACATAAATACAACTAATGACATTTCATTCGTAACTTTTACAAATTAATATAGCCCAATTCAAAAATATATAAATAACTAGCCGTCCAATAAGATTAGTTCAATGCATACAAATACTAAAAAGTAGATATTAATATTACAGTAACACTACATAAAGTATATCCATTTGTTTTAAATTAAAATGGGCTAATGGATTTTAAAAATGATTTGGGCTTTAAAATTAAAATTCGGAAATAATCTGATTTATTTAATTAATTTGCTAATTTGTTTAGAAAAAAATAAAATAATTTAATTAATTCAATATAAAAAATAAAAAAATTATTTAGTTTCGGTTATTCGATTATTGGTCTAGACCCGAGACCCGACCCAAACCCATCGGTTCTTGATTCGGGTACCCGTTCGGGTATTTAATTTATGAAGAACCGCTCGATTCGGTTCGGGTTCGGTTCGTTTCGAGACTTTTGGACACCCCTGAAAATGAGTATATAGAAAAAAAAAGTTTTAAAATAATCAGAGGTTCGAGTTCGGTTCGATCCGATTCGGTTCGAGACTTTTGGACACCCCTAAAAATGAGTATATAGAAAAAAAGTTTTAAAATAATCAGAGGCAAACAAGGGCTAAATGACTATTGTATCTGGATAATTCTAATTATTATGACTACTTTATTTGTGTAATCTTAATTTTTACCTATAAATATAGGACATCGTCTCTTAAAAAAATACCGCAAATTTATTGACAATTTCTATTATCTTCTATTTATTGAGCATTATTTCATATTAATTTATAAGAATATTACGTTGAAAATGCATTAATTTACACTTAGCAATATTCTAGAAGAATATTATTATGTTACTTAATCACAAATTTTTAGGCGTTAATATTCCAGAAGAATATTTCACAGGAGAGCATAATTTAGTACATATCCTATTCTTGAATATACATTATGTTGTTGATCCTGAAAAATATAAAATATTTATACATCGATATTCTTGAAAAATACTATATAATTTTTTTTTTAAAGAAGCATAAATTTACTAAAATCAATATTCTGAAAAAAAAAATGTTCTTTTAAAATTCATGTGGAAGCAAAAGAAAAAGAATTGTTATTGCTCCTCAAGAGTGTAACATTATATTTGATTTTTAATTGTGTTTTTCCTGGAAAAACATAATTTTACAATTCTATCAATATATCTGCAGAATATTATGTTGGTATTTTTGGTAAAACATAAATATATTTAAATCAATATTTATGTTCTTTGTTTTTAAGTATAAGTGTATGAAAATCAATATTCTAGAAAATATTGTGATATTACGTAATTACAATTTATATGTATCGATAACCAAGAAGATTATTATTTTGTAGTTCCCGAAGAATAATCATTTATATATGCCAATAATCTAAAATGATATTGCTAAGTTTCTCTTAAAACATAATTTTAAATCGGCACTTTATAAGAATATTTTTTTTTCTATCGATGAAGTAAAACCTATTATACAATTCTATTAATATTTTTGAAAGCCCTACCATTGACTTTTTGTCCAACCCTAGAGAGAGAGAGAGAGAGAGAGAGAGTTGTAAATCAATAATTTAGGTGACGCAAAACAGAAATAATAATAAAAGTGTTTTGTTCATAACACATAAATGAGTGTTACTCGAATTTTGCTCAAACGAACGAGAGAAATATTAGAATCTACCAAATAACGAAAAAACTGAATTACTATTGATAAAAAAACGAATGTACAGTTTTTAAACCCTTAATACATACTTAAAGAGTCAAGACAAATCCTAATTTGGAAGGAAATTTGAATAAAACTAAAAAAATTGCAAAAATAATTAAAATATCCTTAATATGACTCATAACAGAAAAATGCTAAAATGAACCCATAAAACAAACGAAATTTCTTGATTTGCTTCCTTCGTCAATTCAACGAGCTAATTTTTAAGATGTTAACTATTCTCAATGAAAAAATGTTGTAGCCAAGCACGTCCCGTCCCATGCGTCCTACCTATTCTCAACACATGCTCTCTCCTTCATTCATGAAAACATGTCTATAAAATATATTAGGTGCTAGGTTTTAAGGAAATTTCATGCAGGATACTTGTTGGCATATTAGGTGCCTGTTTGTCAACCATTATTGAGAAGAAAATTGTGTAATGAATAGTATTTTTTGAAAAATATGTGATTGAAATTGAAAGAAATTTTATCGGTTTATGTGTAGAATATTTTATTATTTGAATATGTGGTAGATATTGATTACTATAGAAAACAATTTTTTGAAAAATGGTAGACAAATAGAGGCTAAATAACGAACATGCATACATTTATAATTAGTGGCGGATCCAATAATGTTGGTGAGCTAGGACAGCTGTTGACCGTCAACTCTTAACGACCTTAATAGCGAGATTGTTTATTAGCCCTTGTTTGGTACACATTAAAATTTTCATTCTCATTCTTCTACTCATTTTCAAACACACATTTTTCAATAAAATAATATTTTTCATCACATTAATAACTTTTCTTTCTTTTTCAACCACACATTCTCCATCAATCTATTATTTCAAAATATATTCTTCCAAAATAATGTGGCTCAAACACACCAATTTTTAGCCCATGTTTGGTAGAAATTAAAATTTAGATTTTAATCTAAATTAAAGCCAACAATTAATTTTTACCACATATTTATGGGACCCACAATTTTAACCACATATTTCATCAATTTTTATCAAAATCTAATAAAAATTTAATTTTAATTCCCACCAAAACATAAGCTTAATTAAATAACCCAATCAAATTCCACACGTTCCTTTATCCTATACTCTCAATGCTAACCCTATCAAATTTTTCTTCCGATATGCTCATCTTTTCCAAAGCCTTAGATGGTTATGCCATTGTAGCCACTGTCATTGGCGACACCACAGTAGTTGTCTCTGCCTCAGGTGACGATTCCCCTCTAATTATTACCTTTGGTAAGGCCTCAACTGGCATAAAAGCACCCTTCAATGAAGTTTCCACGCCAACTCAATGATGAACATTATTGAACTCCTCAAATCCACTTGTTGTGATCACACTCTCGTCTCCTCCAATATAGATCCATTATCCTCCACCCTATTACCTAAATTACCCTCCATAATCTCAACTTCAACATTCTTTTCCAACTTCAACCTAACCAACCCAAAATCAACAATTTTCGCATTGAGAGTCTCATCTAACAAAGTATTACTCGGCTTAACGTCACCATGAATAATTGGAAGATCACAATAGTGATGTAAATACTCATGCCCATTAGCTATATGTAAAGCAATTAAAAACTTTGTCCCGATTTTTTAACTCTCGATTTCTTCGTTGAAAAAGACAATCTTGCAAACTGCCATTTTCCAAGAGCTCATAAACAAAAAACGTTCGATGCTTTCTAGGATTCGACCAAAAACCCATCATGGAAGTTGTTGAAGTTACCAGAAGAAGTTGACCAAGTTTCACGGGGTGCTTTTCTTCTTAGCACTGAAAGGGATACCGTGCAGCAATAGTCTGCTCCGCTAGATTACCTTCCGCCTTCTCTCGGTCGTTTCAGGACGAAAAAAAATTTGATTACAATTTATAGAAAGCTTGCAACATAAAATTGAGATGCATTGAAAGTAAATTGATCATTGATTGCTTGAAGCTAGAAATTACAATTGATGAAAGCAGGGAATTAAAATCGCTGGTGCAGGGGGTGAACACCAAAAAGCATGAAAGGTTGTTGAAAGACTAATACCCCCAATAATAGCTTACGGAACAAAAATCTAAGTGATATGAGTAGATGTTTAAATGACGATGAATCATACTAAACGTTTACCAATATCAGAGCTATTTTATAATTGAAATAAACTATTACAATAGAAAGGAGATTACAACTCAAACTTGAACTAATATTTACAATGTGCGATCGAAGTTGGGCAAACTGTGGCTGCTATTGAGTCAAGGGACTTAAATAAAGCTGCTGTCCTTGACATTCTCCTCTATTGTTTTGGCGACGTCTTCGGAGTCATCGATGAATGATATGCTTCAATTAATGGTTTGAAAGCTCCAATGTCTTTTTCTCTTTCCCAAGAATTCCCCTCGCTGCTGCATCCGCTCCATTTGACCAAGTATTTTTTATGATATTTCCTAGAAGCTTGAGTAGTTCGATGGTCAAGAATCACTTTAGCAACCTTTTTTTCTGCTCTTTTCAGTTCAAACACGGGTCGTTTTGGCTCATTTCTGGATGCATCGTCCTTGTTGGCAAAGTATGGCTTGAGTAAACTAACAAGAAGGATCTTGTGGATTTTGCACCATGAAGGGAGTGCAACTCTACATGCGACTCTTCCAATCCTCTTGTTACGTTTTTTTATATCGTAAGTGTACGATATCGTAACAAGTAATATAGTGGATTTTTGAGTCCGAATTATCGTTCCTACAAGGACTATATTTCAGACTTAATTTACTTTTTCCTAACTCCTATTTGATAAAAGACAAATAAAAAAAATAGTAATAGTTATGAAAATTATTTTTCTTTTGAAAACTCTGAAAACTTAAAACTAATGGAAATTATATTGCAAACGGTGAATTATAGAAGATTCAAATACGTAATGAATATTAGGGCAAAACAAGTTCACCTAATGATCACCTTAATTCTTAATGCAAGATTCTAACCTAATGTAGTGTTCGGCCGAATTCTTCAACTATATTCAATTTATCCCTCTCGAGTTTTCATTGAGTATATCCAACTAATTTAATTTCATATCTCTATGTGAATTACCCTTAGTTAAACGAAATATGATTATAAGAATTTCTATTATGACTGCAATAATTAGTATATATATCTCTACACGTTATACTACTTTACTGGATTTTATTATATGGTCTAAGCCTCAAACTCACCTCTCAATTCATAAGAAACTCAAGATATCATCAAATTATTGGCCAGATAATTCAAAACATTAAGCTCATAACAAAATCAACACATAAGAAATAATAAATTTCATAAATCTTTGAATAAAATAATCAAGGATCACAAAAGACTACAGTATTTGCCCTAATTTAACATTTAGTCACGTATAATGTAAAAGGAAAAACAAATAAATATCTTTGAATACATCATCAGATTAATAGAATAAAGATATGGAAAAGAATCAACTCTTGCACAAAGGTTTTCTTCCGCTTCCAATCTTCGCTTTAATCTTGAATCTCGTGATGAATTTCTTCTCTTGATTTCGCTCTTCGATCTCTCATTATATATCTCTTTTTTTCAATGTTTGGAACCCCCAAAACGTGCCTCTTTTTTTATATTTATAGTTCCCTCCACGTCCTTGAGCAACTTCGAGTCTTTTTCTTGGCTTCTCTGCACATTTTCTGCCAACGCTTGGGCGCTCCGTTTATGGTGCCTGGGCGCCAATTTTCTGTCTCTTTTCTTTCACTTTGGCTTGTTTATACAATTCAATACCAATTTTTCAACTCTTTACCATAACTTCAAAACAACACTAGCAAACACTTTTAAAACATTCTATAATTATAAAGTTATGCCAACAATTAAGTTAAATTTAGTATAAAATTCGTGCGTAAAACACACTCATCAAATACCCTCAAACTTAACATTTTGCTAGTCCTCGAGCAAAAACATATACAAAGAAAAATCAACAAGAAATGACAAACACTACTTAGTTGGATAGCTTGCAATTTAACTCAGTATGAGAACATTGTATCATATCTATAAACGTCTTCAAAATTACACTACAAGAGCTAAACTTTCATTTATCCAATGCAAACGAGTGTGTGTGTGAGAATTCAAGTGTAACGTCGTACATTCACAAGTTTGTTCAATTTCCACCCCTCAATGGACAATTCTTTCCTTAATTTGCTCGTGAGATTCACTCACCCCAAACTTGTTTTCTTTTCCGCTCTTAGCAGGGTGTAATCCTAAGTTTAATTTCACTGATCACTTCCTTACACCTCTCTAATTTGGTTTCGTTTAATCGGTAATGTCAATAATTTATTCATGTGATGATTCTCCCAATAATGAATGTTCAACAAACTAGCTTATACTAGGTGATTCAAACCCACTATTAATCTCAGCCCCCAACAATGAATTTTTTTTTTCCAACTCATTATTGACCTCACCCATTTTTTCTCTTCTTGACGCTTGTAGTGAGCTTTCAGTTGGTAACTCCCCGGCTTTTGAATGCCAAAAGGTACCAGTTTCAAGATGCCCTATAGACTTAATTATTCGAGTCAAAAAGGTGTCGGCGTGAGACCTAAGCTAAATCGGTGCATATGCTTATTTTCTATAAAAAGAAAATCAAAATATATAGGGGTTAGATCCATAGCCTTTGGTCATCACCAAGAGTTTACTAGAGAGTCAAAGACACTCTACACAAATCTTATTACATGCACGGAATCACCACAATCCTAAATCATCTCTATCACCAGTTAGCAAGCTCCAAATATATATATATATATATATATATATATATATATATATATATATATATATATATATATATATATAGTCAAGGGATGTTATGACTCATGGTTTAAATGGTTAAGCACCTATGTCATCTCTATATCCTAAGCATATGAACCTTCATGTTCCTGTACGACGTCATACCTCATTTTAGTGTATAATTATTGTCACGTTTATCATGGATAAGCGAAGATTTAGACTTAAGCATATGATTTATCCATATTCACAAACTAATACATGTTCTCAACTATATTCATCATAGCAACAAGACTATCCGACTCACATAAGCACAAATTTATTTGCAAGTTTTATTTTATGTATTTTATTTTTATTTAATAACACACAAATCACTCAGAACACAAAATAAATATGCATAACCACACCAACTACATAAGCAACATAAATACCCCCAAATTTAAAATCAACATTGTCCCCAATGTTAAATTGCAAGAACTGGAGGAATACTTACTTGAGAGAAGACACTGATTGTCTTCGTCGTCGTCTGTGTCCTGTCGAGGTGTGGCTGGGTTCCTAGTGTGATCAGGTAGTAGAGGTGGTTGAGGGAATGTTCGGTTACAACAAATTGAAGCCAGGACCTTGTTGAACTCGTTTTGGTAATGGAACTGCTCATACATCGTGTTTTGCATCAAATTCAATTGTAGTTACATCACATTAAACTGGGCCGCAAGGTCCGTGTTAGGGTTGCCAGTAGGAGGTGGTCTACGTGATCGAGATGGCTGCTCAGAAGACTCAGAGGGTGGTGCACTAGAGGACCCTGCCTGGCTCATAAATTTCCATGTACGTTCTCTAGTAATCACCGATTTTGGGTGCACGACTTCTTCAGACAGGTGGGTAACAACCCCACCTCTCAAGCAAAGTTCATAGATCAACGAAGGGTGCCCCAAACCACTTGTAGTGGAACCTTGCATGGTATGAAGGATGTTGTTGAGGATAATCCGGCCAACATCAATGGATAGGCCACATTAAATGGCGTAATTAAGGGTCGCACGTTCATTGGTTACCTCCCTCAGATTGCTATTCAATAGAAGCTTAGCAGAGATGAAGTGATGCCAAGCTTTGTACCACGACGTCATGCCTCAGGCTAAGAAGTTAATCACATCAATCTCTGGTCGTTTCTAAGAAGTCCCAGTTTTGGCCAAAATGCCAATTACTTCATCAGGATCGACCTCTGCCTCACGCAGTCGAGAATAATCGTCTTCCTCTAAATCTGGCAAATTATAGAACCTATTGATGGAAGTTCTATCAAACGGTATCCAATTGCCCCGCACAAATACTCGAAAATCCTTGTGTTCCTTGGTATTAGCATAGAATTCTCGAACAACGGGGATTAAAGATGGTCGTAGCTGCATGGTAAAGGTTTTCTAATGGCGCTATTCAATTTGTTCCCACGTGTAATTCTCAAACCCCTTCTCCGCTATACAGTTCTTGTGCACAACCATATTGTTATATCATTCGGTAGCCTCAGCACTAAGGAACTTACTCCTGTCAAATGAGCTGGAAGAGGAAGCTAAGGCCTTTGATCATTGTTTAGGCGGGCATTGTTCCTATGGGAAACAATAAGAAGAGAACTCTTAGCAACATTGGTAACAAATAGAGAAGGACGATATAACATAACTCTAAACCCCATCAATTTATATAGCATGTCAAGTACCAAAATGTCTAGAATCCTCTTACGAGAATTGTGCCAAGAGACAAAGTGTGTGATAGTGAACAATGAGATAGACGTGGTATGCAATACAATATCCACTAATTTCATCACCAAAAAAATCCCACATATAGAGAAAATAATTCTAGTGCTTGGGTATTGTTAAATAGACATGAGGGTTCATATAGGCAATTCATCAAACACCTTGGGGGCACACAAGTTTCCTTCAAAATTGGTAAGGGTATGTGCTATAAGTGAATGTCAATAGAAGGCCATTCCTAAAAATATGCTCGAGTGGAAATGAAACAATACACTAATGTAAAGAGCATGAGGTTGACAAGAAAGTTCAGAGTGGCATAGTATCAAACACTTAGTGGGCACAAAAGTGCCCACATTGATGCAATAATGTGAGACCCAATCACCAAACCCATCACAAAAAGGAAAACATAATATTCTACAATGGACACATCCAATAGTAAAAATAAAAAAGGAATTTGAAACATTACCTTGTGTCCTTAGCTTGGATGGGGGAGAAGAAGACAACTAGGATAATATGAAAATCAAACTCGTGTGTATGTGTATGTGTTAGTGGTGAGTTTGTGTGGAAGAAGAAGAAGAAGAGAAGATGTAATAGGGAATGGGGATGGGAAATAGAAGAGAATAAAAGAAGAAGAAGAGAATGTAGAAGGGGAAAAATAAAATTAGGGGTTTGTGGTAGGGGGAAAGGAGAAAAAACTACCCTTTAAGGGCCGAGACGCTACACCTGGGTGCTGCGTTTCTTAAAAAAACCTAATTTTTTTTGTGGCACGAACTGCAGCGCTTGGACGCTGCTTTACTGTTAACAAAAACAGTTTTGCAGCGCCCTGTAATTTTTTTTTATGTGATATTGTTACCTCAAATTTACCCTTCATGACGTAGCGTTTTTCTCCATCTTAATGATGTGAGTAGTAACATCCTTTCACTCTTGTTTGCACCCTCAAACTTGAATATGTACTAAAATACAAAGAGAATATTACGAATAAGATAATCATCATAACTAACTAATGAAATAACTTAAAAATTTAATAAGTAAGTAATGAACAAGGATAGAGCTTGGGTTGCCTCCCAAGAAGCGCTTCTTTACAGTAGTTGTACTCCAATCCTAGTTGTAATAGCTTGCACTCTCTCCTCTGGATTTATCATTTTATTACCCAGCAATGTCCTTTGTGGGCGTTCTGCAAGCTATTGAGCTATCTGACCGATTTGAGTTTCCAACTTCTTGATTGATGCCTATTGATTCTGGAAATTTGTATCAATTTGCTAGAACACCTTGTTTGTCTTTTGTATATATTAGTTGAACATCTCCTCCAGACTTAGTTTTTTCTCTTGTTGAACATGATTTGGAACATTTGCGGGTTGATTATCAGACCATCTGAAGTTCAGATGCTATCTCTATCCTGGATTATATGTTTGTGAATGAGGGTTGAAATTTCGAGAGCCATTCTGAATGAAGTTGACCTGTTCCTCGGGAAAGCCTATAAACATACAGTTTTCTGTTAAACGGGACCACTCATTACTGTGTGTGGTCCCTTCATTTGTGATTTCACCAATAATTCTACTTGATTTGTCAAGGTTGCTATATGTGCGTTGGTTGATGCTGTGTTATCAGGTTCATACATCCTAGATGCTCTCGACGGTACTACTCTTTCTGATGAAAACATTGAGTGTGTAGTGGCGATTAGGTCAAATAGATCCAGGGTTTGTTGTACTGATTTTTCAATTATTGACTCATCGGCAAAGGAATCCACCTGAGATTTTGACATGGTGAGAGTGTAGAAGTACTGCACATGATTACCAATTAGGATTCCATGATTTAGGCATTTTCGCATTAACTCTTTGAATTAGTTTTATGCCTCATGATAGCTCTCTCCATCCTACTGTTGAAAGTTCGGATCTCCATCCTAAGTTTAGCTCCTTTTGCCGAAGGAAAGAATCTATTGCAGAATTTTCTAATAAGGTCTTCCCATGTAGTAATGCTTGCATGAGGTTCGGAGTCCAACCATTCCAATGCAGCATCTCTAAGTGTATATGAGAAATCTGGAGATGTGTGTATTCGGATTTTCATGAGGCAACCCGTATAATTGAAAATTGTTGTTCATCAAATAGATCCATCCCACTCTTATCTGAAAATTGTTTACCCCAAAATCTGGATACACAATACTGGAACACGCATGTGCAACTATGGGTGTCAGGAACATTGAAACAGACAAATCTCCTTCATTTATTTCCCTTCACTCTTACTGCTGATCTGGTGGCGCAGCTACTATTGCGGTAGCATGTCCAATTGGTTGAATAGGAATCAGAATGTTTTGATCATCTGCTATTTGATGTTACTGTTTTTGTTTGTGTTCTTTGCGTCCTGTCTAAAGGTGCGTTCTATCTTCAAGTCAAATGGTTCAATTTTGTCACCTTGAGCACGAAGCATGCACCGAACACCTTTTTCTGTAAACAAAAGAAATTAAACAAATCAAATAACAATTAAAAATAAAATAAACTAAAAGTAAAAATAAATAATACCCGGCAATGGCGCCAAAAACTTGTTGCGTTAACAAGTAATATAGTGGACCTTTGAGTCCGGATTATCATTCATACGAGAACTATATTTTAAACTTAATCTATTTTTTCCTAACTCGTATTTGATAAAAGACAAGTAAAAAAATGATAATAATTATGAAAATTGTTTTTCTTTTATGAACTCTGAAAACTTAAAACTAATGAAAATTATAAGAGGATTGCAAACACTGAATTTTAGAAGATTCAAATACGTAATGGATATTAAGGCAAAACAAATTCACCTAATAATCACCTTAATTCTTAATTCAAGACTCTAACCTAATATAGTGCTCGGTTGAATTCTTTAATTGTATTCAATTTACCCCTCTCGAGTTCTCATTGAACATATCCAACTAATTTAATTTCATATCTCTATGCGAATTACCCTTAATTAAACGAAATATGGTTCTAAGAATTCCTATTACGATCGCAATAATTAGTATATATATCTCTACACGTTATACTACTTTAATGGATTTTATTATACGGTCTAAGTCTCAAACTCACCCCTCGATTCGTAAGAAACTCAAGAAATCATCAACTATATGGAAAATAGAACAATAATATGGAAAATAATCACCGGATTAATAGAATAATAATATGGAAAATAATCAACTGTAGTACAAAAGTTTTCTTCCGCTTTCAATCTTCGCTTTAATTTTGAATCTAGTGATGAATTTCTTCTCTTGATTTCGCTCTTCGATCTCTCGTTGTATATTTCTTTTTTTCAATGTTTGGAACCCTCAAAACGTGCCTCTTTTTTTATATTTATAATTCCCTACACATCCTTGAGCAACTTGGAGTCTTTTTCTAGGCTTTTCACGGCCCAAATCAATAAAAACCCTACTCGGTGGCGCGAAAATTGTCGAGGCGCTGCCTTGCTGAATTCTTCTTCTACCCTGGGTAAAATACAGTGCCTGGGTACAACATCTCTGCACATTTTCTACCGACGCTTGGGCGCTCCGTTTACGCCGCCTGGGCACCAATTTTCTGCCTCTTTTCTTCCACTTTGGCTTGTTTACACAATTCAATACCCATTTTTCACCTATTTACCACACCTTCAAAACAACACTAGCAAACACATTAAAATGTTCTATAATCATAAAGTTAGGCCAACAATTAAGTTAAATTTAGTATAAAACTCGTGTGTAAAACACACTCACCTCTTCACGATGGGTAATGGTCTAATATATTTTGGCACCAATCTTGAGTTTTTCCCTCTTGTCCGTTATAATAGTTTCTATCAGAGAGTTTAACCATTACTAGATCTCCAACATTGAATTCAAGGAAACGACGTTTTAGATCTACAGACTTTTTGTACTGTTTCTGAGATTTCTCAAGATAACTCAGTGCAATTTCAATATTTTGTTTCTACTCTTGAGAGAAGCTTTTTGCTTGAGGGGACTTGGTATTTTGATCGATATCCATAGTATGAGGGAGTAACGGTTGCTGGCCAGTGACAATCTCAAAAGAACTCTTATTGATGGAAGAGTTTTTTTGAGTATTGAAACACATCTGAGCCGCATCCAAGAGTTTCACCCAATTTTTCTGCGAAGTAGAGATAAAGTGCCGAAAATATTCTTCCAGCATAGAATTG
Organism: Fraxinus americana; assembly: GCA_035079005.1. Classification (NCBI taxonomy): domain Eukaryota; kingdom Viridiplantae; phylum Streptophyta; class Magnoliopsida; order Lamiales; family Oleaceae; genus Fraxinus; species Fraxinus americana. The sequence continues at coordinate 23,939,931 of CM068726.1, read as the reverse complement.
AAGCGCTCTGTTTATCTTTCAGATTATGGATGAAAGCTAGAACTCATTATCAAAGTTGAAAACAAAGGAAGATGCGATATTTTGAAGTCCTCGTTCCTTGAATAAAAGAACAGGCAAATCGCCAGATATTTATTCTTGGCCTTGTGAGATTGTTATTCCTCGCCTCTTACTATCTTTGAGCTTAGCTGTAAGACCTCATCATTCTGATGCCAGTTTATAAGACTCCAATAGTACTATTGTTGAGCCTAGCTCATCGTCTATCCGAGGCCATCTTATAAAACTCTGATAGTTCGAGAACTATTTGCGGGATGTTTATTCCCCGCCACGCCAGATACTTATCCCTGGTTGGAGAACTCATTTCTTAAATAAAGGAAGAGACATTATCATGAAGTCGTCATTCCTTGAACAAAGGAAGATGGGTGTTATCATGAAGTCTTCGTTCCTTGAACAAAGGAAGATGCGATATTTTGAAATCATCGTTCCTTGAAAAAAGAAAGAGGCAAATCACCTGATTTTTATTCCTAGCCTCGCGAGATGGTTATTCCTCGTCTCTCACTATCGTTGAGCCTAGCTGTAAGACCTGGTCATTCCGATGCCAATTTATAAGATTTCGATAGCACTATTGTTGAGCCTAGCAGTAACACCCCGTCTATTTGAGGACCATTTATAAGACTTCGATAGTTCGAGAGCTATTTGCGGGATGTTTATTCCCCGCCATGCCAAATGCATATCCCTGATTGGAGACCTCATTCCTTGAATAAAGGAAGATGCATTATCATGAAGTCCTCATTCCTTGAATAAAGAAAGATGTGTGATATTTCAGGTCCTCGTTGCTTGAATAAAAGAAGAGACTGTCCTCATTCCTTCAATAAAGGAAGATGTGGCATTCTCTTGGAGTCCTCATTCAGGAAACAAAGTTCGCAATTTGAAAAATTAAATTTGTACTAGTTCAAAATTTATAAAGTACCTCCTATTAACAAAGATCAAAGGAGAAGCCTCTTCATAAATGATTTGTCCTTATGAAAAGATGTGTGGGCACTTCGACGAGGAGTTGGATCCCAAAAATGACCACATCTATACTCGCGAAGTGTGGCATATGCCTTTAACAACTAAAGTTGTTAAGGAAGCCCTGACATGGGTGAACCGCTCAACCTCATACTCAGAAAAGTTAAAAATACTCTTATTAAAGCAAGTTCATCAAAAGATTATAAAGTACCTCCTGTTGAAAAAGATCAAAGGAGAAGCCTCTTCATAGATGATCCACTCCTATGAAGAGATGCGTGGGCACTTCGACGAAGAGCTGGATCATAAAAAGGACAACATCTGCGCTCGCGAAGTGTGGTACATGCCTTTAACAACTAAAGTTGTTAAGGAAGCCTCAGCATGGGCAAACCACTAAACCTCATGCTTAGGAAGATAAAGGCAAGCCAACTACCTATACTTATGCAAATTATAAATAAAGTTCGACTAAAGTCTGAAGTGCTAAAGAGTCTTAGTTCATAAACATTAATGTGCATACGTTCAAAAACTTATAAAGGTACACGACCTTCTAACACTCATGCAAAACTATGAGTTTGATATTATTATTGAAGGAAAATAAGTTCGGATTATATTGAAGAGCATTACAATTTATTAAACAAAAGCAGTAAGTGCAGGAAGTAAATAACACCAGTACATGAGCTAAAATAATTTTATTTATTTAACAAATATTTGACTCAGACTTGGGGGACTATTGTGATACGATATCTTAGTATCATTATATTATTCTTGCTAGCATATGCATTATATTATTGCTGTCGAGTATGTACTTCACATCATTGCTAGCAGGTTATGACGCGTATTATATCTCAGAGAAATTCGATATGTCATTATTTACTTTATCGTCGTGAGTAATTTTAGCAGCAAATTGACCCCAAATTTATTTGGTATATGTGCAGTGGATATATTATATTGTATCACATGATTGGTTTAGTCCATATTATAGAGGAGATGCTATCGAAATTTTGACAAGTTATATGCAGCATTTATCTTTCGAGGCAATTCGTAAGCCCTCGCTTATTCAGGTTGCCACGCATATTTTCTGAGCTAGTTCGTAAGTCCTCACTTATTCAAGCTGCTTATACCTCAGAGACCATCTATAAGTCCTCATACTTCGAAGACTATTTATGAGTATTCATCTGCTCACGACAACTTATCTTTTCGAGGTAATTCACAAGCCCTCGCTTATTCGGCCATTCGGCCAATTTGTTACCTTATATATATATATGTGTGTGTGTGTGTGTGTGTGATTTATTTCGTAATCAAGGTATATTCTCTAACCATATCATCTTCCCCTTTTGCACTAATATTTCCTTCATCGTGCAGGTGATTTCCACGTGGAGAGAACGTGGCGGGAATTCCGTTGGCACATTTTTTGGAGTCAACAACTCAAATATCCTTGAAATCTAAGAAGCAAAGTACAATTTCTAGATTTTCAACAAAAGCTGAATATCATGCAATGGCATCTGCTACATGTGAAATACAATAGCTTTTATACATGTTAGCTGACCTGAGGATTAAACATGAGAAGCCTGCTCTTTTATATTGCGATAATCAAGATGCATGACACATTGTTGTCAATCCTATATTTCATGAAAGAACAAAACATATATGATTAGATTTTCATTTAGTAATGAACAAGATTAGGGCTCGAATTTTACACACTATGCATGTCTCTTAAAACAATCAAATAGCTGACATTCTAACAAAACTAATGGTAGCACCTCTGTGTTATTCTATGTTGTCCAAAATGAATGTGTGCAACGTATACATTCTATCTTGAAAAGGGCTGTTGAAGTTACCAGAAGAAGCTACTAGAAGAAGTTGGCTTGGAAATGAGCTAAAGAGTTAGTTAGATTTGTTTTTTTCTATTATTAATTTATTATACAGCTGTACACAACTATAATAAAAGCTGCACTTTCATTTCCTATTTAAAGACTATCTGATGTACAATTCACGTTGATTATCATTAATACATAGAGTTTTTCATATTCATCTCTCTTCCATATTCTCTCAATCTGAATTTTTGCATATGTAAGCTTGATTTCAAGAGAAACAACGTATTGATAATTAATTTTTGAGGAAAAAAGATCATTTTATAAATTTCTACGAAGCCAGCAAGGACGGCCGCATTGGCTCTATCGGTGTGTATAATATGCTAGTTTAAATTCAACATTCCAAGGAGTAAAGATTTCACAACAATTATTTTAAATCAAACTGCTTATAGATCATATTTAAAAAGAAAAAAAAATCAGAAGAATAATATATAAGATTAGAAATACCATCTTTTACCTGACTGATAGTTATTTTGATACCAAATAAACTCCGAGCGATAATGACTCATTAGATTGGATTAAAATCATATTCTTCATTTGGAATCTATTATTGAGATTATTTAAATAGTCGACCCAAAACACACAATTGATAACCCACAAAAAAAGTTGGACCAAGTATTACATTCAAGACCCAACCTACTTAGTCTACCCAAGTTGCTAGTATATATTTGGCCCCTTTTTGTGATATTTATACACAATATACATACACACGATTTTGTCTTTAGCCCCTTTGTGAGATAACTACGACGCTTCCTTGGTACTATGTCTGATGCCCTTTTCAGTCCTTTTGTGAAACCCACCATCTCTCCCCTTCATTGGCATGTTGCCTACGACCTTGGCTATCGGTTTCGCCCCTATTTTGCTCAGTTCTTCCCTGCTCCATTGTTGTCCCTGCTGCCTCCTGTGCACAGTTGTTTTTTACTTAATTTGTGGGTGGTTTTCTTCGTGGTTTTGGGTAGAATTCTTGGTTCATTCTCATGGAGCTACTTTGTGTGTTATTGGATTATTAATTGGAGCCATATCTAATCCATTTTGGCACCAATCCTTTTAATATTGAAAGGGAAAGTGTTTATATTCATTTACAGCATTTTGATTTCATTGTTATTAATTGATTTGAAACTTATTTAGTGTTTGTTTATCAATTGAATGTTGTATTTAACTTCACAAACTAGCATAGGAGCCTATTGAAGCTTCTATGGTTGCTGATTTTCGATTGTAGTGGCTAAAAATTGGAATCACTATGAATTGAATGTGTGTAAGGTATGCAATTGAGGCTAGGTATGCTGATTTTGCATAAGGACTTGAATTCTTAAAATAAAAATTCGTATATCTCATTGTTACTGACCACCAACAGGTCCGCTTTTATAAATTGGCTGAAACTCTTTAAATTACCACAATAACAAGTCATCGTGCGGGGTGACTGGTAGGATTGCGGCCTCGCCTGATGCTTATATTTTAGGACTATTTGTCTAAATTGTGATATTATCGTTTTATGGCTATATTGATCGTTGTTTAATTTTCGAAATTGTTGTTGAGATATTTGTGGTTAGAATTGTTACATTGATCTTACCCGTCTGAAAATTTCCTCGGTATTGTGGTTCGAATCTCACGAAAATCCTAGGAGTTTAGGCCGATGTATAACTACGACCTATAGGACATTCTTTGTGTGGTTGTCTCTTAGAAGGTTGCTTACGTACTACATGTCTTATTTGTTAAGATGTCCGCGCACCATTTTGACTTGGATATCTTGAACGGTAAATGTGATTTTTCTATTTTGTAACAAAGGTTGAAAGGGATTTTAGTACAACAAAAACTTTCAAAAGCCATTGATAATTCTTCTACTACAACTTTGACTGGGGATCAGAAAAATGAGTTTAACGAACTTGCTTATACCTCTATTATTTTGCTTTTATATGACAATATTTTGCGAAAAGTTGACAAAAATGATATTGTTGAAAAACTTCGGTAAAAGCTTGAGGAGCTTTATTTGACTCAATCCCTACTCAACAAACTTTGCTTACTTGAAATTTTTTTCAATTTCAAAATTGATCTCTAAAAAGATTTAGATGACAATCTTGAAATTTTCAACATATTGGTTCAAGATATTACACATTGTGGTAAAAAGGTTTCTGATGAATGTAAATCTATTATTTTTTAAAAGTTATTCCTGATAATTAAAAGGATGTCAAGAATGCAATCAAATATAAGGGGAAGACCATTACATCCAATATAGTCATCGATTCCTTAAAGTCTAAGGTGAAGAAAATGAAAGTTGGAAGAAATGAGAAAAAAAAAAAGGAGAGATTCACTAAACGAGGAGTAAACTCAATTTAGGGGTGGAGAGGGGCAAACAATGGTCGTAATAAAAAGTTGAGAGCTAGATCTAAATCACATGGAAAGACTAAGGGGATGAAATGTTACATTTGTGAGAAACTAGGACATTTCATAAATGATTGCCAAAAAGAAAAAAAGACAAATTGAGATATCAGAGGGAGGTGACCCAGTGAGGCAAACGACTGTCCAGAGAGATGAACGTAGTGAGGTTTACATGCTCCTAGATACTGAAACAGCTAAAATTAACATGTCTATGACCCCCAATGCATGAGCGGATTCTTGACTTCGGTGCTTCTTTTTCATGTTACATCAAATAAATTGTGGCTTGATTATTCGCATGAATCTGATAATGGACATGTAGTTGCATGGGGGTAGAGTCGCATATAAGATCACAGGCGTGGGTAGTATGACTGTCAGATTTGATAGTGATTTTGTGAACACATTGAAAAAAGTTAGGTATATTCCACAAATGGGTAGGAATCTAATTTCTGTGGGAGAGTTGCGGAGCACATGGGTTTCATTGGTGCATTTGGTGCTGAAGTATTGAAAATGTTTAAAGGAACATTTAGAGCCCTTAAGGTTAGTAGGAACAATGACATTTACATCACGTATACTGAATTGATGGGTAGTTTAAATTCCACTATCATTGACACTGATCACACATGGAAGTGACACAATAAGTTAGCTCACATTATTGTTAAGGGACTTAAGTTTCTTAACGATAAGAGTGTGTTTGGTAAGGATCAGGTGTCTGACATGCCACTTTGTATCGTTGTATGGTTGGTGAACATTGTAGGATGTCATTTGCATATAGCACACACAATACATCTAAAGTGTTAGAATACATTCATATTGATTTGTGGGGTTTGGTGAGCAATCCCAGAATACATTCATATTGATTTGTGGGGTTTGGTAAGCAATCCCACATTTTGGTGGTAACAAATGTTTTTGTATATTATTGATGATTTCTCTAGACATGTGTGAGTTTATTTGCTAGAAGATAAATCTTAAACTTTAATGAATCTTAAAAATTGGAAAGTTAAGGTAGAGAGTCAGATATGTGAGAAAGTGAAATATTTGCGTACTGATAATGGTCTCGAGAATTACAATGCTGAATTTGATAATTTGTGTAATAAATCTGGCATTGCCAGACATAAGATATGCCTTACACTCCGCAGCAAAACGGGGTTGTTAAAAGGATAAATTGTATTTTGCTTAATAAAGTTAGATGTATGATGTTAAGTTATGGTACGCCCAAGTAAGGGAAAACTAGAACCTAGATCTAAAAAGTGTGTCTTCTTAGACTACCATGAGGTAGTTAAGGAATATAGGTTATGGGATAAAAGTCAGAATGGCATGAGAATAATCATAAGTCGCGATCTCACATTTAATGAGTTTGAGATGCTTTATAAAGAGAGTGAGGAAAAACAAGAAATTGTTAGGGAAGAGTCCCCAGTTGAGGTGGAGCAAGTGTCCACATCCCCATTACCTCGAGCTAGATGGAAAATAATACACAAAATCAGCAGAATATAGAGTTAGAATGTGATGAGGAAGTTGTTGAAGACAACCCTATCGACCAAAACCTTATAGCTGATTATCAATTAGCTATAGATAGAAAGATGAGACCACATAGGAAACCCCAGAGGATGTTTGACTATACAATAACCTATACTAGTTATCAAGAACTAGTTGATAAGAAGTCAAATACATATGATGAGGCTATAATAAGTTAAAAAAAAAAAAAGTAAGAAGTGGCTAGATGACATGAGAGAAAAGATGAATTCTCTTACCAATAATCAAACTTGGGATTTAGTTCCTAGACCTAAAGGTAAATCCATTATAGGATGCAAATGTGTTTATAAAACTAAGGAGTGAACTACTAAGAATGAGCGCGTAAGATATAAGACTAGGTTAGTAGTAAGATACATGCAGAAGGAATGGGTAAATTATAATGAGATATTTTCGTCATTTGTTAAGTATACAATTATTAGGATAATACTTGTTTTTGTTGCTTATTATGACTTAGAACTTGAACAACTTGACGTTAAAATTACTTTTTTGTATGGTAACCTTGATGAAAAGATTTTTATAAATCAGCCCAAAAGTTTTGAAAGTAAGTCTAAACCTGACCATGTATATCTTTTTTTTTTAAATCTCTTTATGGGCTAAAACATTCTCCGCATCAATGGTATAAAAAGTTTCATTCTTATGTGTTATCTATCGATTTCAAGAGGAGCGAGTTTGACCATTGCTTGTATTACCTGCACCACAAAACTAATAAAGAATGTGTGTATTTGTTACTTTATGTTGACGACATGTTGTTAATTGGACCTAACATGAAGGTGACAAACAAGATTAAAATAGAGTTAGAGAAAGAATTTGACATGAATGACCTAGAACATGCTAAGAGGATCCTTGGTATGGAGATTAACTAAGATATGTCTAATTCTTGCTTGTATGTGAATTAAACTCCTAAAGTACTTAAAGTTATGAAGAATTTGGTATGTTTGATTGCAAACATACTTCTGTACCTTTTGAAAAAAAAAATATTTTGTTAAAAGAACAATTATCTACTAATGATGAAGAAAGAGAATATATGAATAACATTCCTTATTCAAATGTCATTGGCTCCGTTATGTACCTTATGGTCTGTACTAGACCTAATTTGGCTTTCACCGTGACTATATTAAATAAGCACATGTCTAATCCTAGTCTCAAACACTGGGAAGCGTTAAAGTGGTTTAAGAGGTACTTGAAGGGTACTTTTAATGCAGGGTTAATTTATAAATCTGCTCTTGAGGTGTGAAACTTAAAAGTTTCATAGATGGTGACCATAGTGGTAATAGAGATAATAGGAAATCTAGCTCCTCTTATGTGTTAATTTTGTGTAAGTTGGAAGTCTCAACTTCAACATATAGTTGCTTTATCTACCACTGAATCTGAATATATTGCTGCCACAGAAGTTATTAAAGAAGTTTTGTGCTTTAGAGTTTTACTTAATGAACTAGTTGTTTTAAGTGATAATGTGATAGTGTACTCTGATAGTCAACCCATTATTCATCTATATAAAAATCTTGTGTTTCATAAATATACTAAACATATAGATGTTAGGCTGCATTTTATTAGAGATATATAGTGTCTCAAGATTTGATAAAACTTAAGAAAGTGCATTAGGATTATAACTTTGCAGATATGGGCACTAAGGTACTTCCCTTGATAAAGTTTAGAAGCTATTTTACACTTCTTAATATCAATAAGGGTATGTGATGTTTCAATTTTATTTGAAATCACGTTGTGCAATTACTAAACTAGTTTTTCTCTTTTACATGCGTATTTGACATCAAGGTGGAGATTTGTTATGTATTTTGATACCAAATAAATTCGGGGTGATGATGACAATTTGGATTGGATTAAAATCATATGATTCATTTGAAACCTATATTTGAGATTATTTAAAATAGTCGACCCAAACCAGACAACCCGTAACCCACAAAAGAAGTTTGAATGAATATTACATTCAGGGCCAGACCTACTTAGGTGACTTAAATTGCTACTATATATTTAGCCCCCTTTTGTGATATGTATACGCAATATACATATACACAATTTTGTCCCTAGCCCCTTTGTAAGATAACTGCAGCTGCTTCTAGGTGCTCTATCTGCTGCCCTTATCGGTCTCTTTGTGAAACCTACCATCTCACTTTTTCGTCGGCACGTTGGCCGACAACCTTGGCTACCGATTTCGCCCCTATTCTGCTCGATTTTTCCCCATTCCACTGCTATCCCTGCTGTCTCCTGTGCACTACTGTTTTCTACCTAATTTTTAGGTGGTTTCCTTCGTGGTTTTGAGTGGGATTCTTGGTTCATTCTTGTAGAGCTACTTTGTGTGTTATTGATCCGAGCTCCGTCTAATCCATTTTGGTGCCAATCTTTGTGATATTGAAAGGGAAAGTGTTTAGGGTCCGTTTGATTGCAAGGGTGGAAAATGGGTGGACAGAAAATGTTTTACAGAGAATTGATTTTCTTAGAAAATGTTTTACTAGGAATTGCAATTAATTGTGTTTGATTTGTATAATTTTCCATGAAAAATGTTGAAAATTTGGTATCCATTTGACTTATTTTTTATGGAATTTGTCCATTAAAATGATAATTTTTTCTACTATTGAGTCTAAATTTGTTCTCATTGTAAAAAAAATTTTGAAAAAAAAAATTTACCATACCGATTATCATTCGTTTGACTTTATTTTGTATGAAAGTTGTCGTTAAAAGTGAATTTTTTTTTTTTTTACCATTGTGTCTAGAATTTGTTCTCATTGAAAAAAAAAAAAAGGTATTTTCCACCATTTGTGCATCAAAGGGTTGTACTTAGAAAAAGGGAGGAAAACATTTTCCGTGGAAAATTTCGCACATTAAACGGTCAATAAGTGAAAGTAGGAAAATATTTTTCTACTTCCCTGGAAAACTCCGTCAATCAAACGGAGCCTTATATTCATTCATAGCATTTCGATTTCGTTGTTATTAATTAATTTGGAAATCACTTAGTGTTTGTTTGATCGATTGATTGAACTTGACACTGGTAAGTAGAATTTAGTCATTTGACAAGTATAATTGATAATATACTTTTTGACCCGTGCACCTATTTTTATTAATGTTTTTTATCATTCTGCGCAATAAAGTGACATTAAGGGTCCGTTTGATTGCAAATGTGGAAAATGGGTGGAAAGAAAATGTTTTACTGGGAATTGAATTGCCTAAAATTTGTTTTACTGGGAATTGTGATTAATTGTGTTTGATTGGTATAATTTTCTACCTGAAAAATGTTGAAAGTTTGGTGTCCGTTTGGCTTCATTTTTTATGAAAATTGTCCATTAAAGTGATAATTTTTTCTACCAAGACGTCTAGAATTTGTTCCAATTACTAAAAAGTAAAAAAAATTAAACAATTAAACAATTAGAAAAAATTACCATATTCGTTTGACTTTGTTTTGTATAGAAATTGTCAACAAAAATGAAAACTCTTTTTATAATGGTTGATAGAATTGGTTGCCATTTCTTAAAAAAAAGAAAAAAAAAAGGTGGAAATTGTTTTCCCACCTAATAGGTGGGAAAACAAAATCAAGCAAACATGCATTAAATTGTTGTACCTAGAAAATAGGTGGAAAATGGATTCCCTAGAAAAAATGACACATCAAACACATGAAAAGTGGAAAAATGGAAAATGTTTTCCATTTTTCATGGAATTTGGACCGAATCAAACGCACCCTAAATGATCGACTAGTCCAATTTAATGTAGGGAGCATTAATATTTTATAAAATGGGTAGTTGGCATAATACAATCTAAGAGTATCTCAAAAAAGACCATTTTTAAATAGTATATTATATATTCTACAATTTAGAGAACATATATAAATTTAGAGAGTAGAAATTTTTAAGTATTCCAACAAGTTCTTTATATTTAACACTTAATTTTAATATTCTCAAAAAATATTTATTGCTTTCTCTATCTTTTATTTTCATTAGATTCTCTTCAAATTATTATATTACTTTTCTTCACTGGAAATTGAAATATTTTGAATACATTTAATAGAGATGTCAAGACGGACGGGTCGGTCAGACTAGTGAAAACCGGCCAATTTCGACCCGGTATCGCGGGCCGATCCGTGACCCGAACGGGCGGTTCACGGGTCAAGGAACTGTGACCCGTCGGTTGCACCTTCATGGGCCGCGGTTAACTCGCTGGCCCGTGAAAAAAAAATTGAAAAAATTTTGAAAAAAGGGGGGGAGGGGGAATCAACTCAGTTGGGATGTACTTATGCTATAAATATTTGATAATAGTAATTAGAAATACATTTAGTTGTTATTTGTTTAAATTAAATTTAACTTTGCAAAGTTATAAATAATTCATGTAACATTAAATTTGAATTCTACGTAAACTTTCATGGTATAAATATGAATTTATCGTATTGTTCAATTCTTAGTTTATATTTAAAAAAAAAAATTTGTTTTAAATATGAAAAATTCTATATTTTTATAATTTTATTTATACAATAATACGGGTCAAATCGGAACAAATCGCGACTCGTGTCCCGCATAGGCTCGACCCGAATGGGTCAGCGGGCGGGCCTGAGTTGTAGTCCAAAATTTGTGAGCCGACCCAGAACCGGCCCAGAACCCGTAGTGGGCGGGTTTTTTTTTCACGTGGGTCGTTACCGGGCTTATATGTTGGCGGACCAATCCGACCCAAACCATCCAAATTGACACCTCTAACATTTAATTATAGAGAGTGAGTTTGACTTTTCGAATTTGAAGAGTCAAACTCACCATCTAAATTAAAATGTTAATTTAAAGAATATCTTATAACAGAAATGATCTAATGAGCACCGGTGCTCATCTTATCCTAAGCACCAATGAGTTGGCATATTAATTCATTGGTGGATTGGAACTCACAAAATCTTTATCCACCAATGAATTAATGTGCCAACTCATCGGTGCTTAGGATAAGATGAGCACCGGTGCTCATTAGATCATTTCTGATCTTATAAATACTCTAAACTTTAACATGTTTTGTGCACTACAATCCTAACTTTTTAGGCACAATACCCCAGAGTATCTAAGCCTTGTAGAACACAACTTTTTCATCCATTTTATTCTCAAGCCTGGTAAAATGATAAATTTATTCGCATTTTTAAATAAACAAAAAGAAAAGAATAAAAAATTAAAGAATTAATTGCAGTCATAATCCTAAAATTTTTAAAAAGTGCAATCAAGTCCTAAAACAATTAAAAAAAACACTCTTTCTTTCCCAGCCGACCACACCTATCCCTACCTTACCTTTTCCTCCTCCTCCACCAGAGAAGGGAGAATTACTTACTCTGAAAGCAATCCTAAGATCTTCAGTTCTATAAAAAAAGGTCAAAAGCTATATTATTCCTAATGAGTACTAAAGAATTTGCTTCGAAAGATATTGGGCTCTTTACATCGTCCACTTGCACCCAAACTTATTTTAAAGTCATGTTTGGAAAAAGTGGTATACTCTGAATATGAAATCTATGTCCACTTGACACAACTATCGAATTTCTATCTTTAAGAAGATTATTGAAAAACATTGCTAGACTCGCTCCTCTTTGTTTTCTTGCTACAATACCTCAGAAAGAAACTTACTTTAGATCCCTTATATAAAAGAAAAATATTAAAGTGCCCTAATACACATGTAAATTTTTCAAAGGATCTCTATATAAATACACCAAATTTATTTGTTGGCACTTCATTGTGAAGGTCGAACCGCAAAAGAGGAAAAAAAATGTAGGCCATGTTTGATCCACCCAAATTTTCCATGGAAAATGGAAAAGAAATTCAATCTTTCACTTTTGGCATGTTTGATACACTTTATTTTGTTGGCAATTCATTTTCTTTTTTTTTCCTCACATGTATAAAAAAGAACAAAATATCTAAAATATAAATATTTTCCACGTGGAAAATTATATCAATCAAACACAATTAATTGACAATTTTCAGGAAAACAATTTTAGGCAATTCAATTTCCTAAAATTCATTTTCTTTCCACTCAAATTTCACTCTTACAATCAAACGGACCCTTAGATCCTGTTTGATACAAGCATTTTTCCATAGAAATGGAAATCATTTTTCATTTTCTATGGAAAAAATGCTTGTATCAAACATGACCGTAAAGTAAATATAGTATGAGCCATAATTATTATATGTCCATAATTTGTTAAATTTTGAACCAGAAAAAAGTATTGAAATAGGATAATTATAAGTTTTAAGCATAGCCAAGACCCAAACATGTGCTAAGTTATCTTTTTATATAAAAACAAAAATTACTTATTTATTAATTTTCACTTATTTTCAATTATTCTCCATGAAATTATTTTCTTCTTGTTTTAATGTTTTTTGGTTTTCCAACTTTTTTTAAAATATATTTTTTTTGACAATTGTAACAAATGCTAAACCCAATGGTAAAAAAAAATTATCACTTTAATGAAATTTTTTCATGAAAAGCAAAGTCAAATGGATACCAAATTTTCAACATTTTTCAAGTGAAAAATTATACTAATCAAACACAATTAATTACAATTCTCAGTAAAACAATTTCAAAGCAATTCAATTCAATTACCTAGAATTTATTTTCTTTCCACCAATTTTCCACATTTGCAATCAAACGGACCCTTAATTCATCTACAATCGTATGTTCTCCTAATAAAATAAGTTTTTGTTTGATCTCCATTATTTAAAAAATATATTTTTCCAATAACGCATTTTTCAATAAAATAATATTACACGCAAACCTAAAATTTTTCTTAATTCTTAAATGTACATTTTTCATCAAATTATCATTTTAAAATATATTTTGATAAAAGAATTTGGCTCAAAGAGGCCTAATTTTAGTATTTTACATGTAATATTCTTAAAAAGAATCAATTTTTTTTTTTCCAAAATTTATGCCAAAGAAATTTCTACCGAACGTGCTAATCACGCTCCTGAAAATGATGTCCATTATTGTCGAGTCTTTTGATCTTACAGTCTCCTCACGCTTCCATCTTCTCCGTAACGATCTCCTCCACTCCATTAATGGAGGAACTCATAAAGCCCCTCTTTCTCTCTCTAAAATGCCTTAGCCCTTAGGAATTCACGCCTCACTACAAGTTAAATACTACTGCCAGTGATGGCTGCTCTTTCAGTAGAAAACTATCCCCCTCTGCTCTTTTCTAGGGTTCTTCATCTGAACCTTTTCCACCCCTTTTTTTCTCTGCATTTTTAGCTCTCTCAGGGTCCCATTTGTCATTTTCTCTGTATTAAAAACCCTTTCATCAGAAATCTCCTGTCACTCTACCTATAGCATTTATTGCGATTTTTTTCACAATGTCGCCACCATGGTTCACTGATTCAGCAGCGGGGTTGAACCGTTCGGTTCGTCCTGCACAACCCACCTACCTGCCACGTTTCCGCCGTGACGAGAACGTCACGATCAATCCCTCCTTCAGTGGCCGTGGCCGAGGCCGAGGTCGAGGTCGTGGCTGTGGAGGAGGTCGTAGACGCGGCCAGGGACGTCGCGGAGGCCGTTCTGGTGGATATTTCCACGATCAAAACCCCAGCAGCTTCACATTTGGTATCTCTGAGAAATTCAACGAGTTGGAGGTTACCCAAGAAGTAGATGACTCTTCAGAGTTGAATGCAAGTGCGTATGATGACACGCCCGTGGAAGCGTCTGGCACTGACATACCCCCGCCCGTGATGTCGTTTTCTGAAATCTGTTTCAGCCAGTCTCTGATTGACAACATAAAGAGGTGCAAGTACGTGAAGCCCACGCCCATACAGAGGTACGCCATTCCGGTGGCCATGGCTGGGAGGGATTTGATGGCATGCGCCCAGACTGGGTCCGGCAAAACGGCAGCGTTTTGCTTTCCCATTATCAGTGGGATTCTTATGGCTAATCAGAAGAACAATAGTTTTGGTTATCCTCGCAGCATAGCCTGTCCACTGGCTCTAATATTAGCTCCTACAAGAGAGCTGTCCTGTCAGGTGATTGCTTCTTCTTTGAGTTCATTATTTTCTTGCTTTTTTTCCAGGAACTTTTTCATTTCTCTGTCTTCCTGTAATAAATAATGATTTTTTTTTTTTTTTGTGTTTATACTTTTTTGTGGGGTTTGTATGTTTATTCTTATTCTTACTTTATATTTTAGGTTTTGTTTATTATTATTATTATTATTATTATTATTACTCCCTCCGTCCATGAAGGTCCATCATGCTACCTCTTGCCAACACCTATGTCACCTACTTTCTCACAAAGTAGCATTATTCCATAACTATTTCTTTGTTCAGTTTAAGAAAATTTAGATATGGTTTAAATAATAAATTCTACTATCATTTTTCATAATATATCCATATATTAATGTAATTAATATTCAAGGTAATTAAATTATGCATGTGATATTCAAGGTAATTAAAATATTTTTGTACTAATCATTGTTTAATCCAAGAATCAAGGAAATTAACATTCCAAAGTCACGAATACAAATACAAATAAATAAATGTCACCGGAGATGAAATATTTTTTAAGTTTTTAATTTATTGTTCCAACTACAGTTGAACAGTGGAGTGATTTATTTTTATAATAACAAAACACATTAAATAGGGGTATATTAGGCCCTCGTTTGATTTACATTATTGTCTCATTAAAATAAAAAATATGATCGTTATCCATCACATCTACATTTAAATTCAAATTTTCTATCTCTTATTTAGGCACCAATAATGATTATATTTTTCAATCTCATTTTACAATAATTTGGCTCAAACAGGGCCTAGGAAACTGATATATGAACTGCATTGTCAAATAAGAAATAAGACTATAATTTGGGACATACCAAAAAGGACAACAGGACTATCTTTATGGGACTGGGTCGGAGGGAGTATTATTATTATGTGAGTTACTGTTACATTCCTCTCGCAAAATCTTTATCTTTTCCTTTTTTGGCCTTTATTATATGTGGAGATTTCTTTTTTAACGTAATTTTCAGTAGGATGGATGACATTTCACTAGAATGTTAATTATTTCAAATTTGATTTGTTTGACGGGGTTGTGTTGGTAAATCTCTAGATACACGAGGAAGCAAAGAAGTTCTCGTATCAAACTGGAGTAAAGGTTGTGGTTGCTTATGGTGGGGCACCAATTTTCCAGCAGGTTCAGGATTTCTCTGTAGCTGTTCTTGTTTGAAGAGTTTTCTACATCTGAAACCATCACTTTTATGTTGTTTTGACATTGTCTATTAATTTATCGTAATGTCCTTTGGCTAAATTCTGATCAGTTTATTTGTTGATTGTGATGTTACAATGTTTAAGTAGATTGTTAGCTCGTAAGGTGATGAAATTAGATAGCAGGTAACATGATGGCTCCATGTCTTCGTGTCGAAGTAGTTGCCATGTATTAGTGATTTTTATATTTTGTGTAATGATGTTTTGTCATTCTAAGTTACTATAAGTAATTTTTTTTTTACTCTTGTTTAATCATGATCTTGGGCAACAGCATCATAGATTGAGAATAACAACTTCTGAGTCTTTTTATGTTTCAAAAGCTTTCCACTTGACATTCCTTATCATTTACATTTCCATGTTATACTGATCAAGAGCAATTGATGTTTTCATTTTATATAATTTAATCAAGCCTTTCTAGGTCTAGCTCTTGTACTAATCTATTTTCCTTTGCTATTTTTGCTTCTATAGTTATGCAATCTGGAAAAAGGTGTGCACATCTTAGTTGCTACTCCTGGACGCTTGGTGGATATGATAGAAAGAGAGATGGTTTCCCTGAAGAATGTGAAGTATTTGGCTCTTGATGAGGCTGATAGAATGTTGGACATGGGCTTCGAGCCTCAGGTCCGGAGGATTGTTCAGCAAATGGAGATGCCTCCACCATCTGCGAGGCAAACATTGCTTTTCAGTGCAACATTCCCAACTGAGATACAAGTTTGTTTTTCCATCCCTGTCCTCTAATGTTTCTAATATTTGGTTAAAGACATGGTTGAATTGAATTTAAACCTTTTATATTTTGTACTGTTATTGCGTATTTCATTCATTAAAAATATGCTTTTAAACCTATGCTGTGATTATATCCAAAGATTAGTAGCTTCAAAATTAATATCCGTGTCTCATTATGGAAACATCTTCAAGGTTATATTAGCTCTCTTGATGGGCTTGGGGGTGAATTTCTGAATAATTACTTAAAAGTTCCATGATCTCTTCAGCAAACTTGGCTTTAGTTTATCAGAATTGCTGTCTTAATTTTTCTTGCCATTTCATTCTTGCAGAGGCTTGCATCTGATTTTCTATCGAACTACATATTTGTAGCTGCTGGGAAGGTTGGCTCAAGCACTGATCTCATTGTTCAAAGAGTTGATTTTGTTCCTGATATGGACAAAAGAGACCATTTGATGAATCTTCTTCATGCCCAGAAGACAAATGGGACCAAAGGAAAGGTACACCTACTGGCATTGCAGTATTCTGCACCATATTAATGCTTTATACTTACCCTAAACTATAAGTTTCTAGGTTCATGATCTACAGAAACTATATTTTTGCAGGATGCTTTGACCCTTGTTTTTGTAGAGACGAAGAAAGGAGCTGATATGCTGGAACGCTGGTTGTGCAGAAGAGGTTTCCCCTCTACTGCGATTCACGGTGACAAAGTTCAGATGGTCGGTAGTTCTTGCTCTCTTATTATGTTTCTCGATATATAAGGCATTGTGGAAATGTCTTACTGAAAGTTTTGCCTTCTGTTGACATTTTTATTAGTTGAGCTTGCATTCAACATGTTTCATTTAGTACATACATTTTCCATGTAATTTGTATTGTCTTAGAGCCCTCTCCACAACTAAATTGAACGGTCTGGCTTGGAGAATATGGTTATCATGTTTTTCCAATTTTTGGCATTTGGGAGAAGTCATTATCTAGGATCCACTGACACGACGATGATACATTGCACACGTTTCTGATATGCCATGTAGCGTGTCCAAATTATTTTTTGGTTTTATATTGTTGGACATGTAGACGACGTTCTGAGATATACATTGTCTTGCCGACATGCCAAGGGATACATTGTTGACATGCAATTGATACGCGTAAACACGTATTGACAAAAACAATTTTACTTCAAAATGTAAGAAATAAAAAATAAAAAAACATTAATATTACTTTAACCAGCATGCTGGGGATGTCGGTTCTTTTTTGTAAAATTGCATGTCCGCGAGTCTTGTAATTTTTTAAAATCTTTTGTGTCTGGCATGTCCATGTTGCATCATATCCAACACTTGTGCCCGTGACAGTATTTCCTAGGTGATTATCATATAGTTTCTACTTCTCATAGGACTAACTTCTTCTTGCTAGATGGTGTTTTTAATCTTATATATTGTTCTTTTCAATTGTTTCTTTATTAAATATTGTCTATAAGCAGTTTGATTTAAAAGAATTTTTGAATTCTCGATTCCTTGAAATGTTAAATGTAAACTAGCACATATTATTTAGACTGTTGTTTGTTGACATGCATGTATGTTCCTTCAGAAAATTCCCTGAAAATGTAGCACCTCATATATTTTTTTACGTTCTTTTTAATGGATGAAGGAGAGAGAACAGGCATTGAGATCATTCAGAAACGGACTCACTCCAATTTTGGTGGCCACAGATGTTGCTGCACGCGGATTGGATATATCTAATGTTGCTCATGTTATAAATTTTGATTTACCAAAGAACAAAGATGATTATGTTCACAGGATAGGTCGGACGGGACGTGCTGGAAAATCTGGTTTGGCCACTGCATTTTTCAGTGAGAAGAATACACCTCTTGCAAAAGACCTTGTCGAACTGATGAAGGAAGCGAATCAAGAAATTCCAAACTGGCTTAAGGAATATGCTGAGACAACTTATATTACTGGTAATGGAAGATCTAAACAATTTGGAGGCAGCAAATTTGCTGGTTATGATTATAGAAATGGCGACTATGTTAATGGTGGTAATGGGGACTTCTCTAGCCATTACGCTAACAATGCAACAGCAAGTCCGTATCCCTATTCTGATCCCGACGCTTCAACATTTGTTCCTTACGTCGTCCCTGCTGGTGCTGATGTTTCCGGTTTCAGTGCTGCCCCTGTTGCGGGTTCAAGTAGCTCTGGATTTGATTATGGTACTGTGGTTGCAACTGGGTGGGATTGACTATTTTGACCTGGTTAGTTTGTTCACAATCCAACAGCAATGCAGTAGTGAACACTGATAGTTCAATACTTTTGATTGCACAAATTGGTGCTGATAGTAAATATTGTCAAGTCAATGAAGTGAAATTCTGATGCTACATCTATTATACGTGTTTATGTTTTGTAAGTGACCTTCGTAACTTACTAAGAAAGGTATTATTGTCTATTTCTTTGTTATATTGCAAATAGATTGTTGCTCAGATTTCTAAGAGCTTTCTGTTTATGCAAGTTGCTGGTTTAGACTTCTTGATGGTTCCATTTATTTTACAAGTATCTTACATTTTGATTCTCTGTTGCTGTTCTTTTAGACCGTTATTATTATCTGAATGGAGAATTGGACTAATATAATTAAGAAAAAAATTGTTAAATTAGGATGAAAATTTAAGGGTGCATTTGTGGTTTGCTGTTTTTATTTTTCAGTTTTGTAAAACATTGAAAATGTGTTTGGTCTTGTATTTCTGAAAATGCATTTTCGAAAATAATGATAAATTTATAACAAAAAACTCAATACATTTTTTACTTTTTGAATTTTTTGGTGAAAATTGTGAGAACACTCGAAATATTGAAAACAAGCATTTAAATAAAATTTTGTTTAAACAAAATTGTAAAAAAGAAAAATATAAAATTCTAATAAATAAATTTTGAAAATTTGAAAAAAAAATTAAAAAAATTTCTAAAAAATAATAAATATAAATAGTTTAAGCTCTTACTAATTATTTACATAAAAATTCTAAATAAATATTTTCAATTCACATTATTAATTTTTATTTTTTATTTCATATATTTTAAACTCAATTTATTATTTATTCTTATTTTATTTTTGTGGCAAGAAAAAATATTGTAAGATTCGCCAACTTTAAAATGTAATATACATGATAATATATTAATATAAAATTATTATATTTTTACTGAACAATCAAATTTTATTGAATAAAATGTCATAAAACAATTTTTCTAAATTTCAAACAAATGTGTTTCCTAATTTTTTGTTTTGAGAAATAATTTTTTAAAACACCAAACGCAATTTAGAAATCTTAAAACGGAAATGATGGTTGTACCGGGGGGGGGGGGTTGACAACCCCCCTCACCGGCCCCTCACAATGGGAGGGGGGCCCACCCGTTTTTAAAACGGGTGGGCCCCCCCCCCATTGTGAGGGGCCGGTGAGGGGGGTTGTCAACCCCCCCGGTAATTGTAGCAAATCTCATCTTAAAATAGACCCTGAAAATTGAAAATGAATTGAAAACTAAAATACAAACCAAACAGACTCTAAAAAACTTGGGAAGCTTATGTTACATTTGCTTTACTGTTTTCAATATGTTTTCAATTTTGCAAAATACTGAAAATGTATTTGGTTTGATATTTCTAAAAATACATTTTCGTAAATAAGGTTAAACTTATAATATAAAACTCAAAACACATTTTTGACGTTTCAGTGTTTTCAATGAAAATTATTAAAACCCATAAAAAATGGAAAACAAGCTTTTAAATAAATTTTTAAAAATTAAAAATTCCAACAAATAAGATTTTAATTTTTTTTAAAAAATAAAATAAAAAAAATAAAAAAAAAATTGATAAATTTTAAAAAATAAAAAAGATAAAATTTTGAATAAATAAAATCTAAAATTCTAAAAAAATTTAAAAAGTAAAGTTCTAAAAAATGTAAAATAAAAATCTGTTAGGTTTTGGCGTTTAGAAAAATAAAAATAAAAATAAATTTCTCGTAGAGTTGCAAACATTTTATGTCGAGCTCGAGTCTCCTTCTTCTTTGATATTTCTCTAGTTTTATTAGCAAGTGATGTTATTAATATACAATCTTGGATTATTGATGGTTGTAATGAAGAAGAGGAGGTTGAAAATGATATCTTACCATCTATAAAAGGTAATAAAATTTATTGAGTTGAAATAAGAGAGCACGATTAATATTTTGCATCAGATGACTTAGATAAAGAAGGTGAGATTGAATTGGAATTTAATACAATCACAAAAGTTTTTGGATTTTTAAGCCGATATTCATATATAATCTAATTGAAGAGATTTATTGCCAAGTAATTGTAGTATTTATGATTTTGAGCAATATATTTTTGTTGAAAATTTAAAAAATATGTATAAAGTTAAAAAAAAAAATGTATTATCTTATTTGTTTAGCAGTTTAAAATATAAAAAATATCAATACCCATAATTAAGTATAAGCACGCATACACTTGTAATGTTTGATGTTCGGTCAAGACGCATTGTCACGTATTACGTATTTTAGAACTTTGATCTTTAGCAATCTTAAAACAGATATTTGAAACAAGAACGAAAATGAACTCAAAACTCAAAATTGAAATACAAACCAAACGAGCCCAATGATTTTAATATGTTCATGATAAGAGGGAACAAGTAATTTTGGGTGCCAAGGACATATTTTCAAGCATAATAATAGAAAATTAATGGTGCAAATGAATAATGATGAAAATTTAGTTGGTTATTGTCGACTGTATGACGATCAACAATTCTTATTAAAAATCAATATTTGTTGACGATTCATACAAAATTATGAATAGCAATACCATTGGTGATTGCTAACACAACTTTGTCAATTATTACTGATGACAATGTCTACAATGGCACTTTGGGAAATCACCCACGGTGTTCCAAGTAATCGAAGAGAACCGATTAATATGATAGTGATTCTAATTGAAGTAATATGCACATGTTTGGTTTAAGTCAAAATCAACAATTAATTTTAACTACATATTTTGCTTCTGTCTGGTTTGAATTAAAATCTCAAGGCAAAATAAATAATTAATTTTAACCACACATTTAATGAAGCCCACAACTTTTCAACCACAACTTTTCATCAACTTTTATTAAAATTTAATTTTAATATCTACCAAACAGGGGTTTATATGACTCAAAACTTCTTAATACATATTTCATCATCTTTTTATCAAATCTTCTAAAAATCTGATTTTAATCACCATCAAACAAGGACTGTATGTTAACGATTCAGACAAAATTATCGACATCAATACTATTGATGGTCACCAACACACTTTTGTTAGCCACCTTTTTGTTAACAATTATCGAATGAAAATGTAGTGACCTTATCACGAATCACCAACGAGAACTGTTTTGTGATCCTCGACAATATGATCATTGGTGTTTCTAATTAAATCAATATTCTATAGTAATCATCGAAACACCTTCCGTCACACAAGGGAAACTGTCCGTGTCACTCACAAAATATTGCTGTTTTTATATTTTTCATTTTTTTTTATAGGATACTAACATATAAGTTAAAATATCTTTTTATTATTTTCGAATAATAGTTTCGACTTATAAGTTATTTTTTAGCGATTATCTTGAGCTGATAAATTTTTTGGTTAGTATTTAATCTTTATATTTTTATTAATTTATTTATTCACAAATTTTCTTTGGTAAATTTCATTCTCAATTTTGAATTATTTTTTTTTAATGTTATTAATAACCAAAAGAACCTTTCAGAAGAAAAACAAAGACAAAAATATGTAAATTTTAAAAATTGAAGACCTTACACGATCACTTAACTCGCCTAATATTTGAGTTGGCTCTTTTGTTGATCAATTTTGGGGTCCTGACACAAAATATCTAAAAGTAAAAAAAATGCATTTCCGATTAGAATATAAGTAATGTAACGCTACATTTTATTGAGCAAATGCCCTATATTTGATAGGCATTTTATTCTAGGTAATTCTTTTTCTGTCTTTCCCCCACACGTGCACACTTTCCAGCTTTTTGGTGAATTTGTTTTCCCACAATTTTGGTGGGAAAACTGTTTTCCAGTTTTTTTTTTTTTTGCAATAAAAACAAATTTTATAACAAATTATATATAAAAAAAAAATTCACTTTAATAAACAATTTCCATGTAAAATAAATCCAAAAGAACACTAAACTTTGATTAAAAAATCATTTTCTAGGTTTTTTTTTTTTGATAATGGAAACAAATTTTATAACCAACTGTGAAAAAAATTATCACTTTAATGTACAATTTTCATGTAAAATAAAGCCAAACGAACACAAAAAGATCCAAAGTTTTAAAATTTTTCGGGTGAAAAATTATACCAATCAAACACACTTAATTAACAATTCCCTGAAAAATAAGTTATAGGCAATTATTTTCTCTGGAATTCATTTTTTTCACCCATTTTCCACCATTACAATCAAACAGACTAGTATTGTTGAACAAGTAGCCCATGTGGGATTGTGAATACACTTTTTTTTATAATTTGATTACTTTTTTATTCAAAATTTTCTTATTTATTATAATAATAAACTAAAATGTCATAAAAATATTTTATCGACTCAACTATTAATACTTGTCTATATTAGGGGTGTAAGTGGTCCGATTTTACCAGTTTTTAATAGATTTTCAAACCAAACCGTTTAAACCGGTTTGAGAAAACTCAAACCTAAATCTAATGGTTTGGTCCGATTTTAAACAACAGGTTTCGTCATATATTTTTTTGCATGTCTACTTTTATGTCATTAATTTATTGAATTCATATATATCTATATCTTACTAGCAATAAATCTAAAACAACTAAATATATCTATTATAAATTTAAATATCAACTAAATCCAAGTGAAATTATAATAATAATTTTTTGTTCACCCTTTTTAGGCTAAGACGTTACGATAACGTCACAATACAAGTCTAATAAATTAAATATAAGGCCCAAAACGCCTATAAACTAAATATTTATTTGAAAGCATATAGTTTCATAATACTGTTACTGAGATATCACTAAAGCAATACCTTAAATGATAAACTTTACGCATACTTGATCAAAATCCAAGACTATAATAGGCTAACTGAATAGATATCATCCTTATTAATTCAAAACACTTAAGAAACAATTTAACAAAATATCTAAGCATACAATAAAACACAACAATTAAATTGATGCAAGTATAGTGGCCATTGGAACCATTGTTGGTTTCTTTTAGTTTATTAAACAGTTCATCCACATATCAAATTGCGCATGAACACTTTTTAATTTCTATTGACATATTTTATCACGTCTAATTCAGTCACAAAACAAGAGTATGTCCACACAAATAGAATAGAATCATGTACATAATAGATAAACCATTTCCATCAAAGTGAATAAATTTATTTCACAATCATCCAATAGTTGAGAGAAATGTGAAACTCATATAATTTCAGATTTCTTACCTCAGTTTGCTCAAAAAAATTATTGATTCGAAACTTTATTCGTAAAAAATATTATCACCGAAGACCCATGATCTCTGTCTCCGATTTGGTGTGGTGCGGTAGCTCAAGGCTGTGTCGGGTCAGTTGAAGTTCATTTGAATTCTGAAGAGGAAAAGAACTTTTCATATATTAGGTTAGTCTTGAGATTATTAGATATAAATTAGGATTATTGGGTAATAATAATATATTTGCAATAGAAAATTAAAAATTGAAAAAAATACCCACACATGACAAAAGTATTGAATTTTACATATTTGGATTTTTTTAGAAATTTTCATTTTTTTTATTTTTATATATTTTTCACTTGTTCGGTTTGGTTTTAAACCGCAATAAAAATTCTCAAACATAACCCAAACCATTTTTGACCGGTTTGGTTTGGTTCAAAACTATTTCGTTGACGGGTCCACGTGGCACCAAACCGACGGTTTCTAAAATACGGTTTAGATTCGATTTTTTTGGTTTGACCATTTTTGCTTACAGCCCTGTTTGTTTCATTTTTTATTGATGTTAGAAGTGGACCTAATAAAATTTAATTGCAATCAAGTTTATTAAGTGGTTTTTGTATCTATATACAAGTCATTTTGAAAAAAAAAAAAGATATATTTTTCAATTTTTTATATATTTCTATATTAATTATTTTATTATTATTACGATTCAAACCCGATTCAACCTTTCGATTCTTGAGCCTTTAGCTTTTCCGAGTCTACGATCGGGTCGATTTTCAAAACATTGTTGAAAACTTTATGGACTTTTGTTATTCCTATAATTATTGATCAGTTGAATTTCGGGTTTAATTGAAATAGAATATATCAAATTAGACTTGCTTTGTAGTATTGAAAATCTATTGCTGGACAACCAATGAACACGTGAAAAATTAATAGATAATGTGGTTCTCTTGGAGAGGTCTTAACTTTCAACTTAAGCCAATACAAATCTTAATTGAGAAAACAAACAATAAAAAGTGATTCTTACCACTACCAGGAACCAACCACGAGACCTTTTATAAGACGCCAAAGCTCTCGAGAAGCTCCTCCTCACCATTCCGACAGCCGATCAAATTGCTCCTCTTCACCATCCAGTCTGTTTCTTCTCAATTCTTTAATTGAAATAAGGTAAAATTATTTTCTTTCCTTCTCTTTTGAAGAGAGAGAGAGAAATTTCATAGATTAATTACTAGCCTTTTGTTTTATATATTTGAATCATAAATACAGAAACCCGAAATTGATGAATTTGGTAACTGCATGCCTTGGTACCCTCATAACCAAACTAACATCCGTCTGATTTTTGTGTGTGTGTGTTTTCTTTTCTTTTCTTTTCTTTTTCTGGAGATCGTATTAATGAACGACCCTATCGATCTGGAACAACACTTTTTAGTTTTGACGAAACAACTATCAGTATCTGATTTTTATGATTTGTTCTATTGAGCATGTAAATTTGTTTTTCTAATTGCAGGGAGAATTCTGTGAATTTTAAGCTGTTTTTTATTTTACCTTTTGCAATAACTCCTCGACAAGATCTTTCTTTATATTTGAGTTTTAAACTTAAACTTTGTTACAGATTATAGTGTAGAGAAAGCGAGGTTGGAAATAGGGCGGTAAATTGAATTTCAATTCTAAATATAAATATTTTATTTCATTCCATTAACAAATCAAATTATTTGTTACATATTAATTATCAGTTTTTGAAATTGTAAAATTAATTACAATAATAAATTAAATTAAAAAATATATAGATATTTATTTACTTTAAATTAGTAAACTAAAATTAGAAAGACATTGGTTGAAATCAACTTTTTTTTTTTAATTTTCCAATTCTTAAACAAGTTTAATAATTATAAATTTTTTTAACTTTTTTATGTTTTGAATTTGATCATTTTTTATTCCAAATTTATTTATTTTAGTGACAAATAATATGCCATAAAAATATTTTATCAACTCAATTATTTATAACAAATCGGATCGGATTGACCTATGTCCAAATTTGATCCATTTAGTTAACGGATAATCGGATTCGAATTTTGATCGGGTTATCGGACTAAGACCCTAAATCCATCTCCCATTAATTTTTTCGGATTCGGATCGGATCAAAATCCAATCAATTGACGGCCCTAGTTGAAAATAGTGGGTCAATTGAGTCAACTTTGACCACAATTCTAAGTGGGACCCGATGTTCGATTTATCGAAATTAATATTCAATTAAATTTTACATTCCAAGTAGATAAGTGTAGAATATTTAATTGTGAAAAACCATTTCAATATGAATGAGAAATTATGGTTGAAAGTTGGACAATAAATAAGAGGAATAAATGGGAAAGAATTGGAAAAATGTTTCGATTCCACATAGGTTGCAAACACAACCTTGAACCACTTAATAAACTTCAAGTTTGGAAATGAGTTTGGGCCCCAAGGGGTACCAATAGTATTTGAGAGGGGGGAGTCTTAGACAAAGTCTAGACTAATCCAAAGGCCACATGTGCGCGCCGTTGCCGTACAGCACGGGGTCAGGTCGTGGGCTGGACCTGTGTCAATATTATTTTTTTGGATAAAATTTATTTAAATTTTTATTTGAATTCAATTAATTCTCTCTCTTTGACAGTATATTAACTGTCTCATCAGTTTACAAAAATTGTGCGTTAAGTGGGCGTGAGTGGAGAGTTGTATGGAAACTGCCCACCCGTCAACTCTCTCCTTTATTTAAATGGTCCTCAGGCTTTTATCTAAATATACAGAAAAATGCACGAATTCATTCTGCATACATACTCTTCTTTCGTTGTTCTTGTCTGCATTAGTCTACAGAGAGTACTTCCGGTTCTAGCTCGGTTAGTTGTCTTGCAGTCGAAGTGCTGCTTCTGCAAGTGTCTGATCGTTGTATTTTGGGATACGCTTTACCACATACCGTAGTACTGTGTGACGGGGTAAAAACGTCTTAAGGACAGAGAGCCTAGTTCTCGTCTCGATCATCCTTATTCTGAATTCTGGCCTTGTTTATGCATTTTGTTCTTGCTGTTTATTGTCAATCGCGCCACCTCTCACCTCCACCACCCCGTCCCAAATTTCCTCCAATTTCCCCTCTCAGACGAAAACTCCATCGTCGCCACCGAATCTGGTTTGTTGTTGTTGGAGCAGTGATGATGGTCGCGGTGATGGCAGCATAATTGTTCTGGTGATGCAACGGCGCTCCTCCTCTCACCCGAAGATTTGCTGCACGGAGAGAAAATGTGATGTGCCGCCGCTCTCAGATAGAAGACGTGCAGTGACCAATTCTCGACTTCGAAGAGTGATATACCTTAATTCATCTTTACCTTCTCTCTTCAACCGGTCGCCGCCGCTTCTCACCTCCACCACCCCGCCCCAAATTTCCACCAATTTCCCCTCTCTCTGACGAAAACTCTGTCGCCGCCACCGAATCTGGTTTGTTGTTGTTGGAGCGGTGATGGTGTTCGCGGTGATGGCGATACAATTGTTCTGGTGGTGCAGCAACGCTTTTCCTCTCGCCCGAAGATTTGCTGCACGGGGAGAAAATGTGATGCGCCGCCCCTCTTAGATCGAAGACGTACATCGACCAGTTCTGGACTTCGAAGAGTGACATACCCTAATTCATTTTCAATCCTTGTTTTTCTCTCACTTTTCTCTCCCTCCCCTTTCTCTCTGCCCAAAATTGCAGCTTCACCGAAGGAAGGCCACCGCCGACATACTGCGATAGCACCGCTCTCCGACGCTGCTACAAGTTATTGAATGAATCAATTTTATGGATCTGCTGCGAAACCACTCCGTGACGTTCAAATCGCCGCTGCGACGGAGCCGCTTCTCCCTTCCGCTGCTACAAATTCATTCTTCTTCCTTTTTTAAAAATTTTTTCAGTAGTGTCTTGGAGGTGTGAGTGCGGTGGTGGAGGATGTGTGTGGTGCGGTGGGTGGGTGGTGGATGTGTGGGGTGCAGTGGTAGAGGATGTTTGTGGTGCGGTGGGTGGTAGATGTGGTGTGGTAGTGTTGGGAGAGGTGGTGGGTTTTAGTAGGCGGCAGTGTTTGATTGGAGGTGGTGGTGGGTGGTGGTTGTTGGAGCAGGATGCAGCGGTTATGTATGTGGTGGTGGAGCTGCTGGTGGTGATAGTAAGGTGGTGGCGCAGGCGATGGTAGATCTGGTTGCAATTTTTGTGTGGCAGTGCAGGTGGAGGTGTTGATAGTAGTGGTGGTGTTGTGGTGCTGGCAACAGTAGCAGGGTGAGGGTAGTGGCAAGTGGCGGTAGTGGTAGTGGCGGTGGTACGTGACTATTTGGTGCATGTGACCAATTATTTGGTTATATGTGACCAATTCGATCCATTGTCAGCTCTAGTAAGAATTAAAGTTTCATTTTGAAATTGGGATCCACCAAGCACGAGGTAGATCTAAGGTTGTTTCAGCAATTCTACACGAACCCCATGTAGTAAGGGGTGTTGGGCCTAGGGCTGTAAGCAAAAATCGTCAAATTGGAACATCGAATCGAAATCTCATTTTAGAAACCGTCGGCCTAGGGTTGTTTCATTCAATTATTGCACATATCTCTCATTAATTCTTAACATTGAAGACGCTAACAATACATTCAAAGTAACACAACACGTACATTGCACGAAAAAAAAAAAAACTAATTTCTTTAAAAGAAACTGAAAATTAAAGTACAATTAATGTGTTAAATCGGGGACTTCCATTGTTATTAAATATGATTTTTAGTTATACTAGAAAAAATATTGAACTCGAGATTCAGTTGATTAAATAATGCTATAAATAAATGATTTAGTATAGTAATAATCCCCCTCTTCTATTAAAAGAGGAAATCCTCTATTTACTGTTAATTCAAGACGTATTTCTCTCTTCCCATTTTATCTCTCAATAGTCAATAATTGGGCTTCCCTCTTCTGTTAAAAGGTCAATTATTGCGGCTTGTGAGAACCAATGTTATTAGTCAATAATTTACATCTACCACTAATATTGAATTCCACAATCAGAGAACCAATGTTATTAGTAACGATTATTGTTGTAATTTTTTTTTGGTTTCCCTCAAACTAAAAAGAAAAAGAAATAATCAACTAAAATAATTAGCTCTTGAATTTCACAATAAAAATAAACACATCATGACCCCTGCAAATGTAGTGGTACATAATTTGTTGTGTCAATACGATAATTTGTTGTGTCAAATCGAAGTATGTGAAGTAAATTGAAGTAAATGAAGAATAATAAAAACTTCTACATGTGAATGGTTAAAGAATCCGTAAATTTAGCGTGTGATGATCACAAATAATCAAGAATCCATAACCTCGTGGGGGGTTCGGGGGCAACGCCCTAGACGGGGATCGACCTGTCGAGGGGGCTGTGCCTCTTGAAGAGTTTATTTATTGGAAATAAATTTTTTTTAGCAAATACCAAAGACAATGGAAGTAAGAAAAAAATAATATTTTTAATGGTTTTGTTTTACAAAAAAAAACTTGCTCCGTGTTATGCAAAGCAATGCTCCGTCGTGTGCAGAGCATTTGATTATTTTTTTCTTTTGTTTATAAAGTTAAATTTCTACTAATTAAATAACAACAATAAATAAATAAAAATTATCCTTTCATTTATTTTTATTAAAGTAAAAAAAATAAATTGTAAGCTTGCAGGATTAATATATATATAAAACTACTCCGTAAATGCTTTGCACACCACGGAGAGCAATTGCTCCGTGATTGCTACACACACTACGGAGCAATGCTCCGCAATGTGGAGCATTGCTTCGGACACCACGAAGCAAGAATTTTTTTTTTTTATATAAACATGGCCATTAAAAATATTATTTTCCCCTACTTTCATTATCTTTAATATTTGCTTTAAAAAAAAATTTATTTCCAAAAGATACTCTTTAACACATACACAAAAAATAGAATTCCTTTCGAGGGCAACATTTTAAATTTTTTGCTTCATTCCATACATACATAAAATCAAAATTCCTTCCGTGTCTCCGCGCCCGTGCTTTTTTTATTTCTTTTTTTTTTGTCAAAAATTCTACTTATTTACATTTTACACAAATTATAAATACAATTTCATTTATTAATAATTTAACTCGTAAAAATTAGAAAATATTCAATGCCATGCATTCATAAAAATCAAATGTGCTGCCTCGAGCCCCCACGAGAGGCACTGCCCCCTCGACCCCTGCAACCTGGGTGCGAGTCATTTTTAAGGCCAAAATTCGCTGTTTTCGCTTCCAAATCGTCAAATTAATTTATTTTCTTCTTTTTACAACAAGATTTCGTGAGCTACATTTTTTTTATAGCTTGTCTACATTATCAAAATACATAAAATAGTAGTCAAGTTGATAGTTACATTCAGACACACAATGTTAAATTAAACAACACCCAACCTTTCTTGAAAATTAGACTTGACTCAACAACATAACTTTCACCTTCAAATAAAATTTATTTTGCATCAATTACAAATTTACTGGGATAATTTAAATTGCCCATATCTAACATTCAAGATGTAATTCATGATAATTTAACATTTTTAACACACTAATGTTAAAAAACTAGTAATAATAGAAGATTAAAAGTGGGTTGATAATGCTATAAATAAAAGATTTAAAGTGGTATAGTAATAATTAATTTCATAATAGTAGAAAATTAAAAGTCTTCAATACAGAAGTCGCATTTAAACTGGAGATGCGATTTTCCTACCACTACCAGGAACCAACCATCACAAGACCTTTTATAAGACGCAAAAGTATTCAATACATAAGTCTTAAATATTATTTTATTAAAGAATGTGGGGTTGTAAAGAAGAGAGAGAAAATTGTATTTTGGAAATAATGGGGATCAAACAATGCTCAACTTTAAATTGTGCTTTAAAATTTTTATTTTTTAAAAAAAATTCAAATTTTTACGCTAATATTACTTTTTGTCTTGTAGAAGGAAAATGCAAGTGTTGCGAACCCAAATCTATTTATCGATGATGGAGTTCTTACAGAAAATCAATTTATTGACTACATGTATGGTAGATGAGCATCAAATAAGTTTGAGTAATACTATTATTTTGTGTTGATTTTATTCTTCTTTGTAAACGTTAATTTTAAAATATTTTTAATTCATTGTAAACATTCATTTTTTATGAACTTATATAATTTTATTCGAATCTTGATAAATTGTGAATCATGATATGATGCATGTAGGTTATTGATGACCACGAACATATGCATATATATGTCGGCAGCTTCAAATATAATGTCTCCTTCCTAGTTTTTGATATCTTGTTGAGTAATGCTATTTAGAATAGTTTATGTGGTAGCAGATCATTACTACATTGTCCAATGAAATTGAAATGTGTTTTCATTAGTATTCTAAAAAGCTCGGGACTCTAGCAAAATGTCTTTCTTCGTGCCAAGATGCTTTTTTTCTGATTCCTAAATTGCTGAATTTTTTCCTTCATTTCTTTCGTCTTCCGTTAGGGCTGTACATTGTCCGACTCAGTTCTCTGTGAAACCGAACTGAATCGAAAATTTTCGGACATTTAGTAAATGGAATCGATGGGTCCAAATAAATTTTGGAACCGTTCGAATTCGGTTCGATTCCGTACCATAATTAAATTTTTTAACATTTACAGCAATACTACATAAATATCACTAATGACATGTTCAATATTAACTTTTACAAATTAACGTAATCCAATTTAAAACATATAAATAACAAGTTGTTCAATCAGATTAATTTACATATCCAACTATTTGATTTAATATCAATTGCTTGACTTGTCCCACTAAAAAACTCTACAAGAAAAAAATGAAAAAACACAATTAACAAACATAAATAAAATAAAAATTATACAACTAATAGTGTAATAAGATTTAATAAGAAAAAATATAATATATATTTTATTACATGTCTCAATGCATTCATAGAACTCTGTCTCTTCAATACAAACGCTATCTTGGAAAACTCTCAAATGTCTAGATTCTTCCCTTAGCTAGTTTTGTGTAAAAATTAAGGCCTCAACTATTTTAGGAGTTAAAGAAGGCTAATTACCTAAGACCAGCTCAGAAATTAGATATTAATTTCACAATTAATATTAATAATAATATTATAAAATTATATTACTTCATATACCCACCCCTACCCCCACCCCCACCAAAATTTTTAACCCTAAATAATCAATTCTCTTCGCTCTCTCACTTCTCTTGAACAACACCGGCCTTCGCCTCTCCTTTCTCCCTCTTCTCCTCCCTTCTTCTTCCTCTCCCCCTCCCTCCTTAGGCCGCGACGCTGCTGCGACACCAACAGTAGCATCGCGCGACAACTTCTTGTCTTCTTTGCTACACCAGCGCGGCGTCGCGCGACGCTGCTGCGACACCACTGCCTTTTCTCAGCATCGCAACGCTACAGTTCGCGGTGCTTGAGCGAGAGGAGGACTAATGCTGGTGGTTTTTTTGGATCGATGTGATGAGTAGAAAAGGGTATACTAAATGCATTTTTTCACTTCTGGCTGGCCCATGCTTCCGGAAATTAAAAAGAAGACTGGAGTGTTTGGTTGGTTCCGGCGAAGAGCCGAGACTCTATGCTTGAAGTAGCGGTGGTGGTGTTTTGTACGGCTGGATGCGACGGTAGTGGTGGTGTTTTGTGACTAAGAAGGCGGAGGGAGTGGTGGTGTTTTGTGACCAATTTTTTGATTGATCTGTGACCAATTATTGGTGGTGGATCGAGAGTGGGGAGGGATGTTTGATGTATGTGACCAAATAATTGGTTCATTGTGATTAATTGTGACGAGGTGATGATGGTGGTATTGTTCAGGCGGTGACAGTGGTGTTATTGTTAGTGAGTGTTTTAGGGATTGTGGTCGACAGCGAATGGGTCGAAGTGTCTGTGACCAAATATTTGGTCATCTGTGACTTGTGACCAACCATTTGGCGTCTGTGACCTAGCGATTGTGATTTTTTTTGTGTCTGTGATCTAGCTTAAAATTGATAATTTGTAACTAAAAAAATAATCTGTGATCTCGAAATAATATGTGACCTATAAAATATTAGATATGTGATTTCGAAATAATCTGTGACCTACAAATTTTTTTATCTGTGACCCGAAAATAATACGTGACCTACAAAAAATTTTATCTGTGACCTCGAAATAATCTGTTACCTACAAAATTTTTGATCCGTGACCTCTAAAAAATTGTCGGAGTTGTTGCCGGTCACCGGAGTAGTCGTCGGAAGAGAGGTGGCAGTGGGACGGGTTAATTATATTACATTACAGTTTACTATTTAATTTAATATAATAATTGTGAAATATAATTAATTAATTTATGAAAAACCTGATTTTTGAAAATCTAAATGTTCGTGCCTGATTTGTGATTTCGTGAAAGTAAATATTTGACCCATGAATTTTTCCCGTTAAAGAACTCCTAAATAGATCAAAAATGGATTTATAAAATGGGTTGGGCTGGACTAACTAGGCATGGTCTTTGGAGTCTGAGCATTAATCACCTAATTAGTTAAGGGAACAATAATTTCTAAAATATTTACTTTACACCATTTCAAAAATCCAAAAACAAGTTTCAAATTTCACAAATCAGGTTTTTTAATTTTCTATTTATTAAATAATGAATTATTAAATTAATTTATTATTAAATATTTAATTCTAATTCCCACCACCCCTACCGCTCCGGGGATTCTTCCGGCTACCGTTTCGGTCACAACTCTTCTCGGCAACTGTTACGGTGATCCGATTCCCGCGATGGTTCCGACGACTGATCCGATTCCGGCGACTATTTCGGGACCGTTCCACCGCCACCTTATTCCGACAACTGCTCCGATTCCGGCAAATGTTCCAACTCCAGTGAATATATTAAGGTCACAGATCTATATTTTTAGGTCACAATTCAAAATTTTCATAGGTTACAGTTTGTTGGTCGGTCATATATCACAAAATTATAAGTCACATTACTTATTTTATGTATATTATGTCACAGTTTTTTAAATTATTGGTCAAAAATTAATAATTTTTAGGTCACATATCATGTATTGGTCACATTTTATCTAATTCAATCGTCTCATATTGTTTATTAGTCGCCAACCAACCAAAATATTGGTCACAACACCCACAGCATTTGTGACCACCACCAAAATCATTTGCGATCACCACTTCGCCATTCGCCACTGCCTCCACCAGCGGCTCCCCCACCCTCCCCCACACCATCACCACACTAAAACCACCATTGCCACACGCACAACCAAAACAATGCAGAACACACAACCACCGTCGCCACCAATTTCAAATCCTCAATTTCACAGTGCCCGATCCACGCCAACACCAGAACACACCCAACCGCACACAGAACACACACAATCGCACACAGAACACAACCAACCGCACTCGTCGCCCAACCGACCAAAACAAATATGCACCTAACCGCACCCAATCAGATCTGCTCCTCCCATGACCATTGCACCTCCACCAATCATAAATCTGTTGCACCTACACACCAAACACAGATCTGTCGCACCAAAAATCGCCACACCCACGCACAAACACCTGACCATCGCAACCGGTGCACGTACACACACCCCCAGCCACCGCTACATCCCAACACCGCAACCACCTCGCCACACAAAAGAAAGAAAGAAGCGACGGATTGCAGCGTCGGCGGTGGAGTCCAGAAGAAAGAGACGAGAGCGAGACTGAAGACGATAGAGGGAGCGTCGGCGATGGACTGCATCGTCATCGGTAGCGACTTCTGAGAGAACCGGGGAGGAGAGAATGGGAGGATGGGACGGTGAGGAATGAAATTTTAGGGTTGATTTAGGTTATTTTAATTGGGATAAAAATTATATAATTAATATTAAATTAAATATAGAAACCTGATTTTTGAAATGTTAAAACTGTGAGCTGATTTGTGAAAATAGTATTTCAAATCCTTGGCTAGCTGTAATTTCCTCATTAGTTAATTTGCTGATTTGTTTAGAAAAAAATAAAATAATTTGATTTATTCAATATAAAAATTAATATTTTTTTTTTCGAAAATTCGATTCTTATTCGGTTCTTGGTCGAGAACCTAGAACCGAACCGTACATGTCAATTCTTAATTCGGGTATCCATTCGGGTATTTAATTTAAGAAGAACCGTTTGGTTCAGTTCGGAAGTTTTGTCCAGCCCTATCTTCTGTAGACATGCTTTATTAGTTTTTTTTAAGTATTTTATTTGACTTTAGCTTCTTATTATTTATAAAAAAAGTCATTTGACTTTAATTTAAAGTTTTTAAAAGATTTTATTTGTACAAAAGTTAAAAATAACTTTATCTAAATAGTTAAACAAGATTTAAATTTTGGTGTTATCTACATTATTTAATTATGATCTTGAGACTTATTTTATTGCAAACTCTAAAAGCATATATGAAACTCCTATAAATCTATTAAGTAAGACTTGTTTAGTTGAAAATTGAAATTATAAAAAATATTCTAATTTTTGCATTTCGAAAACTTGAAAATTGTATAATTAACTAACGGTAGGAGTTTTTGAGTAAATATTGTATTTTATAATTTTAGATGTTTAATATGTATTATTTTAATTTTTAAAATGATAAAAATTTAAAATAATATTATAAATAAGAACTTTTTTTTTGTACGCCTAAGTCTCATCTAGACTCACTTCAATTCGTAAAGCTTGAAGTTTCGACTACACGCGTGGTCACGCTTTACGTTTTTTAGAACACTGATTTTCATACTTTGAACAATGTACGGAGTAACCTAATGTTACATAGATTCATACTAAGCATCAAGTTTGTCAAACAACATTATTTTGTTGGACTACTGATGCAAACTTTGTGTTTATATAAAATATTGGATGTTCGAATTCATCCTATAAATTCATGAATTTAAAAATTAAAAAGCGTAACCAAAAAAGTAAGCAATGGTCTCATTATATTTGATGTGAATTCAAAGTGATTCTCTTTAAATTCCTTTAACAATCATGCTATCAATTTTCAATTAATGTTGACTATCTTCATAATAGTTATCCACACTTTTCGAAATTATTACTAATATAAAATAATAATTTCACTTTAATATTTGTGATTAAAATAAGATTATAAATAAAAAGTAAAAATATGGGAGTTATCATTTTAATCCACAATTCTTATATGCCTATCACACTTTAAATATATCCCTATCAAGATTTTAAAATTTTAAAAAATACTTTCAATATTACCCTTTTTATATTCACACACACACACACACACAGAGAGACACTGGGCTAGGCAAAAAATTCAAACCAAATCGAACGGTTCTTCTTAAATTAAATACCCGAACGGGTATTTGAATCAAGAACCGATGGGTTTGGTTCGATTTTTGGTTCTAGATCAAGAACTGAATCTCTCTAAATTTTTAATTTTTTTTATATTGGATAAATAAAAAAATTTTAATTTTTTCTAAACAAATTAATAATTTTTAATTTATTTATATTTGTTAATTGTGCATTTTCAATTTTTTCTTGTAGAGTTTCTTAATAGTTAGTATGTCAAGTCAAATAATTGATGGTTAAATCAAATAGTTGGTAAGTATTAGCAATACTTTAAAATATTTTATCTCTATGACTTCTAATTTATATTTCTTTTTTATGTAGACTATATGGTTTGTAGCAAAGGAATTATTGATATCGATAACTGAAGTTTTAGTATTAGTATCTAATTTTTGGTATTTGCTTCTCTTGAAAATTAATCTTATTGGATTACTTGTTATTTATATGTTATTAAATTAGACTACGTTAATTTGTAAAAGATAAGATTGAACGTGTTTTTAGATATATTTGTGTAGTGTTATTCTAAATGTTAAAAAATTTAATTATGGTACGGAACCGAACAAAACCGAACAAAACCGAACCGAACCGAACTCGAACTCGAACGGTTCCATAATTATATTTGGACTCGATGATTCCATTTACTAAATACTCGAAAATTTTTGATTCGCTTCAATTATCTTTAAAATCGAACCGGACCGCGTTCAGCCCTACACACATATATATTCTAAATCCATCCTTATTACAATTTTAAATTTTTAAGAAGCATTGGATTCATTACCATTTACCTTCCAACATTTCGATAAAAGCAAAGTTCGTTAGTTTTGGTGTTTAATTATAAATTAAAAGTAACTTTTTGTTTCTTTATGTTCCGAAAACGGTAATTATCACACAACGTCCTTACCTTTTCTTACTATTATGAAAAATGTCCATACCTTTAATTTTTTACATTTTCATTCTTATTTCCACATTTCATTGCATAAAATGTCATTTTCATGCATTTTCTCAATTAACAGTTGTGAAATGACGAATATACATTTCTATTTAAATAAAATAAAAAGACAGAAAGAACTAATTGTAATTATAATCCCAAATTTCTTAAAAAGTGCAAACGAGTCTCAAATAAATTATTAAAAAAATTAGAAATTAAAATTTTATTTTTTAAAAAGTACAAACAATTAAAAATTAAAAAAATTAAATTTCTTTATTTTCCTTTTATTTTTTAAATTTAAATATGATGATGTATTCGTCATTTCACAACTTTTATTGAGAAATTGGATGTAAATGGATAGAAATAATGGTTTGTGCAATTAATGGTATAATTAAGGGTTAAAATGTCAAAAAATTAAAATGCATGAATTTTTTCACAATAATAGTGAAATGTAGGGACGTTATGTGATATTACTCTTTTAGTAATTTATTTGGGACTCGTCGCACTTTTTTAAAAAATTGAGACTATCGCAATTAGTTTTTTTTTATTTAAGTAGAAATGGTTTAAAACAAAGAGACAAAAACAAATAAACGGAAATAATTTATAAATAAATTACTAGATGAATTAAGAGTGAGACTTCATCAACTGCACAGCTGCTGACGAGTGACACTTAGCACGAATGCATGACTGCAAGTGGCAAACATGCCAAGTGATGTGCTGATGGAGCACATGCACGAGTTAAATAGAAGTTGGCCAATGTTTTTGTGATAAGTGCCACATTGGGTGGGGGTCTAGCAACCGTTCCAATAAATAGGGGCTTGATTTCCTGGAAATTTACATTCAAATTGAAGTGAAGAGCATGGAGCTGCTCATATGAAAGAGTCATACCCAAAATCTTAAGGACCTTGTAACAAACCCCAGAAGCCTCTTAACTATATATGCTGGATAACGTTTTATATTTCTCTACCGTATAGTTATCTAGAAACTTAATAAATTTATCTGCAATTAGCATAGCTTTAAACCAGAGGCCAAGTTTTTCTCAAAGCCTATTTCATTTAACTATCTTATGTGCCAGTGTCCAACAGTGTTGGAAGATGAAGCACAAGCTAGGGAGAAGCACGAGCTAAAG
Source organism: Fraxinus americana (assembly GCA_035079005.1). Lineage (NCBI taxonomy): Eukaryota > Viridiplantae > Streptophyta > Magnoliopsida > Lamiales > Oleaceae > Fraxinus > Fraxinus americana. The sequence goes on along the minus strand of CM068726.1, from coordinate 23,901,386 downwards.
GAAACTAAAGAATTAAAGGAGCTGGCAGCCTAATCATCCATCTTAGCTCCATCAGCTGCCTAATCATCTTTTCCAGCTTCATCAGCTGCTGATTATGCAATGGAAGATCCTAGAAGATTAGATGCTCCACAATCCGTTTTGCCTTGCACATGGTTTCTGTTAGGAGAATATTCTTTCATTATTTTGTAACTGATTTTGTCCTTTTCCTCACCTAAAGTGTATATATATATTGTATCTTGTATAATTCATTCTGTGGAATTCAAGAATCATTTTCACAGAAAATTTCCATCTATTAGAATTCGTTTATCTCAGATTTTACATGGTATTAGAGCCTAATGGCTGAATCAGATAATCATCAAACCTTCCACAAAACACTAACCAAAATGACAATACAACAGTTCATGATCCAACACATGTCAGTAGCCCATACTACATTGGGAGCAATGACGGCCTTTGGATCCATTCTGGTTACTCACATACTTGATGCCAACAACTACCACTCATGGGCAAGGTCGATGAAGAGAGCTCTCGGGATAATGAACAAACTAGGATTCGTAGATGGAACCATTCAAGAACCTCAGGAACCCAATGACCCACTGATGGAACATTGGCTTCGGTGCAATGATATTGTTATTACCTGGCTCCAAAACACCATGGCTATGGACATCAAATGTAGCACTATGTTGCTGAAACAGCTTATCAGCTATGGCAAGAGTTGGAACAACGCTTTGCACAAATGTAATGTACCCAGAATTTTCGAGATTAAGCAAGCTATCACGGCTTTATCACAAAGTCGATGATCCGTAAGCGTATATTTTCCTAAGTTCAAAACTCTGATTGATGAACTACGAATCAGTCCCTAATTGCACATGTGGAGGTTTGAAAACTGTAGTTGAAAATCAGAACCATGATTGGGTAATGAAATTCCTAATGGGGTTGGATGATTCTTACAAAGCCATTAAGGCACAGGTGCTTTTGAACAAACCATTTCCCTCCTTGAATGATGTGTATGCTATAATCCAGCAAGAAGAGAAAAGAAGGCAGATATCAAATGATGGTGCCATCAATGAAGCAATTGCATTACTGGCTAAAGGAAACTTCAAGTTTAATGGCAGACGTAATTCCTTTTCACAGAGGAGAGATAGGTACTATTGCACTAATTGTAAGATTACATGTCACTCACTTGAGAGGTACCTGAAGGATCCAAACAAACCTATATGCTCCCACTGTAAGATGTCAAGCCACACTGCAAACAAGTTCTAAAAGCTACATGGATACCCACCAAGCAACAGATTTAAGGGAAAGAGCAGATACATACCAGCAGCAAATCAGGCCTCCATTTGCCTACCCACAAATCAAGAGCGGCAGAGCAACAAGGCTAATGTGTCTCTCACTCAAGAGGAATATTCTCACTTGATGGCTATCCTAAAATCATCAGCAAATCAAAACATAACCTCTTCACCAAATCAGGTTCAAAGTATCGTTGCCTCAGATTCAGACAATGTCCTTCCAAAAATTTATGGTATATCACTTTGCTCATCTACTTTTAACACTGCAAAGTCCAATAATTCTGCAGCCCCTTGGATATGGGGGCAACATATCATATGATCTGCAATCCATCTTTTCTGTCTTCTATCAAATCCAAAGCTGATTGCTCAGTAAGTTTGCCAAATGGGATTACTGTCCCAGTAACTTGTGTTGGGATTGCACATGTCACAGATTAATTGGTCCTTCAGGACGTGCTATGTGTTCCCTCGTTTTCCTTCAATCTTATATTTGTTAAGAAGCTCACTCAAGCACTAAATAGTTGTGTTATTTTTCTTCCTAATGTCTATTTTATACAGGACCTTTCAACTTGGACAACAACAGGAATAGGTGAAGCAAAATCTGGCTTCTATCAAGTTCTACCTTCAGTAGTATCACCTATGGCCCTTCAGGAAACCTTGAACCATCTAAGTAGCACCTTTTCCCTTGCAGCCTCTGTTATCAATCATGTAAAGGAGTTGACATTTGGCACTACAGAATGGGACATCCATCCCATTCTGCACTTGTTCTTGAAGACTCTATACCTAAGTTAGCCTAACAGAATAAGTCTTGCTCTGTATGCCCTTTAGTTAAGTTACATAGACTTCAATTTCCTGTCAGTCAGCAAAAATATGAAAATTATTTCGATTTAATACACTGTGATATCTTGGGACCTTGTAATGAAATTAAATATGATGAATCACGTTATTTTCTAACCATAGTTGATGATTTTAGTAGGTGCACCTGGATATATATGCTGAAACTGAAACCAGAAGCCACCAGTGCTTTACAAATTTTTTATAAATTGATAGAGACTTCATTTCAAAGAAAATCAAAGTTGTGAGAAGTGATAATGGAGCAGAATTTAATATGAAGCAATTCTATCTAGAAAAAGGAGTCATCCATCAAAGAACTTGCATTGAAACCCCTCAGCAAAATGCTATTGTTGAAAGGAAACATCAGCATATATTAAATGTTGCAAGAGCCCTAAGATTTTAGAGTGGCATTCCATTGAAATATTGGAGTGAATGTGTCTTGACTGTCGTCTATCTGATTAATAGAACTCCCACAACACTTCTAGGAAATAAAAGTCCCTTTAAGATGCTATTTCAAAACAAACCCACATACTCTCATCTGAGGATCTTTGGATGCTTAGCCTACTCCACAACACTCATGAATGGCAGATATAAGTTTGACTCCAGAGCAAAAAGATGCATTTTCTTAGGATACCCATTCAGTGTTAAAGGTTACAAACTACTTGACTTGGAAACAAAAAGGGTGTTCATATCAAGGAATGTTATATTCCATGAAACTATTTTCCCATACAAAGAAGTTAAACCACCAATATGCACATTCCACCAGATCCTGCCAATCTATGCTTCCCTCAAACTCATATCATTTCTGTCCTAATTAACTTTTACAAAGAGGGACGGGATCAATGCGATCAATCTCTTGATCCCGCAGAACCTATAGAGCACTTTCACACCGATGACTCTCAAATTGATCCTACTTCACAACAACAAAACCAACAAGCACCTAATAGCAATCGACCACACCCCATCTCGCCTAGAAGGTCCACCAGGATTCGAAGACCTCTGCAAGGCTACAAGACTTTGTATGTCAACGAGCCGGTTTGCTTTCCCCATTATAGGCTTTGAACAAGGAGGCGAGTTCTATGCCTTCAGGTAGTCCTTATCCTCTCAACTCTACTATATCATATGAAAAATTGTGTGTACCTCATAAAGCTTTTATCTCTTCGATAACTACACGTAATGAACCAAAAACATACCAAGAGGCTATCAAATTTCCTGAGTGGTGTAAAGCCATGAAAAGTGAGATTAAAGCTCTTGAGTTGAATAACACATGGGTCGTGGTTGATCTACTACTCAACAAGAAGGCAATAGGGTGTAAATGGGTTTACAAAATAAAATTCAATACTGATGGAAGTGTGGAAAGACACAAAAACTGCATCGGTAGAGCGCTACACCCAAGAAGAAGGTTTAGACTACCATGAAACATTCTACTTTGTAGCAAAACTTGTCACTTTGTTAGAACCCTGCTCACTCTTGCAGCCATAAGAGGTTGGTTCCTATACCAATTAGATGTTAACAATGCCTTCTTGCATGGAGATTTGAAGGAAGTGTTGTATATGGAGCTGCCCCTAGGGTATGACAGTGTTTATGGATCAAAGGTGTGCAAACTTTGCAAAAGCTTGTATGGACTCAAACAAGCCTCAAGACAATGGTATACAAAGTTATCCAACTTCATTCTTCAGCATGGTTTCACTCAGTCTAAAGTTGATTACAGCTTCTTTGTTAGAACTACTCAAGATTCATTTGTTGCAGTCACAGTTTATATGGACGATATAATTATAGCTGGAAATTGTTTGGAAGCCATAAATAGCCTCAAGAGAGCACTTGATGTTCAATTTAAGATCAAAGATCTGGGAAAGCTGAAGTACTTTCTCGGTATTTAAGTAGCTAGATCGAAAGAGGGAATTCATATTTGCCAAAGAAAGTATACACTGGATATTTTGGCAGATTCAAGAACCATAGGGTCAACCCCAGCAAAGGTTCCACTTGATCAAAACATCAAATTGTCCAAAGAAGAAGGGAAAGTGCTTGATGATCCATCCATCTACCGACAACTCATTGGACGCCTGTTATATTTAACTATAACTAGGCCAGACATATCTTATTCAGTTCAGATTCTAAATCAGTACATCGATCAGCCAAGAATGCCCCATCTCAATGCAACACACAAAGTGCTAAGGTATCTTAAAAGAGCCCCAGGACATAGGTTATTTTATCGCTCTACCTTTGAACTTCAGCTAAAGGGATACTCAGACTCCGATTGGGGAAGTTGTCCAGATACTAGAAAGTCAGTCACAGGTTACTGTGTCTTTATTGGATCATCCTTAGTCTCCTGGAAATCGAAGAAATAGAGTGTAGTATCAAGGTCATCCTTATAGGGTGATGGCTAATGTTTGTTGTGAATTAATTTGGCTGAAATATTTGTTTAAGGATTTGAAGATTCAGCACACTCAAGCAGCCAACTTGTAATGTGATAATAAATCAGCTATCTACATTGCCACAAATCCCATCTTTCACGAGAGAACTAAACATATAGAGATAGATTGTCATCTCATCCAAGACAAGAGAAATAGCCACTGAATATGTGCACACAGACTCTCAAGGTGTAGACATTCTGACTAAGGCATTGAAGTCTAAGTTTTTATCTTCATATGATCAAGATGGGAGTATCAAACATCTACTCTCCATTTTGCGGGGGGCTGTTGGAAGATGAAGCACAAGCTGGGGAGAAGCACGAGCTAAAGGAAACTAAAGAATTAAAGGAGCTGGCAGCCTAATCATCCATCTTAGCTCCATCAGCTGCCTAATCATCTGTTCCAGCTTCATCAGCTACTGATTATGCAATGGAAGATCCTAGAAGATTAGATGCTCCACAATCCGTTTTGCCTTGCACGTGGTTTCTGTTAGGAGAATATACTTTCATTATTTTGTAATTGATTTTGTCCTTTTCCTCACCTAAAGTGTATATATATTGTATCTTGTAACTTGTATAATTCATTCTGTGGAATTCAAGAATCATTTTCACAGAAAATTTCCATCTATTAGAATTCGTTTATCTCAGATTTTACAAACAGTGTAGCTTCAAAACATCCAGAAGTAAAGAAGGAAGAAACTTTGAATTTTCTATTAAGATGTAAGACAAAAAAATGTGACATCATAAATGTGCAGTGGCAAGAATGTATGAGCAAGCAAGGAAGACCAATGCTACAGCAGAAATGCCACATTCATCATTCATTGGTTAACATCCAGAAAATACCTTTAAAATGTACTCCACAACAAGTCCCGTCTCCATCCCCTCCAAAGCCAGTGCCTATGAAATGAGAATGTATTCAATTGAAATCAACTCCAGTAATGATAAATCTTGGTAAAACGAAAAAATGCTCTACTGAGACATATGCGTACCTTCATGAATATATCAATATCTTCATCAGGCTTAATCCCAGCAATCTTTTCTCTTCTTGCAAGTTCCAGAAGCATATCTGTTACAATTTTAAGATCCGAATCTAGGTAATCTGTAATAACATTCACAGAGTCTAATCGAGCTTACCGTATTTATACCCAACACCTTGGCAACGTGCTGGAAAGTCAAGAGTTTCTCTCACGGTCATCTCTGCTACGTGCCAATCTTGTTGACTGACATAAGCAGCTGTCTTTTGGGGAACAAACTCATTCAGACCATGTCCATTATAAGTTATTTCCCCAGACATCTATAAAGAAATCCAGGTTTCAGTTGAGATTTTGCAGAAAATGGATTTTAAAAGTTTTCAGTCAGCATGCAATTAGATGACTATAACATAACCAAATTTCAGCAGGACTGAAAGAGTTTTATTACCTGCAAATCGGATTTAAGACGTCCAGCAAGGGCAAGAAGCAGTGTTGTCTTTCCAGAGCTTGGAGGACCTAATAATAAAGTTAATCTACAAGATAAATTAACACACAATAAGGTACTTTAACTAATGCAAACCAACTAGAACAATGTGAAAAATGCAATGGTTACATGCCTTCCTGGTCGAATTATCCCACTAATATCATCCAAAATTTTCAGCTTCCTTCGACTAGAGGATATCGTTAGCTGCCTGAACAAAGCCTTAGATTGAAAATTAAATAGAAAAGTCAGATAATAAAAACATATCAATAGATTAAGATACACATAACCAACAAGTGTACCTCGGTCATGTTGAATATAAAATTTGGAATTGTAGGCAAAGCTCTGCTACCAAGGTGAACAAAAGATTCAACTGTCAAATGGTGAAATCTGACTTCAATCTTTGGAAAGTCTAAATTTACTCTGCAATGCCACAATGTGAAATGGTCAAAACATAATCACGAAATTTTAGCCCTCCATCCTGTCTTGATGAAGTTTAAAAAAGCACACTAGGACTGTCATGGTGCTTTATTTAAAAAAATGACAAAAATGTCTTGTATTCTATATTTTAGCCCCTGTTTGTTAAAAATTTAAGTCAAAGTTAATAATTAATTTTAACCACATATTTTGTAGGACCCATAACTTTTCAACCACTTATTTCATTAATTTCTATTAAAATCTGCTAAAAATTTGATTTTAATCCCCACCAAACGGAGGCTTATTGTTTATCTAGCATAGCAAATTTTACATATTCAGAAATTTACTGAATTAAAAAATTCTATTATTTAAATAGTATTACATATATTATTTTCAAACTTAAATTAGTTAATAAATAATAAAACACTAGCGCTCAGCCAACTTTCATTTAAGTTATTTAAAAGATTACAACATAGTGAAATTCAGCATCGAATATATCGAATTAAGTTAATAGTTTAAATAATATATTTTTTCCAAGAAAATATTTTTTAAATTTGATATTCAATAATTGTGATGTAAACGTTTTACAATTTAATCAATGATTATGGATTTGTTTGAGCCCATTTTTTGGAAGAATATATTTTGTAACGCCCCCCCCCCCCTCCTTTTTTTAATAGAAGGTTTGATTAAAAAGTAGAATTTTTTTTTTACCTGTAAAATTATTTTACCGTGAGTTTGAAAAAAAAAAAATTAAAGAATGAATATCAAATAATGACTTAAAAGTAGGGATGGTAAAATAGCCAACAAGCAAAGCAAGGCTTGGGTCGTTAAGCTCGCGAGCGGCTCTTGGGCGTTCACGAGAGCTAGTGGGCTCGTAAAAATGTAAACAAAAAAGTTCAAAAAAAAGTGGGCTCAACTCGGCTCTGCTTGATCGAGCTCATGGGTACTTGGGCCGAGCCGATTCATCTCGACTTGGCAAATTGTCACCGCTACTTAAAAGTTTGATGACAGATTGAAAAAATGAGTTTTAAAAAATGGACTCCCACGAGAAATTGGCCGAGTATGAAATATGGCCTCTTTGAACATTGGGACTTAGCATGTAGTGTACATGTCTCAGCTAGGACGAAATTGTAATAAGAATTAACCACGATCTTAGATTTTGGATCTGTTTGGTGGGGACTAAAATCAAATTTTTAATAGATTTTGATAAAAAATGATGAAATGTGTGATTGAAAAGTTGTGAGTGTTATAAAATGTGTAATGAAAATGATCCGTTGACTTTGATTTAGATTAAAAATTGAATTTTAATTTCTACCCAGCAGAGCAAAGAAAAATAATAAATTATTTCATTCCAAATGAATCAAAAAATAAAATAAAATCAATAAATTACCTCTCAAAACGACGTCGCAGTCGTCTGAAGAATTTCTCCCAGTCTTCTTCTACAGAGTTTAATAACCGATCCAGTATAATTTTATGTTCCTGCAATTGTAATTTCTCCACGTCAATTCCCTTGGAATCTCCCAAAATGTTTTTAAAGATTCCCAGCCGTACACGAGTGTACGTCGGCAGCCTTTCCAGCGCAGCGGCCGCCCACCGTAGCGCCTCCTCGTCGTCCCTTTCCTCCCTAAACGACGTCGACTGCGCCGCCAAATTCTCCGCCGAATTCCACATCGATGTCGAAATTCTCAATCTCCAAAAACTTAAAATTTTGCAAGTATGAGAAAACATGCGGTTGGCTGGGGGTTTTAGTGCGAGCATATGGCGGTGAAGATGAGTAAAGAAGACTTTGGAGCTGACATTTTTAGTTGGATTATTAATATTATGAGCTTGCAGATTCAAAAGTTTGCGATATTTCCAACCAAGTCCAGAGTGTTAGTTGAGTTTGCATTATCTTTAAGGATATGAAATTCATTAAGGTATCTCTTTTACTTTAATTTCATACTCGACATACTTGCAGAAATGCTGCAATTCACGTCATTTTCCAATTTTGCTCAGCATTTATGGCTCTGCATCTCTCTCTCTCTCTCTCTCTCTCTCTCTCTGTGCGAGGTACAACCTCTTACGCAAAATGTACAGTCAAGCTGAGTTCTTGACTGGCGTGGCCGCGTGGGCAAGTATGAATTGGCTTAAATATTTGTGTGATTAATCGGGTTGGGCTTGGTGAATTGTGTATGTACACATAAATGAATGCCGGGGAAAGACAGATGGTGGGGAGAGAGCTTATTGAGTCGTGTTTGCCTATGCTTAAAAACGTTCAACTTACTTTTAAGTAACTTTCAAATAAATAATCTTTCCTATTTGGGTAAGCAGAAAAAAGTTACTTTTGAGGAATAATTTATTTTGGATGTCTAAAAAATGGTACTCATTATTTAGCATCTGTTTGGTACATATTCTTTTAAAATACATTATTTCAAAATTCATTTTCAACCACATATTTTTCAATAAAATAATATTTTATATTACATCAATAACTTTTTCTTACTTTTTAACAACATATTTTACATTATATCACTATTTAAAATATATTATTTCCTCAATAATATCCATCGAATATACTTAGACCCTGTTTGATTGCACTTCAATTCCATGGAAGACGGAAATTAAATTTCATTTTCCACATTTTTACATGTTTGATTGTCCAAATTTTTCATGAAATTAGGTGAGAAAAGCTTGTCTAGGCAACTTCTTTTTTTTTTTTTTTTTTTGTAGTGGAAACAAATTATATCCCCAATTGTAACAATTATATCTCTTTAATGGACAATTTTTATGGAAAACGAAGTCAAACGAATACCAAAAGATCCAAAATTTCAATATTTTTCAGGTGAAAAATTACACCAATCAAATACAATTAATTGACAATTCCCAATAAAACAAGTTTTAGACAATTTAATTATCTTGAATTCATTTTCTTTCCACCCAAATTTCATTCTTGCAATCAAACGGACCCTTAACTTCTTTTATTTTTTCAATTTTGGATCCCAAAAAATTATTTATTAATATGCAAATTTACTTGTACAAAACCTTTTAATTTTAGCCAACATGCTCAAAAATAAAAGCAAGATGCTTCAGCATAAATGCTGTAACGATCCGAGCCTCTGCATCCAAGCCGTTAAATATATAATACCCGCAACAAAATTTCAATTCAATTTCAAAAATTATTATTTTTCAATTTCACTATTACATTAGTCATAAAATTAAATTATATGAATATACAATATATGATTAGAATAATATAACACTTTTAGGATCCGTTTGATTGTAAGAATGTAAAATGAATGGAAAGAAAATGAATTTCAGATAAAATAATTGTCTAGAACTTGTTTTCTCGAAAATTGTCAATTAATTGTGTTTAATTGGTATAATTTTTCACCTGAAAAATGTTGAAATTTTAATCTTTTGACGTTCGTTTGACTTTGTTTTCGATGGAAATTGTTCATTAAAGGAAAAAAAAATTAATTGAGGGATATAATTTGTTTTCATTGTAAAAAAAAATGTGGAAAATCATTTTCCTACCGAAGTGGTGGGAAAATTGATTCAATGAAATCATGGAAATAAGGGTCGTGTGGGTTGGGGGAAACTCAATTGCCAAGAAAAATTTGGCTATCAAACAACTAAAAAGTTGAAACTTGGAAAATATGTAACATCAAACAAGGCCTTATTGTTTAAATATAAATAGTTAGGCCCTGTTTGATTTGGATTGATTTCCATGGAACTTGGAAATTGATTTCCATCTTCTTGGTTTTGGCTTGTTTAATTGGTTTAATTTTCTTGGCAATTTATTTTCTTGGTTGTGGCTCACACGGTGGGAATTGATTTTCCAGTTTTACTTTAAAAAAAAAAAAAATTGCAATGAAAACAAATTCTATCCCCAATTGTAATAAATTATATCCCTTTAATTGACAATTTTCATGTAAAACAAAATCAAACGAATATCAAAAGATTCAAAATTTCAATATTTTCTACATGAAAAATTATACTAATCAAACACAATTAATTGACAATTATCAGGAAAACAATTCTAGACAACTCAATTTCCTGAAATTCATTTTCTTCTCACCCAAATTTCACGCTTGCAATCAAACGGATCCTTAGTTCAATTACGTCGCCTGCACATGAAACCCTTTGAATTCATTAGTATAGTTCTCATTGATACTCGACGTCATTCACTGTTCACCAAATTCAAATTTAACTGGATTGTGTCCATACCCTCTGAATCATGAATATATTCGATTTCGTCTCCTTTTCACTAAAATCAATTAGATTCAACTTGATTAGGTCCATCCCTAACAAAAAGTAATTTATTAAAGAGATTTCAAAATAAGCAAGTTGCTTAAAAATTTTCATTATTTTTATTGCTCTTTTATTTTCTCCATGTTAGGCTAGACTTTTTATGTATTAGGTGAACGATGAACCTCGAATTATGATCTTTTAATTATTTATTTTGTAATTTGACATTTAAACACGTTTGATGGCTATTGAATGATTTATATACACTTTTTGTCTCCATGATTATAGTGCACGATAATTGTGTGAGTTTAGGTGATTTATTTTATACATTCGAAAGAAGGGAAATAAACTCAATAAGGTATAAAGTATCGTTTTGTTCATAGAGGATAGAAATATATCGATTTGCATTACGTGAATCTCTAAGTGTTTACAAAACTTCATGCATTCTTGTATATTGTATTTGTCATAGAAATATAGTCAAATGGTATATTAGGATATGTTCAATTCTACTCGAAAGAGATTGTTGGATATATTAAAAACATTGATTCTTCAACCAAATCGTCGTGTTGTCAAATTGTGAAATAGGGATTAAGAGTGAACTTTGCTTAACGATTCGGGATCCTAGTACGTTTTTCATACATTGATTTCTTCAAACTTTTGCATTCAAACATTACTTTTGCATTTGATTCATAATTTTAGTTTAATTTATAGATTAGTCATAACTTCATTATAAAGTCACAAAAATAATCATATTGAGTTTAATAGATTCGGTTAAGGTCGCAATAATAGAATTCAAGTTAAATCAATCCTCGTGAGAACGATACTCGGAATTCTAGGATTTCCACTTTATTATTGTCAACGAACCGTACACTTGTGGTGGTTTTATTCGAAACATATTTTCGTGAACAATCACCGCATATTCTGGCGAATTTCCGCCAATTCACCATTTTTCATTTCATTTCTTTTTTGTTTCAACTTCTCTTTGAGTCCAATTTTTATGATCACGCACGGCTTCGTCTAAGGCTCCAAAATACGTCATTTTCTCTAATGTATTTAAACTACAAAACGACATGAACACACACATCAAAACACTCAAAAGTGCTCAAGAACAAGCTAAAAACTACGATTTAAAGGTATTTGTTTAATGAGTTAATTGCACTCATCAGTATATTATTAATTATAATTTGTATTTTGCGTAATTGTTGTCGTTAAATATTCAATTATAATTAAATTTTAATTGTTTATATAATATTTAATTTTAATTAATTTAATATTAAATAAACAATTTAAATATAAAATTTAAATAAACAATTCAATGAAATAATTTATTTTAAATAAATAATTTAAATTGTGTATTTGAATTGTTTACTCAATATTTAATTGTGAAGGAAGAATTTATAATTAAATTGCTTATTTTAATTGTTTATATAATATTTAATTATAATTAATAGAATATTAAATAAATAATCGAATATTTAATATTTGATTATTTATAACTAAATAATATTTTATTATTTTAATTGTTAACCGATTATTTCTTATTTTAATTGCTAATTGAATATTTTATTTATTGTTTATAATTAATTTAAATATGATTAATTGAATATAAAATAAACAATCGAATATTTCCTATTTTATTATTTATAGCTAAATAATATATTTTTTATTTTTTATTTTAATTGTTAACCGATTATTTCATTATTTCTTATTTTAATTGTTAATTGAATATTTTATTTATTGTTTATAATTAATTTAATTGTGATTAATTGAATATAAAATAAACTATCGATATTTCCTATTAATATTTTATAACAAAATAAATTTTTTATTTTTTATTTTAATTGTTAATTGATTATTTCATTATTTCTTATTTTAATTGTTAATTCAATATTTCATTTATTGTGTGTATACAATATTTAATTATAATTAATAGAATATTAAATAAAAAATCGAATATTTAATATTTTATTATTTATAACTAAATAATAGTTTATTGTTTTTTATTTTAATTTTTAACCGATTATTTCTTATTTTAATTGTTAATTGAATAGTTTATTTATTGTTTATAATTAATTTAATTATAATTAATAGAATATAAAATAAACAATTGAATATTTCATATTTTATTTATAACTAAATAATATTTTATTTATTTTTTATTTCAATTGTTAATTGATTATTTCATTATTTTTTCTTTTAATTGTTAATTCAATATTTCATTTATTGTGTGTATATAATATTTAATTATAATTAATAGAATATTAAATAAATAATCGAATATTTAATATTTGATTATTTATAACTAAATAATATTTATTATCATTATTTTAATTGTTAACCGATTATTTCATTATTTCATATTTTAATTATTAATTGAATATTTTATTTATTGTTTATAATTAATTTAATTATGATTAATTGAATATAAAATAAAAAATCGAATATTTCCTATTTTATTATTTATAACTAAATAATATTTTTTTATTTTAATTGTTAATTGATTATTTCATTATTTCTTAGTTTAATTGTTAATTCAATATTTCATTTATTGTGTGTATATAATATTTAATTATAATTAATAGAACATTAAATAAATAATCTAATATTTAATATTTGATTATTTATAACTAAATAATATTTCATTATTTCTTATTTTAATTGTAAATTGTTTATATAATATTTAATTATAATTATTAGAATATTAAATAAACAATTCAAAGAAACAATTTATTTAGATCATTTAGTTAACTAAATAATTAAATGAAATAATTTATTTTAAATTGTTTATTTAATATTTTTTGAACAATTTCACTAAGGCCCTATTTGATTACCTTCTTTTTTCCATTTTCCAAAAAAAAACCATGTTTGATTGATAATATTTTCTTGGCAAACCATTTTCTGGCCAGCAGTCCACGCGCAGCCTTTTCCTCCAAATTGGTGAAAACCAATTCTTTGACTTTGGTTTTTTTTTTTTTGAAAACAAATTTGATAACCAAGTGTAAAAAAAAATTTCATTTTCATGGACAATTTTGATGCAAACGAATGCCAAACAAACACTAAATTTTGATTAAAAAAATGATTTTTTAGAGAACTTTTTTTTTTCGTTTTTTTTTTTTTAACTTTTGGGCAATGGAAACAAATTTTATAATCAAGTGTGAAAAAAATTATCACTTTAATGAACAATTTTGATGAAAACGAACACAAAATTTAAAAATTTCCGAATAGAAAATTATACCAATAAAACACACTTAATTAACAATTCCTTAGAAAACGATTTCTAGGAAATTACTTTCCCTGATATTCATTTTCTTTCCACCTATTTTCCACTATCGCTATCAAACGGACCCTAAGTAATGTAAAATAAATTATTTTAATTGTTCACTTAATATTTCAAAATAAAAGAAAAATTTATAATAGAATATTAAATAAAAAATCGAAATATAAAATTTAAATAAATAATTTTAATTATAAACAATAAATATTTAAAAAAACAATTAAATGAAATAATTTATTTTAAATTGTTTACTTTAATTGTTCAGTTCATGTTTTATAAACAATTTTAATAAGTAATTTAAAATAAATATTTTAAAATAAATATTTTATTTGTTCACTTAATATTTCATTGTAAAAGAAGAATTTCTAATTAAATTCATTATTTTAATTGTTATATAATATTTAATTATTATCAATTAATAAAATATTAAATAAACAATCGAAATATAAAATTTCAATAAACAATATTTTATTATTTATAATTAAATAATATTTCAAATTTAAATAAACTCTTTTTTGTAACTAAATATTAGACAAACTATTAAAATATAGAAATTAAATGAAATTATTTATTTTAAATTGTTTATTTCATTGTTTATAAACAATTTCAATAAGTAGTTTAAAATATCGATTATTTTTATTCTTTGTAATCAAATTAAATAAGTAATTTAAAATAAAAATTTTAATTGTTTAAAATTAATTGAAAAAAAAAAAATTGGGCCCAGATGCCCAGAATCTGGGCGTTCTGGGCCCAGACGCCCAGACTTCGTCTAGGCAGATCTCTTCAAATGGAGATCGTCGGAAAACATCATTTTCGGCGATCTCCAACCCCCCAAATCTCACTCAAATGATATGTCATCCATTAATAATTGATTCTACAATGCCAGGGGCAAATCTCCTCAAACGGAGATCGCCGGAAAACGTCATTTTCGACGATCTCCAACTCTCAAATTTCACCCAAATCACATTTCATCCATTATAGACGTAGGGGTTTTAACTGGACGAGTTGAGGAGAAACGATTCAATCAAAGTGTGGCTTAAGTTACCTCATGAGCTTGTCTCTCGGTGAGGCGAATCAAACAAGCTCGCGGTTCTCCAATTTTATTTTTTTTTATACTGAAATTACATATTTCATCCACTATGAGGAGTCGACTCATGAGTTGATGAACGGCTCACACAATAAATTTGCTGCTCAACTTGCAGAGCAGCTTGTCACATTTAATACTTCTATATAGACGTATGGTAATAGTCGAACTACATAAATTTCCCATATTATACTTGTATATTTTAACTAAAACCAAATTCAAAGCTCACGATAAAGAATAATGCTATTTAGTAATGCTAGTGTCACAACACAAATTTAGATGATATTAAGTAGACATTAAATGAGAAGAACAATTAAATGAGCCATGTGATTCTTCTATTTATTGAGCCATCACATGGTGACACTTAAAGCATACTCTAACACCAATGATATTAAATAACACAATTCTTACTAAAAATGTCTTCAAAAGTGTCCAAATGCCGGACTCCATCACTTATTTACAATACTCGAAAATGACAAATGAAGATGCTTAGTCTTCAATGAACTAGGTCAAAATTTCATCGAACAAATTCCCCATAACCACAATATAAAAAGGTTGAACCCCAGCCTTGGGGGCCCCGCCCCTCCTCTAGAGCATTGTGAAGGAGATAAATCGCGGGATGTGCCTCAACAGGTCAGGGTACAAGAGCTGTCATACTGGTGCTCATAAAAAATTCAATTTCATACCTTGTAAGAGGCAGAAATCGAACCCTCACACTACGACTGCTAGCTCAACTGAGACTACTTTGCACCACTGAGCTATGCCTCGGGGGCCCATGCCCACAATATCATTGAACGAATGGTTCAATCCCCACACACCACCAATCCAATTCTGAAACATCGCCAACAATATCAGTGAACAAATGATTCACAAAAATTAAGATTTTTTTTTGAAGATATACATAAATGAGGACTTCAGAATGCCCACAAAATCTATTAACAAAGGGTTCACAAAAGTATTATATTTTTTTAAAAGAAAAGAGAGAAAATATAAAACAAGAAACGTGTTCAAAAATTGAACTTTCTTTTTCTCGCACAAAAACAAAAGTTGAGATCTGCTGTCCAAAATTAATTGTCCAACTTGATGTCCACCAATAATTTATTGCAACATCATTTTACATATATTTTTAAGCTCAAGTGACGGTGAAAGAAAAGTTGAACGTGTTAATTTAAAGTGACGTGTTAATGAATTGAAAGCTCGGGCAAATTGTGAGTATTTAACTAGGTTAAAAAAGATTGATTTCATGAAGAAATGTACCACATAAGAATGTTGAAAATAACCTCGTAGAAAATTATGCCCCTATTTGGTAGAAATTAAAATATAGATTTTAATCTAAGTCAAAATCAAAAATTAATTTTACTCACATATTTCATGGGTCCCACAACTTTTCAACCACACATTTGATCAGCTTTTATCAAAATTTACTAAAAGTTAGATATTAATCCCCACCAAACGAGGAGATTCTTCTGTCAAATTGGCATGTATCCAACACAATAATCTGAGTAGCCTACATCATCAGTCTTTTAGTCGCACAAACTTCAAGAGAACTTGTCCAACTGGTAAAGGCAAACATACCGAAATAGAACTAGTCCTTGGATGATTTATTAATGAGTGACTTGTGGATGTGCGGAATTACACCTCCTCCGGCAATGGTTCCTTTGATCAGAGTATCGAGTTCTTCATCACCTCGAATTGCAAGCTGGAGATGTCTTGGAGTAATACGTTTCACCTTCAGATCCTTGCTTGCATTACCGGCTAGTTCCAACACTTCAGCAGTTAAATACTCTAATATTGCTGCAGAGTAGACAGCTGCTGTTGCTCCCACCCTCCCATTTGCCATGGTTCTTTCCTTCAAGAGACGATGTATCCTACCAACTGGAAACTGCAGCAGTATTTATGGATATACATTTCAAAAAATGAAGAAACGTAGATGATATAATTCACAAAGAACCAAGTTCACACAAAAATGGTCAGCCATCTAAGAATAATAGCTTGTAGAGAATTTAAAGAAATATTAAGATTAAAATCTTGAGATTTTTGCTACTAGTTTCTTTTCTTTTCTTTCTTCTTCTTTTTTTTTTGGGGCGGTGGGGAAGTGGCACTCCGTTTCTTTGCCCTCTTTTACAGAGGACGAGGAGGAGGAGGTTATGCAGATTTGAATTGCAAAGACTGAAGATTGATATAAATCCCTGAACCAAAGACTTCTAGTGAAGGGTAGCTTTGGCATGGAGGACTGCGTAAGATTTTGGCTTGTTTTTTCTTCAGTTTTATCCAATCGACCATACCAAACAAACCATAACGGTATTGTGAGCTTCAACAAATAAGGTAAGGAATAAAAGACTTTTACGCCCAAATCTAACACGAATATGCTATTAACCTTAGTTCAACAAATTAACAAAGACAAGTCATGAAATTCTTCAAATGTAAAGGTAGAAATCATACAGAAGACATGCACTGTAATTCTTTAAAATTGCTCGAAAACGGTAAAAGTCTTAGGATTTTAAATACACGCAATTTTTGGATGGAAGTCCTCCGTCGGAAAATGGTCAAGAGTCCAAGTAAGTGGTGGAAGGCCAAGTAAATGGTGCCTAAAAATATCAAAGCTTCAGGCTCCAGCAATAATGGTGGAAGTCCTAGGATTTTTTTTTCCAAGTATTTATGTTTGTACAATTGGTTTGTTGGAGATTTTATGCTTTAGATACTAAATACCAGGTGAAGGAGAAAAAATAATGGATATGCCATGGGGTTTTGTGTCTGAGTGTGGAAAGGAGGAGATTTTTTGGGATTGATTCCCAGTTTGGCAAGGAAGTATAATGAGTTTGTAAACTTGTAACAGATGAATCTCATTTAAATATGAGACAACTGTGAGAAGGTCTGATGGGGGTTTTGGTGGATGCCGATGCCGACGGCAGGCGATAAGAGGCGACAGGGCCGTGGTGGTGGATTTTTTGGTTAGGGTAAGGAGGCGGGGTGTGGGAAGGAGAAGATGATAAGTAATTAGGTTTTGATTTTCCTTTTTTTTTTTTTAAGTTTTTAAATTTTAATTCAAAGTTACCATTTCACCCCATTTAAAATTGATAAAATTTTATTTTTTGGGTAAACTAACGGTTAAACTAATAGAAATAATCTATTTGGACCCATGTGCTAATTTTTTAAAAGTTTGGAATTGTGGGGTGACACAAAATGAAGGTTAGTGTAAAGTCTATAAAAAAGTGAAAGGTTTGGCCGCTGCTGCAATTATCCCTTTAATAATTGAAAAAACTTGGAAGTCGACAGTGAAAATGGCAATGCATATAAATTGAGATACAGAATAAAAAATCAACAACACCATCAGAACATTTAGTTATACAAATTTTATAAAAGAATCGTGGTCTTATCAATTATAGAAGCATAACTAAAATTGTTAAGAGGATAAGGAATCCTCTAGCATCAAACAAAATAAAATAAAGCCAAGTGCACAACAAATTTTTCCAATAAAGGATGATTAAGAGAATGAATTCTCTTGAACTCCTTTTTTGATAAATAAAATACTTTATTATAATTAAAGAATATAGAGAAAAGTCCATTACAATTCTTGGTTCAGTTCTTTCAAAAAAGTATATTGTTTCCTTCTACCAAATAACCCAAAAAATAGTTACATTTTCAAAGAAATAGAGCCCAAGGACTGTAATAGCCACAAGGTTTCAAATAAGCTTTATCAAGAATAGTTACTAAAAACGACAAATTGAAATCTCACTAAAAGGGAAGTTGGAGAAATTTGGAGGCCATATACACATCGAGAATTTCTAGCTTCTTTTCTCCTAAAACTAATTCGTCTTATATTTTTATTTTCAAAACATCCACGTATTAAAATAATCACACTTCCATATTCGCTATCACAGTTGTTAAAATCGTGATTAGAATCATAGGATCTTACGAACCCAAAATCCGAATTCCTCTAACTAATCTGGGATCACATGAAAGTAAGGAGAAAGGACCACGTAGTCGGGCAGGATAGCATGATATTGGGTTGCAAGATACTTCAATCATGAAGTTCCAAATTACTAAGTTGAATAGATTTCTAATGCTACCAACCAATAGTTGTAACTTGTAATTATTCTTGAATTAGGAATTTTTGTGTTTTATTTTCCTGAAGAAAAAACTTTTAGACTTCTAAGTAGTTTCACATTTTCGCTGGCCAATTTAGACTTAAAGAAGTAAATGTCAAGTCAATGAAAATCTTGAAGCCATAAGAATTCCGAGCTTATAATAGCCACTAAAATTTATTGAAATCGTACTTGTTCAAACATTGAATCCTTCAGTCCAAATAGGAAGTGTTGATACCATTAAACGAAGCACTCCTCTTTAAATGTAGCACATAGATTAGAACATTAGCACGAGCATAGATGTTGCCACTAATACTTACTAAAAATCTGATCTGTGGGTAACTACAACCTCAAAGACTTCTGGTCATCAAAAATAATACTTCACAGGCAAAAAAGAGGAAAAAATTATACTGAAGTTATATATGATTAATATGATGAGGATAATTCAAAGGATAAGTAGTATAAAAGAATTCAACTGTAAACAAAAATTTAAACCAAAGCCCCTATAACCGTTCCACAGACACCCAAAAACGTAAAAACAAAACAAATCATCTTCGAAACCCAAAAGAAATAAAAGCAAATCAAAACAGATACACAAATAACAAAGCATTACAAATTTTAGAAGGGAGAATTAGGATAGGGGTGTGTTAAACAATCCAAAAGAGAAAAAGAGGCTAGGGTTTTATTGATTCTGCATAATGTAATTGAATGAATAAAACCTAGATACAAAGAGACTATATATAGTCTAAAATAAAGAAAACTTAAAAGACTATTCTACCCTTAATAAATAATGTTAACAAAATAATCATATATTTCTTAACATCTCCCCTCAAACTCACGATGCAGCAGCTACAAGCATCGAGAGTTTGCCAACTAGAAAACGAAAACGAGAAATAGAATGCGCCTTGGTAAAGAAATCTGCAAGCTGCAAAGAAGAAGAAACAAATGGCAAAGTAATTGTGCCATGCTTGAGATGATGACGAGTAAGGTGACAATCGATCTCAATGTGCTTAGTTCGTTCATGAAAAACCGAGTTGTGAGTAATCTGAATGGAACTCTGATTATCACAATACATAGGAGTGGGATGTGAAAGAAAAACTCCCATATCTGCAAGTAACCAACGTAACCAAACAATCTCTTTGGTAGTGGATGCCATAGCACGATATTCTGCTTCGGTTGAAGATTGAGACACAATAGATTGCTTCTTGCTCTTCCAAGAAATAAGAGAATCACCCAAAAAGATACAGAAGCCAGTAACAGACTTACGATCTGTGGGATCACTGCCATGATCAGCATCAGAGTATGCACGCAGCTCCAAGGAAGATGTGGATGGAAGTAAAAGACTCTGAAAGACTGTACCCCGAAGATATCGCAAAATACGAAGAACAACTGCCCAATGAACTGTAGTAGGAGAAGCAACAAACTGACTAACAACATGAACAGCATATGCAATATCTGGACGAGTAATAGTGAGATATACCAAGCTCCCAACAATAGTACGGTATAAAGTAGGATCTGGTAAAGGTAAACCATCAGAAGAAGAATACTTTGCGTTAACCTCAATGGGAGTATCAACAGTCTTATTATCAGTAAGTCGAGCCCGTTCAAGAATATCTGCAACATATTTCGACTGAGAAAGAAGATAACCTCTAGGTGAGCAGGCTACCTCAATACCCAAGAAATATCGTAGAGAACCCAAATCCTTCATTTCAAACTGTCTAGCCAACTCTGTCTTCAAAACTGAAATACCATCAATATCATCACCAGTAATAATCATGTCATCAACATATAAAGATAGAATGATACGACCTGCATCAGTGCACTTAACAAAAAGAGCAGAATCATGACTACTGGAAGCAAATCCAAGAGAAGAAATCACAACAGAAAATTTCTCAAACCAAGCACGAGGTGCTTGTTTGAGACCATACAACGCCTTCTTGAGCTTGCAAACATACCCAGAATCATGTGGAACACCAGGAGGGGGAGCCATATAAACTTCTTCTTGAAGATCTCCATTCAAGAAGGCATTTTTAACATCAAGTTGAGAGATACGCCACTGACGAATCGAAGCTATTGCAATAAGAGTACGAATAGTAGTCATTTTTGCAACAGGAGCAAATGTCTCCTCATAATCCATACCATACTGTTGAGAGTACCCTTTTGCAACCAACCTAGTTTTGTATCGCTCAATTGATATATCAGAATTAGTCTTGATCTTATACACCCACGACAATCAACAACATTCTTACCGGGAGGTAGAGGAACCAAATCTCAAGTACCAGTCTTATGCAAGTAGAAAGTTCCTCATCCATAACTTGCTGCCAAAGAGGATCAAGAATTGCCTCTTTATAGGAAGAGGGCTCAGAGAGACAATGAATAGAAGCTAAAAAGGAAGTAAAAGATGAAGAATAACAAGAATAAGCAAAATCTGGTAACTTTGTAGACTTACGAATGCGTATGGATTGACGTAGAGGTGGATCCACAGTCTCAGACGGAGCTTGAGGGACCAGAGGAGAAGAGGGAGCTTCAGGTGTGCCGGAGAGTAAAGTGTCAGTACATGCAGAATGATCAGTATTTGAAGTGCTAGGAACTTGAGATGACAAACTATCAGAATCAGTAGAAAAAGGATCTATACGAATAAGATCAGATCTAGTCAAACTATGAGTAGTTGATGGAATAGAAAAGAAAGGTATATGCTCGAGAAACACAACATGACGAGACACATAAAGTTTCTGAGTTATTGGATCAAAACAACGATACCCCTTTTGACCTTCACCATAACCAAGAAAGACACAAATAGCAGATCGAGATGACAACTTGCTGCGTTCTACATGAGGACGAAGAACGAAACAAGTACAACCAAAAACTCTAAAGAAAGAATAATCAGGAGCATATCCATACAACTTTTTGAAAGGAGAAAAACCTGAAGTATGAGAAGATGGAATTGTATTAATCAAACTTACGTGATGAAGAACGACTTCACCCCAATACACACTAGAACCGAAGTAGACAACAAGAGAGAGCGGCAGTTTCAACAATGTGCCTATGTTTTCTTTCGGCAACACCATTTTGCTCGGGAGTATACGTACACGAAGTTTGGTGCATAGTTCCATCTAAGGCAAGCGATTCACAAAATTTTTAGAAGTGTATTCCCCACCCAAATCACACCTAAAACATTTGATAACAGCAGAATGTTGAGTTTTGACAAGAGCACGAAATGTTGTGTATATCTCAAAGAATTCAGAACGATGTTTCATTAAATAAACCCAACAATAACGAGTATGATCATCAATAAAAGAAACATAATACCGAGACCCTCCTTTTGTGGCAACAGGAGAAGGCCCCCATACATCAGAATGAATCAAATCAAATGGAGAGGAAGAAACAGAAATACTTCGATTAAAAGGTAAAGTGAAAATTTTGCCCTTTACATCCACTACAATCTGAAATATCATAAGGTTGCAAATTTCCTAATGCCCCTGTAGAAGCCAAATATCTCAAACGAGAAGACGAAACATGACCTAGGCGAGAATGCCATAAATAAAAACTAGAAGAAGAAGGACTCAAACGAAAAGAAGATAAATCAACACTAGTAGCAAGCGGCAAAGAATCGGTACTTTTAACTCATCCAAAACATATAGTCCCCCTTCCTATGGCTCGTCCCAAACGCCTTCGAGATCGGAGATCCCGCACATAACAAGAAGAAGAGGAAAATGTGACTAAATTACCAGAATCACATAACTGACCAACAGAAGCAAGATTTAATTTGAGTTTCGGAATATGATAAACATTAGGGAGAGACAAGTGAGGTGTGACAACAGAACCAACACCTGCTAAAGGCATAGGAGTGCCATCAGCAGTCATGACAGGAATACAAGACGAATGAGACACGAAGCAAAAGATGAAGAATGCGGAGACATATGATGTGAAGCACCGTAATCCAAGACCCAAACGAGAATGTGACATACCCGAAGAACTATGAGGTAAGCCGACCTACGAAACGGACATAGCTTGTGGTCGTAAGGAGAGAAACTTACGAAATTGCTCAGCCAGAGTACCAGGATCTGTGAAAGGACCCGATGAAGCTACCGCTGCAGTATTGAATTGTGGTGGTCTATAACCCTGAGGTGGTCTACGATCATTCGATTGTGATTGATTGCCAGGCTTCCAAGCTTGGAATTGCGCATGGTTCGATTCTCATTGTCTCAACTTAGGACACCGAGCCTTCCAATGACCTTTCTCCTTACGAAACCGCACTCATCACGGGCGACCCTTGCGTGAAACATATTATGATTATTAGTCGGTGACTTAGAAGGCATTGCTAACACGGAAAGGATTAGGAGTAGAAAGAATTCCCTTTTCGAATAAGACTTAAGACGTATTTCTTGACCCAACAACTCACCGACAAGCTGAATCAACGAAGGAAGTGGAGAACGATGCAAAATCGAACCTCTAAGTCCTTCAAAATCAACTGCGAAGTGCCGTTAGAAAGCTGTACCAACCGTTGTCGCTTGCTCTCTATGAACAATAAAGGCATTGCACGCCTTTAATTGCCGATTCTGTAAGAGCCAATTGATCCCAAAGATACGTTATAGCGAGAATAAAACTCCCGAACACTCATATTGTTCTGTGAAGAGCTCGTATGTCATTCTCTAATTGATCTCGTTTTGCAAAATTTGATCGAGTGAATAACCTTTGCGAGATGTTCCCAAACCTCCTTTCTTTGTATCATACTTTGCCAACTCTCTACCTATGGAATGTTCAACGTAATTGTTAATCCAAGTAATAATTTTTGAATTGTTTGCTTCCCAAGTATCTATTGAAGCAAAGATAACCCTCATCAATATCCGTAGGTTTTACAGAAATTCCACTAATATATCCCCACATCTTTTTACCCTTAAGAAAATTTCTCATCACATAACTCCAATACGAATAATTCTTTCCATCCAACCGCACACTCACAGATTGAAGCGAATCGTCTCTTTCAGTAGCCATAATAAAAGAAAAGAAGAAGGAAACCCAAATAGCAAAAGTAAGGGAAACGAAATACCAGATTGCAGAAACTGAATGAAAACCCTAACGAAATACCAATCGCAGAAACTGAATAAAAACCCTAACGAAATACCAGATCGCAGAAACGGAACAAAAAATCCTCCCAAAATCGTCTCTTCTCAAGTTGGATCCGCGGAAGCTGTGTTTAAGATTATGTCAAATCCCATAAAACTTAGCTCTGATACCATGTTAAACAATCCAAAAGAGAAAAAGAGGCTAGGGTTTTATTGATTCTGCATAATGTAATTGAATGAATAAAACCTAGATACAAAGAGACTATATATAGTCTAAAATAAAGAAAACTTAAAAGACTATTCTACCCTTAATAAATAATGTTAACAAAATAATCATATATTTCTTAACAGGGTGCACCTGGAGTCCGGCACGAGAAGATCGAGAGGTGGATTTCTTCTTATCCTTGTCCTTGCTTCCACCTGCGGCCGAGGTTTTGCCCATAATCAATCCTTTTGCACCTTTCCCCGACATTTTCTCGCTGATTTATTCGATAATAATATTCAAATCTATGTCGGAGTTTTCGTAGACAGAACGAGCCGATGAAGAACAGAGAGGCGATGATCTGGGATTGAGCGGAGCGGATTTTTGTATGTGATGACGAATTTATTCTTAACTTTCGTACGTTCTAAAAATCCACCCGACGATCGACCCAGAAAAGAGAATGGATTGGATCAAAATGTCGAACTGATGTTGAAACGGGAGTTAATTGTTTCGACGCTCACGGAACTTTGGGTAGTGTCACGTTTTACTCACTGTACTTTAACTTGCACCATATCACTCACCGAACTTTGCACCGTTGCACTCCATTGCTCACCATGTTCCTCCCGTCATTAACGGCTGCACACGTGGAGGACGGAATTGACACTTGGCCGTTAAATTCCACATCATAGTGTAATTCTCCCCAAATATGAAAAAAATTGAAGCTGTAGATTCATCTCTCCCATCCCATTCATTCCTTCCAATCCCGAACCATCTCTTCCAATCTAAATCCCAAATTCAAATTTGCAGACAACCCTAATCCCTAACCCCAAATCCATCTCTTTAAATCTAAATCCCAAATTCAAATTTGCAGACGGATTATTAAGTTGGTGAACTTTCTGATCATATAAATGGATTGCCATACACAACCATTAAATCTGATTCCTTTGTGTTAGATATTGAACGCTTAGACAAAGATATTAATGCAAATTCAAGAATTAAAGTAAGTTTTTTCTTTCTTAATTTGATCTTTTTCTGGGATTAAGCCTTTATTCTTTCCCTTTACTTTGGCTTTCTTTTTGTTTAAATTTTCCAAAAACAAACTATCTATGCGCGCAAAAAAAAAAGGGCTATTCTTTTTTGTTTATGTGTGTGCCTTTGGATGATAAGTTGCAGAGAAGCCTTTCAAGAAAAGGGACATTCAGAGGAGTCGAGAAGAAAAATACAGCCAACGAGAAAGACATTAGTGTCACTGCAACTTCGCCTAGAGGTAACCATTATTCCTTTTTTTGCTATGAATTTAGGTTGTCTTGGGTAACGAGGACGAAGTTTGAAGGATTTAGATTTGGGATTAGGGTTGTCTGCAAATTTGAATTTGGGATTTAGATTTGAAGGGATGGATTTGGGGTTGGGGTTAACGGCTGGGGAGATTGAAGGAATGAATGGGATGGGAGAGATGAATCTACAGCTTTAATTTTTTCATATTTGGTGAGAATTACACTATGATGTGGAATTTAACGGCCACGTGTCAATTCCATCCTCCACGTGTGCAGCCGTTAGTGACGGGAGGAACATGGTGAGCAATGGAGTGCAACGGTGCAAAGTTCGGTGAGTGATATGGTGCAAGTTAAAGTACAGTGAGTAAAACGTGACACTACCCAAAGTTCGGCGAGCGTTGAAACAATTAACTCTTGAAACGGTGATTTTTAATAAATTAAAAAATATATATATTTATAAAAATTAAAATATATATATATATTTACATATATTGAACCGATTAAATCGAAAACGAGTCATGAATTTTCCAAAAATTAGTCGTTTTAACGAGTTTTGTAGCAAGTTTTTAATTAGAGGTTTAATAAATCTAATCGGATCGATTTTGGTCCCAATTTTCTCGTAAATCGATCGGGTCGGTCTGATTTTTAAGTCACAGTATTTTTGTATTACTTCAGAATAAATTGCATCAGAGATCACCAAACTTCAATTCAGTTCAATCAAGTCATAATAATAATAATAATCATATCAAGTGAGAATAATTTTTTTGAACGATTCTATTCTTACTATAATTTCATTATTTCAATAATGCATTACTTTTTGTTTTTAATATGTATTTGATTATTTCAATAATTCTTTATTTTTTCGTTTTTGAACATATATTTAATTTATTTAACAAGTTCAACAATATCATCATTAATTATTTTATCAACTATTTAGCTATAGTGAATATACATTTAACATGATCATTATCTTACTTTTTGTTTTTCAATATGTATTTAATTTATTTAACTATTTGAACAATATTATCATGACTTATTTTGTTAACTATTTCATTATGATCAATGTACATTGACATATTCATTCATCTTGATTGGATAATTTTACATATTCATTCCTCTTGATTGGATTTTAAATTAAATTCACTAAGGGGTTGCTCTCTTTGTGTTTCAATTTTGTGTTTTGTGTTTTAAATTCATTTTATATTTTGTGTTTTGAGTGTCTATTTTGAAATTTCTGAAAATACGTTCTTTTTGCCATTCTGAAAAAACCGTTTCTGAAAACATAAAAATGAAAAACGTGTTTACTTTGAAATTTTGAAAAAAAATTTAATAATATTTTATTCAAAAAATCTGATTATTCAATAAATTTTAATGGTTTAATGTTAATATAATATTAAATAACATATAAATTTCGTAGTTGGTGAAGTTTCAAATGTTTTTTTCGAGATATTAAAAAAAACAAAAATTACATTTGACAAAACAGTTCAATTGATACGATTAGAAGTTTAGGTATCATGACAAAATGAGCAAATACTGAACAAAATATAAAATAAACCCACGAAGTCATGTAGGACGTCTTGAGTAGTCATTCCAAATGTGAGTAGTAATTTGATCCTTGATTAGTCCCATTTGAGCTGTTTGACTAGTATCAAAATATATGGTTTTTTGATCTTGACCCGACTTCGGTATATCTTGGAATACCATATTCTTCTCTGAATACTCAGGGAACAACTTGTCTAAACCTGCTCCTAGCGAATAAAGTTGTGTATTGCACAACATGTAGTAGGGATTTGTTTTTGCCTACTAAGAGGATAATTGGTAATCAATTTCAAAATAGGAAATCTTGCATTTAAAGCTCCAATGCAACGTTCAATAATGTTAAGGATTGATGAGTGTCGATAGTTGAACAACTCTTCATTCCCATGTAGTCTTCCCCATCCAACATAGTCACGCAGATGATATTTTTGACCTCGATAAGGGGTAAGAAATTCAGGCATGTTTGGATGGCCAGAATCAACAAGGTAAAATTGATCTGCAAAAAAATAATAATAATAAGACTCACATAGTGTAACACTGTAGAACATTCACAATAAATATTTGAAGTACAAGTATATACCTCCCCGTGACATGGGAAAGTTGTTCGATCTTCTTGTGACCGCGTCAACGAATACTCGCGAATCATTAACAGTGCTTTCCTAGCCAGAATACACAAAAGTGAATTTCATATAGAAATCATATGTTAACATGACATTTTGTGTTACATTTGTTTTCCATCCACGAAAAGATGGTTGTCTCAATGCAGGTGCCCAAGCTGCAACATGTGTTCCACCTATTGATCCTATAAAATCCTTAAAGAAAGGATATTTGTGCAAAATCCGCTCATGCACATCTTGATTTGTGGGTTGGATTATCTCTATGACAAATGAACAAACAGCATTTATCACTCGTTTAAACCATTTGTGTATCGTGTTGTGGGAATGCTGAAACCTATCACCAATAATACTATATCGGGTAGTCTACCCTATAATCATCAGAAATATAGCAACACCCTACTCTACACTCACTTTTTTTCATCTTCTAACAACCTTTTGTGTTTCAAAATATCACAAAAATTCATGAACACGTGTTTCTGCATATGAAAATTGAGATATCATACGTCTAGATGTCCATTTTTCCAGTAAGCAATGATGTCCTACAAGGTATCTTGCCGACGGTACTTCCTCTGTGAAGATCAATCATATTAAGCATCATTAAATTGTCAAAATTTACGTCAAACTCGTCCGTCATTAACAAGTCATCATCACTCGAATCTTCAACAATGGAATCGTCAACATTCACATTATCATCCATACCGTGAACAAAATATACCCACATTAATTATCATAAGTCATAACAACCAGCATTCATTCACATAAAACTAACATCAGTTCTACGACCAACAACATCACTAAGTTCATACATGAAAACAGTACATCACCATAAAAATTCACAAACGTACTAGGAGTTGCGAAAATAAAACAGTAGTTCAACCTTGCACATCACAAATTAAAACAACAAGATACTAGATAAATTAAAACAACAATCATATCAAAGTGATTCCAAGATAGGTCTTCTTCTTGCTTCTGGCATATTCACAAACGACACCTTGAAAGTAGGACTTCAAAAGCCTGTATTGCTTTCATCTAAACTTCATTTGACACTCATTCCATATTGTTTAAGATGTTCATGCATATAACACTGGAATAAGGATCATGACTACTAACTTCGCTATCAGATTGATTACATGATTTTCCTTGTATCTTTGCGAACTTTTCTTTGAAGTAAAGTGTTCTAATTTCAGTTTCTTCATTCCTCATACTAACTGTAGATTACCAATGTGCCATGCAAGCCTCAAGTTTATCATTTTTACTGATCTTAGGTTCTTTACGTCGACGTTCACCCGACGTACCAATTTCCTCACGTCGACGAATATTTGAAACCGCATCCACTTTATCATCATTTTCCACACGTACATGCACTCACCTGTTCAAGAAGTCATCTTCTAGCTATCTGTCTTCCTCTGATGTGTTTGGAAGCTAAGTGGAGGCATTGCCTAATCCTCCAGTAGCAGTAGTCCCGCTAAATATCTCCCCCAGAGTATGATAGTGCTTACATCATTCCCTTTTGAACAGCTTGTAATCCGACTTGTTAATCTACATTACAAAAGAAGCCACATTAGAAAATGGGTACAATTGAATATCTCAAAAAATAAAGACGAAAATATTCTTTAATTAATATTTATATATATATACTGTATAAAAGTGTTGCCAAACTTCCTCTGTAACATTAACTTTGTTGGTATTTGGATCCCATGTGACCCCCATATGTGCCAAAAGTTTGGAGAACATACGGTGAATCTTACGTAAACGGTTCCACTTTCCCTTTAATCTATCTATCCCGTAATCCACTTTTATTGAAGCAACCATTGTTTCATTGATTCTGTCACATTCGTCTTTCGTGAATGTAGAACAATGCAATGCGTTTGATTTCACTCTCTTGTAAAGAATTTCGATAAAAGCAAGTTCATTCTCATCCGACCATAACATTGGTTCCTTATTCCTAACTCTGTGACCATCCATGTTCTATATTCAACATAAATAAAATTATCGCAAAATGTATAAGTCATTTCATAGGTACATGTCAATTGTAGTTGGACACATTGGCAGTGTTTCTGGATGATGTTACCCAATACAGAATATTAACATATTAAAGTATAGATGATGTCCTATCTTTTCTAGAATTAAAATACAGTCTGTGGTATTCTAGAATGAAGAAAATGATCTAAAAGATACAAATTAATGGAGGTGCAGCTAATTCATCACCCCTCTATCTTATCAGAAGTCCTAGTCTCACTCTAAAAACCATCTATTGCACCAGACACCTTTTGCTAAACTAAAACCCCTCTCATTTTCTGTTGGGAGAAAGGAAAATCCTCCTCCTCATTAAAAGACACAAGTTCAAAATTAGAGGTAGTCATTTTTCCTCACAAACTAAACACACAAAGCAATAGAGATTGGATAGCAAATGAAAAATGAAAGTAGAGTTTCCAAGATTCAAAGAAGGCAATAGTGATAATTGTGAATAATCGGACAACATACTATGTCACCAAAATGTAGTATGCATTACACACAAAATAAAAATAATTGGAAGGGAAATAAGTTAATAACTAGCATGAAGTCTATAAAAATTCTGAACTTGCAAAAATTGTAATGATGTTTCAGTTAAATACAGTTTTGAGCAGTTAAATTGTAATCCTATCGATCATCAAAGTTCTGTATTCAGAAGAGGATGGAATAGATTTGTGAGAGAAAAGGGATTAATGGCTAATGGAGTTATAGCTTTCTACATGTATGCCAGTCGAGACAGGAATAGAGATTGTACACATCTTCATAATTCCCCCCAAAATCATAAAGCTCCTACATTCTGCCAATCCATTTAGCATCAAGAACACAACCTGCAATTCCGCCGCCACCACCGAACAGAGACCCCCAAACAGCAAGAATAGCAAAAAAAAAAAATCACTCGTACATAACCTGCAATTCCACCTCACCACCATCTATCCTTCCCCCTACGAATTCAATCTACAATTCCACCTCCACCACCATCCACCCTTCCCTCTGCGAATTCACCACCCCAACTGTTATCCAACCCGCCTCAATTTTTACACAAACAAATAACAAAACAGAGGCGAAATCGGACCCAACAACTATGATATGGAATAGCAAGGAAATAACCAAAAATTATCACAAGCAAAGAATCAAAACCTTGATTAGAAGATGCAAAACCTTGATTCAAACAGCCTGTCGAGAAGCTTTCGATTCGGCAAAACCAACTCAAAATCTTGATTTGAAGATCCCGTAGAAAACCCTTCGATTTGGCAACACGATTTGTGTTTGATTTTAGGTTGTGGGTTTGTGAGAGGAAATTGATTTACAGAGCGTCGGATAAGAGAGAGGGGGAGAGTTGAGAAATGAGAAATTCATTTCCCGTGTTTTGTGAATTTTCCTTGTTTTCTTGTAAAATTTTCCAAAACGATGTTTTAGTCATTTTCTGTTTTTAGTTGTTTTTTTTTTTCCATTTTCAAAAACTCGTTTTCAAAAATAAGATAGAGAACGCGTTTTCGTTGTTTTGAAAAATTAAAAACAGAAAACGGCTTGAAAACGATAAAGAGAATATGGCCTAAATTTTTTTGAACAGAAGAAGATATTTTGAGAGTTTTCTTCCAAATGATTATTTAATGAATGTTAAGATACAGATCTATTGATTAGTGTGCATTTGACAGATTCATTGCCTTTTCATTTCTCAATATGTATTCGATTTATTTAACCATTCGAACAATGTTATCATGAATAATTTGTCAACTACCTAGTTATAGATCAATGTGCATTTGATAGATTCATTCTATTTGATTGGACGATAAATTAAATTCATTAATTTTTTTTGGAACGGAAACCAATGAACAGTCGGGGTAGAGCTTTGGAAACGACCCGAGCGAAGATCGACACTCGAGCCCGTTTGACTTATGGCCTCAATGAATTGCTTTTCAATCTAAGCGATTTCATAACCAGAAATAAAGATGAATTTTTTAAGAGTTTTCTTCCAAATGATTTATTCGATGAATGTTAAGATACAGATGAGATAAATTGGGAAAAATAATTTGTTTCTATGATAAATAATTCCAATTGATATATTCAATGCATAATGAAGATGAAGAAATGATGGTATTAGTTGGATATTCAGTTCGGATCCAAATGGTAAATAGAGGAACTATTCTAATTTATTTCCTTAACTATTTAAATTATTTTCATAAACTGGTTTTATTTCATTTGAATCATCAAATATTTTCTTTATTTTCTAGCAAATCAACAAATACGTTTAGCCCAATTGAGGTTGCTCCCGCATTATGGAATCAATGGCTATAAAAGACTTATTGGCGTATGAAAATAAATAGTCCATTAAAATGACGGTAATTCGAAAAAGTTTAGTTGAATCTTATTCCAACAATGCTGGTAAATTTAGTCTTTTGAAGCTCATTCTAATTGACAATGAAGTAATACATCTACTATGATGATTATTTATTTCGTGATTACATTATATATGAGAAGTAACATAGCATGTGACTTCTCTACAGGGATATTGTTCAGAAAAAATTAGCAAGCCTACAGATCGTTGACAATGAATAAAATTTATGTTGTGTCAAAAATGAGTCTCAATCTGAAGCTGAATATCTGGAGCATAACATTTTCGGTTGGAACTTGATGTGTGATAATACTTTGATTACATTTCATCAATTTGACATCTTTATTCATCCAATTGACCCATAACACTCTTGAATCTTTATCATAAGGTCCGACACAACTTTTAAGAATGTTGCAATTTAGTCCACATACTTTGAATTTCTCAAATTTTCTCTACTTTTAGCTTGTTTTCTCCAAGTTTTCATCAAATTATGAGTTTTACCAATTAAATACAATACATAACAAATAAGGTAATATTTCAATCAAAGAACTATAAAATGTCATTATTTAAGGCCCCGAATAAGTGTCGAAAATACACTTATCAAACCTACAAACTTGATTTGTTTGTCCTCAAACAGAATCATAACCTAACTTGAAATAAACACACAAACATGCAAAATGTTTGGCTCTATAACTTCGTTTTTTTTTTTACATCAGAATTGAAATCATATATTAAATCTATGAATAGCTTCAAGGTTACATTGTCAAAATCAAAGTCCACTTTTTCAATACAAAAATTGTTGGGGGGGGGGGGGGGGGTGAAGAATTAAGTATAACATTTTGAATTTATAAATAGTTTCATTCCTAACCTTTAGTGGTCAAATATGTTGTTCTATCATTCGTAAGATTCACACACCCCAAACTTATGTTTTTTACTTTCTATCAGTGTGTGATATAAAGTTGAATCTTTATACTTATCCTTACCTCTCTAACTTAGATAGATTTTACTAATTGCAAGTCAACATTTCAACAAACAAGAATTCTCCAATTATTTTGATTGTTTCAATTTCCAAGAGTCAATTATGCTAATAATCTCTTATCAAATGTCAAATTTCTCAAACAAGTATTTGGGGCTTAACCAAGGCAAGTGGTGCGCTTTCTATTTCATACACTTACTTTTTCAAGTATTTTTAATTTTTTTTTTTCTATTTGTAACATTCTCTCCATGAAGCTTTCTAAATGACCTATGAAGTGAGCTTTTGGCCAATAACTCTCAAGTCATATGACTTTAGGGCAACATGTTTTAGACACCATTATAAGCTCAATAACTCGAGTCATAAATGTTACGAAAAGAAGTTTCCAAATATATATAATTTTTTTCTGCCTTAATTAGTACAATGTCCCTCATTAAACACTCATTCAAGCTAACTGGCTTCTAACTTAAGACGTTCATTAAGTTCTGCCCCTTTGATCTTAGGCAATCTACACAAAATTTTTCATACATGAAATCTCCATTCATATTCATAGCTTCCTACAATAGTGAAATTACCCCAAATCATGCTAGATTTGGTCCAAGGATATATAATTTAGTGGTTAGAATTTAGCATCAAAGGTCCACTATTTCAACCTATCAAAATATTAATCAACTCATTCAATCATATTGTCTAACTTAATTCATGTGCACAAGTAATAAGAAGTTTCACATGGAAAAGTATAAATCAATCTAAGCATGTAACTTATTCACAGTCCATAAATCAATACACAATGTCAAATAAATTCAGTATTGCCGACTAGACCATCTAACCCATACAAGCATACAACTAAATCAAGAAAATATTTTTCTCGAAATTTTTAAAAATTTTAATTTTTTTTATATTTTTCTCATATAAAAAGCAATAAACACACAATAACAAACAAAAAGCAAAAACTCAATGTTTTTCCACCTCCTAACTTAAAGTAGACATTGTCTTCAATGTTTTAAAACATAAATAAGCATATAAAGGTGTGGGCAAGAAAATGAAAAAAATGCTCCCCGGATTGATATGGTGGTGGTGGTTGCGAGACATGAAGTGCAAGAGCTAGATTGTCCTCTTGATCACGTTGCCCCCTTGATCAATATTGGATTGAGTGTTCCAAGACATCATGTTTCCGTAAAATGAGGAAAAATCAAATATTAGAGATCAAATAACCGGGAACAAGTTTACTTAGACCAAACATATTATAAACCAACAATAAATTCAAGGGCCGAAGGGAAAACGAAATATGGATGGTGATACATAATTTCAAATTAAACTAAACTATCCTACATCTAAAAAGCATAATAAATAAAAGGGAAAGAAGATCGGGTTGCCTCCCAATAAGTGTTTGTTTATTGTTCTTAGCTTGACTATGACAATTTGCATCATGGAATTTTGAAAAAAGCTTTTGATGCCTTGCTCAAATTTTTTATTTTTTTACTTTTCTCCACTGTTCGTTGATTATCCAAATCTCAACCTTGCCTTTTTCAATGTGATATGAGTTGCATATTCCAGCAGATTCAAAATCAATTATGTAGACTATTATCTCTTCCTCGGGTTTAATCACAAATTCAATTGTTGGACAATTAATAAAGTCGAAAAAATGTGTTACTTCCATTTTCATTAATTTCCACTTCTTCATTTGGTTCATTTATAATTACTTTTTCATACTCTTTATGCTCTTCTATAGCAGTTGATGTCTCTTCGAGTTGAATGACTAATTCATAATTTAAATCCACGGGTAATTGTGGGTCTTTATTTTCAACTTTTTCAAATAGATTATATCCCCACCTTTTAAATTCACTCCAGTATACAACATCTTCCACACACATTTTTCTTTTATCCAACTTAGGAAGTTCATTATAGTATTTTACAAGTACTTTCTCGTTCAATAAATGAGGACCATCTCCCACAAACATGATGTTCTCATCCCAATCTGCAAGCACATAATCTCCCACAAGCATGTAGGAGCTTGAACCTCAAGGGGTCAGATACGTATACAAGCAATAGCCAGTATAATGCAGCTCATAACATAAATCATAATGGACATCTTCTATAAGCTTATCCTCATTGTCCATATCGAGATTATTTATTGCAAAAAAATTGTTATTTTGCCAGCGTCAGAATCTTCCATACATTGCTTAATAGCACCTGAAAAGAACACTAAATACAAGAAATATTAGGATTGCGATGGATAGCCTAAAAAAAAGAATAATCTAATCCAATATCAACTAATAAACTATAACTAAACAAATTATTCTCCAGCAACGATGCCAAAAGTTTGTTCAAACGAAACCCGCAAGCGTACGGATCATTGATAGGTAATATAATAAGTGAGTTGAGTTATTGTCCCACGAGGAATAATGTTTAATCATAGTGTACTAGTTATTATCAAATTCGATATATCATAACACAAAAGAGTTGATTTTGATTTTCTATACTAATTCTAACTAAAAAAACAATTAAAAGTTTTTTATCGATATGAGATGAATGTGTCGAATTTCTGAATCCCTTTATTCTTTTTTTATTCAATTTTTGACTCATATAAAGTAGTATTTTTCTAGAATTAATGATAATTGATAATCCAATTTTATTCAATAATATTTTTCAGGATAAATTAAACATATGTTTAACATGACCTGGTGTTATTCACAGTTCAAATTCATATGAAAAATATGCATTAATTCACAGGATCTATTGCACACGATTGCACATACCATAAATATTATTCCTAATACCTATTGTCTGTGTATTAAATATACAATGTTATAACTATTGTGAATCTCCCAACACTACGAATATGCAACAAGTTATCTAAATGGTGGCTAATCATTCAAACAACACAATAATTATGCATAAGTAATCAAAAACTCAAAAATTACTAAATTAACGAGTCTTGAATTTGAAATTAACAACTAATAAGGTTGATCATCTATCAAATACAGTAGAACACTTAGCCTAGCATATATATAATTGAATTAAACAATAGAAATTGAATCGACATCACCCATAAACAAGAGAGATGAAAGAAGTAGTTGAAATTCCCGTTCTTGGCTCGAATCTTGAAAACGAGTTATGAATCTTCGATCTCCTTATGTCATTTGCCTTGATTTCTTCCTAGACTTACTCTTCGCTTTCAAATTATGTAGAATATGGTGAAAATTGGGTAGAATGAAGGTTTGGGACGTTTTGACCATGATTTGATATTTAAAGGATGCCACAAGATTGTTTCAATGTAGAGTGTTGGTCTAAAAAGGGAACTGAATATTCTACTCGAAAACGTACTTTGCGGCCACATGATACAAGTCCATGCGGTCGCATGGTTGAACAACAAAGAGCCCATGTTGGCTTTTGAGAGATGGGTGCGGCCGGCTGCATAGGCCAAGATTTGGATTCCGAGTAGTTTTTAGTATTTTTGTTATATATTTCTCTCCTAAAATTTGATTGAAGTAATTCAAAGTGTATTGGAAAACTAACTCAAAATGCTACAATTCTTATCAGATATAGTCTTCCAATTCAAACGTTTTTTGTGTCAAAAATGAATCTCAGACTGAGGTTGAAAATTTGGAGCATAACTTCTTATATGTGATAATATTTTAATTATATTTCGTCCCTTTGACATCTTTATTTACTCAATTGACACATAACACTCTTGAATCTTTATCATGAGCTCCGACATAACTTTTTTGTATGTTACAATTTTGTTCTCATACTTTTGATTTCGCTATTTTTCTCTATTTTTAGCTTGTTTTCTCCAATTTTTCATCAAGTACAATGCATAACAAATTAGGCAATATTTCAATTAAAGAACTATAAGATATCATTATTTAAGGTTCCGAATAAGTGTCGAAAATACACTTACTAGATATAAAATTCAAGCCATGTTATTTAGCTTATGTCTGGCCTCTATTTATTTTTTCAAATAATCTCATTTTCATCCACATATTTTATCATAAAATAATATTACACGTAAATCAAAAATTTTCCTTATTTTTTAATCACACATTCTTTTAAAAAAAATTATTATTCCAAAACTCATTTTCCCCCAAAACTTTAATTAAAATGAAGCCCAAACACGTGCTCAATGATGCAATTGAAAATTTTGATGATGTAATTGAAAGGGAAAAATCTTACTAAATGGAAACATAAAATGTGTCAAAATGTGAAAGATAAAATGAAATTGTTTTTCACAACCACAACGGAGGTAGAAGAGATCTCTAAACATATATGCGATAATATATCAAACTCTTTTCTGCAATTCAGTAGATAGCGTGATTTGTAATTATACTTTTCAGTCAAATGCATAGTTTACAATCATGTTCGGAGAGTCTTACTAAGTATGCGTTCTAAAATCCCAAAAACTCTACCCATATTTTATTAATAGCTATTTATTGAAATCTGAAAAACATCCACATCATGTTAATAAAAGCAGTGTATAGAAATTCATGATATTTAATGTTATTCACTGGCCAATGAATTATTTTTTGTTTAATTTTTTCTCTTTGTTTTTAGATATCATAGGGTTGGTAATCAAAGTAAAACATGTGTTCGTCATCAACGTTAACGACATATATGAAAGAACAACTAAGAAACATGAAGTGATTCTCCTTGACAATGGGTAAACATCATCCATAAATCAAACAAATATTTTTTTAACTATTTTTTATATTCATACATCTTCAAATATTATTTTTATAACATTTATAAAGTATTTCAAAAATAACGTGCAATGCACGTTCAACTATGACTAGTTTACAAAAAAAGTCACTCAATTTAAATTTCACTTGAACATCAAAACTAATGATGTGACAATGTATCAGCCAATTACTCATGCCTGCTTGTCTAAAATTGCACCGAAGGTCATTCGACTTTCATCATACTTATAACTAGGTCACTAAATTTTTAGCATACTCGTAACGAGGTCAATGAACTTCAATTTGGTGTCATCAATCTTATGTACTTTAATTTACGAGCAATCAAGTCATTCTGTTTAGTGGAGAAAAGGTAGGGATTCTTCTAGTTGTAACCGATGCAATTGAGATGGATTTTCGATCAATTGTAATGGCAATGTGCAAATGTGGAAAAATATCAATTCTTAGAACATAATAGACATATAATAACGAGTTGGGTCCCCATTTTTTGGATGCAAAAAATTTGAGGCATCTCATGTACCCTCCAAATTATTTTATAATAACCCTATATTATTTTCTATGTTATATGTTGTAGGTTAATGGTTGGTGTGAATTTTTCTCCTCATTAATGTTAGATTTATTGCAAAAAAAATAATATGTTGCAAATATAATTAGCAGATGAGGGGTGAAAAATCTCCTTCATAGAGAATACGTAGTGTTGCGATGTCTTTAAAATAAATCGATTCAACCACTAAATTATTTTTTCTTAAATCAGCTAACACTAGAAGGCTCATTTGCGGAACTCAAAAGGAGTGGTCTGTTTGCTCATAAATGAAAGTATTAAGAGCTGTTCTCTTTGTATTTCAGTTTTATGTTTTGAGTGTTTATTTTGAGATTATTGAAAATGTATTCTTTTTGACATTTTGAAAAATTGTTTTGAAAACATCCAAAACGAGTTTTGAAAATTTTGGCTTCATTATAACTGAAAACACCCAAAATATCGTTTTGTGTTTTCTTTGTAAATTTTTAACTTATTTTCAAAAACGTATTTTCGAAAATAAGAAATAGAACGCATTTTTACTATTTTGGAAAATCGAAAACAGAAAACAGCTTGAAATTGTTAAAGAGAACGGACCCTTAATGATTGCACCAGAATTGAAGTTTAATGATCTAATTGCAAGCATGGTGAAGGTTCATGACCTCCATTGCAATTTTAGGGAGCTAAGTTTCTATATTTATATACTTTATTTTCATTTGTACCAAAAGATTTCGTGGGAACACTGGAAGAGTAAAAGGAAAAAGTAACTTTATGGAAAGGCTAGGCATACCATTTTGATTGTTAAGCTAGACAGTAGAAACTTGCAAGATATTAAAGCTTATTAAAGATGATAGAATCTCTATAGATAAATGAAATCGAGGCATTGGAGCGAGCTTAGCAACCCTAATAAAAGTATTCGCCTATGGTCATATATTGATTTCAGTTTGATGAGTGATTACTTAACCAACATGATAGATCGACTTTCTTAACATGCCTGGTGACAGTGTTTGGGCACTTCTTCACAAATGTAGTGCAATTTATTACAATATCTGTGGGATACTTTCATTTTAATCGATCGTCATAGGTTTGTTGTTCTCCTAATTATATTTCTCTTAGAATCAATAGCATTGCACTAGCGACCAACGAATAATAAACCAATTTTTACTCAATATTCAATCTTGTCTAGTGCGGTGTACCGATCGTGATAGGTTTGTTGTTTATCTCATGAGTGTGTGGTTTCTAATTCCGTTAATAGGTTAATAGAAATTCTGAAGTCATTCCTTAACGCTTCTTATAATAGCAAAAAATGAAATCGAGGCATCGGAGTGAGCTTAGCAACCTTAAGCGACGTCCCCTATTACCATATATCGAATCAAGCTTGACCATTAATTACTTTACCAGCGTGATAGATCGAAGTAGTCAAGAGGCATAAGACCATGTAAGAGCACTTCTTTCACAAAATGAGATTAATAGATAATGGCTAATTCTTATAAGCATCCTTAAAATACACAGTTGTTCTTTACAATGAATAGATACTATACATAAGATCCTGTTTGGAGAAAAGCTATGGCCCGATTAAGACAGAATGCGCAGCTCGCACCAATAAGCGACCTTCTGAGCCTTGTAAATTGTTCAAGAATTGACATGTCAACGAGAAAGGATGCAGGGAGAAAAACTGAGCACCCGTTTGCTTCTTGTTGTGTATTTACCATTATGTTTACAAGGGCCTACTCGACTCACAGGGCATTTTTTGCTTTCAGGTACTGGGAAATGTGCTACCTGTACTTGATAGGATGATGAATGCACATACCACTGAAAGTGAAAACACAGAAACCCATGTATTTTCTGTGTACATCTCCATGGCATCGGTAAATGAAAATCTGGTTCGACTTTCAGCCCAGTTGCGAAGTCTATCTGCCTCTGCAGCGTAAAGTGCTCGTCCCTGAAAGATTTATTGTAATCAACAACTTTATTTCACACCATACAGATGAAAAACACCAAGAAACAAATAACACGTAACAAAACAATAAAACGTACATACTACGGGTTGAGTTGGTGGTCGGTATGTGAAATAAAATATGAAATGACAGATCACAGTATTAATGAGAACTCTATGTGGTACTACTAAAGGTAAAATATTTTCTCTACCATTTATCAAGTACAGTCATTTTTCTTCAATATGTCAAGGAAGTAAATGAAAATAACATCTACAAAGAAAAAAGAATACCTGATCGTCAAACCAACGGCCACGTCTCACCCATGCTGTGACCAGAGCAAGTAAGATCCGTGGAGGAGTCAAATAGCTAATGGCCTTCCCACTTCCCTTTACAATACGCATTCGTGGAACTAATGTTCTAGCAACTGTCTCTGGAAGCTCGCAGATGATATTAAACATCTGTTTGTTTTGTACACTTGAACCACTGCCATGGAAACATGAAGGGCGCTACTTCAATAAAGTAAAGCAAATCTAAAATCTCAGTTTCGAAAGAGAACCATTCAAAGAATAATTACTTCACAAAAATTGAACCTTACAGTATGCAGATCATAGCAACTTGAACAAGAAATCAGAATGCATTGAGTACATGTTTGGTCCATGCATGGTTTTAAATAGACTTGACAATACAATACACCAAAGTTAAACTTACTTTTCATTTCTAATATTATCGAGCACCACAAAGTTCACCTTACCAAATGAGCTGTAAAAGCTATTGGCATACCTTAATAGCAAGTCAGTCAGGACCATGCCTGGTGAGGCTGTATGAACTCCAACTTTTGATCGCCGGCTCTCCTTTAGAAGAGACGACTGAAGCTGCCTAAGACCGCATTTTGTTGAGCCATAGCTATATGAAAAAGGTTACAAAGAAATCAGGCGCAAGTGTCCAGTTTCTGCACATTATAAGAAGACCCTCTATTCTACTAGAATTTAACTTACACAGCTGTCAATGGGGTGCTAGATCCTCCAGATCCCGCACCATCCATGTTGAATATATGACCACCCTTATTCTGGGTGTTCATAATCTGCATTGCTTCACGAGTGCATAGGATGGATCCAACCAAGTTAGTAGACACAATCTGTATGACAGATAAAGGAAATCCATATATCTTATTATTATGCAGAAGACAACAGATTCTTGTGAAATGACACCTACACAAACTAGTGCAGCAAACATGGAAGATTCTAAAATAATTTCATCAAAAAGAGCAAACCTGTTGGATATCATCATCATTAAATTGCAGCAATGGTCTGAAACCTTTGTTCGTCCCAGCATTGTTGACCTGTGGAATAATAAAATTCAGAATAACATAATGAAATAAGATGATTTCTTTTTTTTTTTTAATACGAATAATCTGTCAATAAAAGACCCCATCTAAGATTACATAGAGGAAACAAAGACAGAAGCCCAGATTTTTCGCAACTAATAACCAAGGAAGTTAACATCGTTTTTATTATTCAAAAAACCCCATAGTTTTTAAATCCAAGTAATAATTGCCCTATAAGTCCATTATTCTCAATATAGCTCTTCAAAATTGGCAAAGAGAGGATAAAGCCAAGACCTTGCTAGCAAATGGGATAAATTCTTTGTAATGTGAAATATGAATAGCATATTGTTTACCCAAATATCAATAGAGCCAAGTTCACTGACAGCAAAGTTTGCCAACTTCTGCACATCTTCAGGTTTAGAGACATCACATGTGATTCCTGTCACTTTTGCATGCCTCAAATTTGTTTTGGATGAGCCAGCTGTGGTGATTATCACTTGCTTTAAATTTTCTTCTAATTCTTTGACAGTTGTGTCCACAGATTCAGGGCTGCCTTCAGAAGAACCATTGATAAATTAAAATGGATATACAAACAAGCTAAACATATTAATGAAATTTTAATTTTAAAATCACCTGCGTGAAGTAATTACAACCCTGTCACCGGAAAGTAAAAATTCACGAGCAAGTGCTTTCCCAAGTCCTCGTGTACTGCCCCAACAGTTAGTTAACAATGAAATAATACATTAACAGAAATTCAGCTGGTTAACATGAAATGAATTGATAGCTACTTAACGGATAGATCCATCCAACGAAAAATAACAGGAACAGACTCATAACTAATGTTGAGAGAATGCGAGCATGTTAGGCTATGCTTAAAAAAAGAAGAAAAAGTTGTCCAATTATCATCTTCAGAATTAGCTTGACGGCCATGGTTAGTTTGCAAATTATTAAAGCATTAACCTTGGAATCTTAAGAGCATCATATTCTATGAAAAAAACAAGCTTAAAGTTTCGTCACAAGGTAATTTCAGCAGTGAACTAGGAGCAGCAGAAAATAGGAACTCCACAGCGCAACGAAATTTCCAAAATCCAGTGAGAAATTAAACCATTTTGTGTCCCTATAAGAAAGATACCTTCCAGTTATGACAATATTGCGAGGACCGGATCGACTGACTTCGTCTAACACCATATTGGAACCAATCATGGTCCCAATTATGATCCCTCCAAGCCAAC
The DNA here is from genome assembly GCA_035079005.1 of Fraxinus americana. Classification (NCBI taxonomy): domain Eukaryota; kingdom Viridiplantae; phylum Streptophyta; class Magnoliopsida; order Lamiales; family Oleaceae; genus Fraxinus; species Fraxinus americana. The sequence goes on along the minus strand of CM068726.1, from coordinate 23,858,600 downwards.
TATACCATATCAAGGCATTCATTTGACCATCTCCACCTTTGAAGAAAATCGAAAACTTAACATTAATCACTTCATACAGGGCTGCATATTTTCCAATTTTGTAATGAAATCAACGCTTAAATCAACAGAAAAAAGATATCCATCGACCAACCTGATAATTGAAACCCGGTCAGCAATATAACTCCAGTGCTTAACATCATCACGATGTATCTACCCACGTGAATGGAAAGCTGTTAGGAGGAAAAGCGTATTAAAATGCACGTCAATACTCAGATAGGCCAAAATTACTTTTGAACTTAAATGAATAGTCTTGAAAGGAATACACTGATGTCACAGAATTTATACCATTCTTTCCTTTCCTAATTCTTTTAATTTTCTTAATAACAATCAGAAACATTAAGGAAACTCTTTACCATCAAATTTTGGAAGTTTTGATTATGATTTATGAACCGGAAGTTTTGATTATGATTTATGAACCGCACTTTTTTGACGAGCAATGTTATTCGTAGTTAGGTCGTGACGACTTGTTATTTGATGGATTAGCTTGTTATTTGAGACTACAAAATTATAGGAAAATAATGTCTCAAATAATAATCTGCCACGTAGGATTGTCCAAATTTGCTGACTATGAATAGCATTATTCTCTTTGACTAAGAAACTTAACTAAAATTAACTTAATTGTAGACCTTAACCAAATTTAACAACTCATTGGATTTTGATTAATGCTCAATAATTTTTCCAAAATCAATTAAATTAACAAAAATAGCATTTTTGCCTAATTTCCCAAAATACACTAAAGGTAACTAACAAGTTTAAAATTTCTCACATTCAATGAATATCCTTTACTGGATTTTATCATCACTTCAAATGAAAATTCCCAATTAAAAAAAAAAAGACAAAAACCAAAAAAGCAGAACTTATGGTCCGTTTGATTATAAGAATGGAATTTGGGTGGCAAGAAAATAAATTACAAGGAATTGAATTGCCTAAAATTTGTTTTATTGGGATTTGTCAATTAATTGTACTTGATTGGTGGAATTTTCCACGTGAAAATTTTTGAAATTTTGGATTTTGGTGTTCGTTCCATGAAATTATTCATTGATACAATTTGTTACGACTTGGGATAGATTTCGTTTTAATTGCCAAAAAAAAAATTGCCTTGAAAACCAAAACCCACCAAACCCAAGCGAAAACCAATTCAAGGAAAATGTGGAAAATGGGGTCACATGACGTAAAAGTTGGAAAATCAATTTCTTAGAAAATTTTTCCTATCAAACAGCGGTGCAAAATGGAAAATAATTTCAAACTTCTATGGAAAATTCTTCGTATCAAACAGGGCCTTACTGAAAATAACTTCGCTTCCAGCTTCTCCATAGCTTCTCTGAACTTGCCTTGCGACCTTAAACTTGGCTTTGAAACTTTCCAAACAGCATGTCTCACAGAATCCATAATTTTATTTACGCTTCTTTCAGCCTCCAGAACATTACTTTCCTTAATTTCCCCAAAATTCTCTACATTTTTCTTCCCTTTCTCACCCACCACACTTTTCTCCTCAGACCTGAAAGATCTGCAAGGTTGAAAAAAAATTCTGCCACGGCCCCTAACACCCAATCGGTCCGACAACCCAAAGCCATGCCGAAGAACTTGACGGGACGACGGCGATCCCGGCAGTTGGGTGACGACGTGATGGCAAACTATTGACGTCAAGGGTAAATTTGCCACCATAGCCATATTATATAGATAATCACCAGTAATTACTCCTGGGTTTTTTTGATGAGATTATGGGAATTGTGCGTCAATTTTTTTACTCTCTCTTTCTTTCAATGTCAAAAACTGGAATTAAATATCTGAGGATTGGAGAAAAATATCTAGGAAATAGAGAAGTGGAAAGAGAGAGACAGAGAAGTGTGATGACCACACGTTACAGTATACCTCATCTCCACTCTTGGATTGGAACGTGGTCCCATACCTTCCTTGTTTACGTTTACTCTTTGCGTCCACGACACTTCCAACTGAGATAGCATTTCGGTTTTGCGCTACGCTTTTAGAAAGATTGAGAATACCCTTGAGATCTCCTGAACATTGTCACCTCAATAATAAGTATTAAAATGGATTTTGAGTTAAGAACTTGTTTGGGAAGAATTAAAATCGGATTGAAATTGAAAAATTAACCGTTATTGTTGATTTTTATTAGACGAGTGAGACTCAATAAAAGCTATATTTTCAATTTTAATTGGATTAAAATCTCTTCCAAACAAGCTCTAAGTATCAATAAGATTGTACTAATTCAAATTCGAATGGACTTAGTTTTAATCGAAATAACTGAAATTTTTTATTTTTCCTATAAATCAAATAATCTGCTTATCAAGACCAAACTTAACTAAAATAAATGCAAGTTTTATAAAAATATGATAATGATGAAAAGCGTAATAGGATTTTGAATTTCCTTATATCAATCCCCTCTAATCCTGCAACTTATAAATTTGACAACACGATTCAATTATTAAGATCAATATTCCTAATTTATTTAACAATCTCTCTTGAATAGGATTAAATGTATTCTTACATGTAACCCGACTATATTTCTATAACGAATGCGAACGTATAAGAATGCATTGAGTATTTATGAATATTTAAAGATCATGTAAAGTATGACAGTATATTTTCATCCCTATTGAACTCTACGACAATTATGACTATGTCTAACTTATTTTTAATCTTTCAAAAGTAAAACGAACAACAATATTTATACAATTAGTGATCAAATAATTGTAAAGAAGGTAAATCTCATCATAATTGTTCAAAACTAAAAATGTGCTTTAGTGTAAAAAAACAAGATTCAAAAGTTAAGGTTCACATTACAATATTCATAGAAAACATAACACTAAAATAATCTAACTATTCATAATGTCGAAATTAAACAAATAAAGTTTAAACGATATCAACGAGAAAACGACGAAACATGATTAATTTACAAATTACTTGTACAATTATTGATGAATTATTGTACAAAAACCTTGAATTAATTCTTAATTATGCCGCCGTCCACCTCGTATCTTTCCAATTTCTGGCCAGCCTGCGTGTATTTTCTTCCTTTTTGGCCGTCCGTTAATGCCCTTTTTTCCAAATTATGCGTGTATATATACCCCTCTTTAATTCCAGCAGCCGCCTATGTTATAATCCAATTGGGAGTCTTAAGTCTTCCAACTTCCAAGTATGATGAGTCCAAACCCAATTTGAGTTCCAATCAAAGTCTACATGTCAAAGCCCATTTTGATAACAAAATTTGTAATTTGCACCGATGTCCAACAATGTTTAAGAATGTGCATTCTAGCCCTCAAGTCCAATTAATTGTGCAACCAATGTCCTTCTTTAGTTCAATTCAAGCCCTTCAATTACGAAAGTGTGAAATATTCTCCCCAAATTTTCATCTAATAGCCAATTGATCATTTTTTTTTTCTTTTTCAATTGCTTCGAAACGGAATCAAACACTGAAACAAACGGAAATTAACCCAAGTTAAGAAGAAGTCTATACTTTAAGGACATAAAAGCTTAATAATATGACATAAATAAGTGCACAAATTGCACTTATCAAGAGCTTTGTGGGGTATTTGATGTCGATGGAACTATCATCTCGGCTCATTACCAATTTAAGAGATATGATAACAACGCTTGATCTTTGTGAACACAACATCCATAGTTAGTAGAGAGGTTACTATTGGTCAATCGAAAAGTGGCGAGGGGTCATGGTATTTCAACCTACAAAGCCAATTGCTAAGATCAATCCAATGGGATCGAGGTTCCCATCTCCATTGTCAAGTCAAAATTACAGTTGGAAATGGTCGAGCATTACAAAACCTTGATGCTAGTATAACCAATTAAAAAATAAACTCTTGAATGAATAAAAGTGAAGCAAAAACCAAAATAAAGAGGTCGTCTAACCACCCAGCTAAAAGGCCATCGGTACGGAACTAGTCAAACCTCAACCAGCTTAAAAGAAAAGTCAATCGAGGTTCTCGGGTCGACATGATTTGCTGTCACTATTGGATCAGAGTCCACTATGCAACAATTTTCCTTTTTCTTACGAGTTGGTCAGGCTCGACGAACGACCCATTGAACTACATTCCTACTCACTTTGTCCATGCACATCTATCTCTCTCTCTCTCTCTCTGAACTTGGACAATTTCTAAAAGAATCCCGAGACCCGAATGAGCCCAACTAATTATTGCATTGAAATTGCACGTGGCTGTCCAATAAATTGTTGTTGTTTGCATGGCATGGAAAATTTCAGTTCGAGGTACTATTTCTTTCAAAAATTAGAGATTTGATTAATTATGCACGTAACCGTTGTATTTGAAATATGCACATAACCGCCCGCATATTTAGAGTTTTAAATTTAGAAAACTCCATATTTTCCTTATATTTCGAAACCGCTTTCCCTTTTCTCCTTCTTCGCAGATCCACGTCCGAAAGATTCTTTCACCCACGATGTTGACGACTCCGCAGTCCGTACTCCTGTGAACTTCCGACCACGCACATTATCAACAATCTGTAACTATTATCATTTTTGTGGTTGCCGTAGTCCGTAAACCGAGAAATATATGGCTCGTTCGAAGAGCGAAAATCGAGGGAAGAGCGTAGTAGAGGCCTCGGATAGAAGAGGTAAAAGAAAGGCAAATGCATCACATGAACTTTCCCCGTCCAAAAAGCACAAATCATCTGGGTCGGTCTCAAAAAATACGGCGAATAAGGTATTTTTACCTGTACAGTTTTATTATTCAATTGAATCATATTCAAATCATTCCTAAAATTGATGGGTAACGAGTGTTGATGATGTTTTCCAGATTTGTAAACCATGTTATTTTCTATTTGTGAGATTATGATTTGAGAGCGTCAATTTGTGACATATGAGATCCTCAAGAGCACTTTCAATTTATTTGATTCAAAAATTGAATGTGCCTTAAATAGCCAATGAATGTGACTTGCCAATCTATATGTGACCGGATCATTTCATTCTTCTGTGACCAACATGCATTTTCTGAGACTCTAACATGTAAAATAGGGACTTCATTATTGGGTGATCCATGCAGTAGAAATGTACCCATGTTTGTGACCTCCCAATCCATATTTGACGATCTCCTGTCTTTCTTCATGTGAATAATATGCATAGTTGGATATGGTAACCTCTAAATGAGGTCTTTGCTTTGTGTGAATTCTGAATATGTGATAGTTTTTCACGTAAATAGTAATTGATATGCAGGTTTGGAGGTTTCTTATACCAGAGAATGCTTGGTTCCCTGGAAAAATTACAGTTATCCTTATAAAGTATGTGCTGACCAAAATCCAAACAAAGCTGAATGAGGCACAGCGAAATATACTTCGTAGTTCATGTTTTGCCCACTTTTTAGATTGTCAGGAAATCGCGATTCAATCTCAGTGGATACACTATTTCCTGTTGCGGCATGTTCGACAACCAAATGAGAATGAAATGTGGTTTGACATCGTATGGAGATTTGTTAGATTCTCCGTCACTGAGTTTTGTTTAGTTTCTGGACTCCGATATTCAGGCAACGACGACACAAGTATGCTTGAGAAGCAGCCGTCACGTTTGAAAGAGAGATATTTCAGTAATTTGAAGGTGGTGACCCACAAAGATGTCAGGGACGTGTTTCTTGGTGCGGGGGGCATTGTAGATGAGGATGTTTCTAAGTTTGGAGCATTATATTTCATCACTTCATATCTACAACCGAGAGATTACAAGAAGGTAGTTGAACACTTCCTGTTTGTACTAGTTGAAGACTTTAATGCAATGAACACATTCCCATGGGATAGGTCACTCTTTGACACACTAATCAGTTCTTTAAGAGAGGGGTTGAGTAAGAGATCAATCCATTATAGATTGAGAGGTCTTTTGACTGCATTTCAAGTATGGATTTACGAGACGATTCCTAGTCTCGATAGCTTTATAGCTAAAAGGATTTTAAGAGATTTCCCTCGAATACGAAATTGGACGGCAGAGGATCACCCATCGGTGGCTAAACTGGAAGGACCTGAATGCTTCTCCAACCCGAATGTAAGGACTATAACACTATCTCAATACTAATTTAGAAGTCACATGTACATATTCATAAGTTACAGATCATGCGGATTAGGTCACATATATTTTCTCTTTATCACAGGCGATTACCTTTAGTACACAGTCATATTTCTGACATCCTGCATATCTTCATGGCACATCACATATGAAATTCATGAGTTTGTACATTGTCGTGTTGCTGACATTCTAGTTTATCATGGCAGTTGGAAATATATGACTTTGACCCAACAGACATAGAAATGGTACTGCCTTACATGACGGAGCTGGAGTATACCAAACCTGTCCAACCTGGTTTGTCATGTGGGAAGAAGAGAAAGGGGGTTAGTAAGGACAGATTAGCTTATTGTGCTGAGACAAGTGGGAAGCAATGTACATCCGGTGTGAAACCATCTACCCCTTTGCTTATGATAACCGACGGTAGAGTTGGACACTCTAATGTTCAAATAGATGACGATGATTTTGTTGAGCCCCCACCCAGATGGCACGGAACATCATTCCACAGTAATTCTCCAATTGGGAAGGGTCAGTCAACCTGTGCGACTAAACCGCAATCACCTTATTCCGTTGGGCTTCATTTGAATGATGTAAGTTATTGGATTCTTCTGAATTTTTTATATAAGATGAAGTCACATATGGTATTTCAGTCACAGGTCACATATGGTATTTTCAGTTACAGGTCACTGAATTTATTGATATTTTGTACAATCATGTTGGTACTGATTATATGTACTCTTATGGTACAGGTGGTCGAGGAATTGAGAAAGCAGTTCAGTGAAAAAAATATCTGATCTACAGTCTCATAATTAATTGTTGAAGTCACAAATGTCGTCTTTCAAGTCTGATCAGCAAAAAAAAGTGAACATTATCTTGCGCATGCAAGGTGAAATTCATGCAGACTTGATCGACATCAAATTAACCATGCAATCTATGTCTGATTCTATTACTGCCATGATGTCTAGCTCAATAGACAAAATCTTGAGCAATCTGAAAGAGAAATCCGCGGAAACTATTGTTAGAGTCTCTGCACCCACAGATGAAGTAATTGATATAACATGTGGCTCTTAAATGATATTTAGTTCACAGACGAAATTCAATTATTTGTTTTACTCTTCAGGTTACACCTTTGGGAAAAGCAATTGATTCAAAAGGTAAGGGCAAGTTGGACACCGCTGCTGATTTGGACTTCCTTTGCTCTCCTCAACCCCCATCCTTTGATCTGGGTGTTGGATATACACAACCAAGCTTGTCGGAAGCAACATACTCCAAAGAAGCTCAAGAGCATGTTGACTCAGTCATATCCGATGTCTTAAAGGAGACGAAGGCTGTTGAGAATGAGGTATTAACAAATAATTCTATCATACTTTAGTGTTCGTAATCTTTAATGTCAAATTACTATGTAGGAATCAGCTGTTCCCGCACCAAGTTCTGGATTGCCGGTAAAGAGGGCTCCGAGGCCGACTAAAGCTCTTCAGTCTCCATACGTTGTCGATGAAGGGAAACAACTGAAGCCTTCAGGAAAGCTAGTTTTGTTCGAACACTATAAACACCATGCAGATGATGCTGATATTGCTGACTTTCAGAATTGGTTTCAACAAGGATACAAACCACGGAATAAGTAAGAATGATTAGTAAGAGTATTGACTTTATATTGATTGAGTATGACTGTATCACATATATGTTTTAAATTGTAACAAGGCTTTTATACACGATTAAATCACATGTCACAATTTTTTTCACAGATAACTGTAGAGTGGTCACAGATAGTCTTTTCACATCAGACATAATACATAATCATGTCACATAGTGCACAATGTCACATATAGTCTTGAAAATGTCACAGATGTGCACTAGGTCACATATAGTCTTGAAAATGTCACAGATTACTCTATGTGGTCACAGGACAGGTCATTGATGTTGTAAATTAGTCACAACATTGCATTGTGAGTTTTAAAAGGTCACATGTTAATGTATGCGAACACAGCATAGACTACAGATAAATGTAGAGTAGAAGGACAGTTCACAGAGGAAATTACTACATCCGACACACTATAGCACAATGTCAGAATGATTTGTATTATTTCTATTCTATCTTAATAATGAATCATGTATATTATTTTACAGGAAGAAGTTTAGTGACAAAGATGACCATATTAGTCCACCTTTTCTTGTTGGCGAATTCCTGGTAGGAAATAAAACATGGTGGTATGAACTAGTATCCAGGGAAGTGTCGTTGACTAGTTCGATACGTTGATTTTTATATTCAAACATTTTACTCACATATCTTGTACTCAGGTCACATGCCACTATCACTTCACATTTACAATATTATTGGATTCTATTAGTTCATAACTGTATACAATCTTCACATTGTGTTAGCATATGGACGTGTGCTTCTACTATATACGTCAGTTGATAATGAATGGAAACAATGTTAAATTTAGTGCCACGACAACTGGCTCGTTATTCCAGGCCAAGGTCTAGAACATCTACCCCTGTTTCAAGTAAGATCCGAATGTAGCTCTTACAGATTCAAGTCTGCTTGATGACATTATAGGTGAACGAATTCTTATGAGCACTCCATGGACTGAAGTAAACCTTGTATTCATACCAATTTTGCCGACCAACAAAGCACATTGGATGCTTGTAGTTCTTGATATAAAGAAGCATATTTTACTTGTATTTAATTCAGCAAGGAAGACATACAATGATGTCAAGGTCCGTCTTAGAATTGAACCATTTGTCAAAGTTCTCCCGCACCTAATGCACCGTACAGGAATCTGGGAAAAAGAATCAGATGCTCTTCCTGAATATCACCTGGAGTTGAAGGTTATGCTTGATTTCTCCCTTCCCCAATAGAAAAATGGGTAAGTTTTGTGACCTCTCTATTTGCAGTTACACAGCCGATTATACCTTGGATTCCATAACTAATCAAATGTTGTTTTTTCTTCAGAACTGACTGTGGCATATATGTGATCAAATATGCTGAGTACATGCTGCATGACGACATAAGCTCCATGTCGATGAAATTTGATGCAAGTAGAGCAAGGTTGGATATAGCATCGTTGCTATATAAACACCGGGAAACCAGAAAAACGACAAAGAAAAAGCATCGGACAGGGGTTGATAGCATAACTTTAGAGTGATAGTTGATTTGCAGTATGCAAATACTTTTGAAATTGTAATAGATGGAACCTGAATTTCTTTTGTTGGGACTAGTTTGTTATTACTACGTACGTTTCAATTGTGAATGTTCAACAATTTGCATTAATGGGATTGATTGAGTTTTAACTTTATATTGCTTGTTTTTATAAAGGTCACGGATGTGTTTTACTATTGTCATATATTATTGTACACGGTTGCAGCACAAGTCACATATAGAGTTTTCACATCCGATAGTACAGCATCATGACACACATTTTGGTCACAGGTTACTCGTGCTAGTCACAGACAGATATGACATCCCCCCGTAGCATAAGTTAATGTATGCGGTCTAAGCAAAGGTCACAGACGATTGTAGAATGGTCAATACAAAGGTTACAGATAGAGTTCTCACTTCTGATACACTACAGAATCATGTCACACAATGAATATTATATGCACGATTAAAGCAGATGTCACAATTGTTTTTGCATTGTCATAGGTTACTGGTTACAGTTATTAGTAATCGATCACCGGACAAGTCACAGTTGTTAGCAAATTGGTCACAGATAGAGTTCTCACATATGTCACATTATAGCTCCCTGTCAAAACATCAACACATCACACAAAACAGGCATAGATGGTTGGATATTGGCCACACCTTTGTATATAAGAGGTCACAGGATATACATTTATTTCCATTCGTATCATGTTACTGAAAAATAGTTCTCCGTCATTCATTTCATTACATTTGAAACGTGTACGATCAATGAATGAAAAAATTAATAGTCCATGGCATTAATTTCAATTCATAACATCATTTGTCTTTCTTTTCCTGTCCTTGTGTCTCGAATGGCTATGACCTAGTGGAATCAAGCTGGTGCAACTTCAGCGGTTATGACCACTTTCCCGATAGCGTCCACACTTGATACTTATGTTCCCTTCACATGATGACCTATATCTCTTCTCAGTAGGCCTTCCACAACTTCGTTTTTGATTAGGTGGTAATACAACTACGTCCTGTAAATCTTCCAGCACCGTCCATTCGATTAGATTTCCGACAGGAAGTATTGTTTCTAGGTAAGTATTCATGTATGCTTTTGTTGTGTAATAGTACGAACAATACTCATATGGATCCATCTACTTGCAATCACAGCCAGTGTGTGTGGACATGGTAGTTGATCAACTTGAAGCATCCTACATGTGCAAGTACGTTGCTCTATATCAACAACAAAAGATGAACTTTCACCAATAACTGAAAACCTTGCCTGGTTGACAAGGTAACCTACAATTAATGACGAAAGCTGTATACCCATAATGTTATATGCAAAACAAGGTCACGGATTATGTAATCCATGTCATACACTGAATTTCAAAAATTTGTATGTGATACGTGGGTCACAGAAAAAATGTTTAAGGTCACAGAATATAGATCAGGTCACAGGATTAGACATTACCTTCAAGTTTCTCGTAAATATGCTCACTTCTCTTAACTGCTTCTCGTACTTGCTTGCCAAGGTCATGAAAGTGCCTTATGTGGTCTCCCTATGTTTGCAAAACCAAGACTGTATATTCTATCGCAATGACTCCAATAATGCTATAGCAAGGTAGTTCTTGGCCGACTTTGTAACTGCATTAACCGACTCCACTGTATTTGATATCATTGTTGAATACATGTTTGTGGGCATGTGTAATCGTGACCATTTCTCGGGTCCAACACCATCCTACACACAAAAAAAACGATTGAAAATCAGGTCACAGAATAAAGATATGAATATAGAACAAAGGTAATATGTATTATTTATACCAGGTAACGCCTTATATTCTCATTAATTGCATCGAGTTATTGCATGTTATATTCGTATTTCGACAAGGTGTAAGACCGAACAGCTGCTGCTTGCGTTATGTTGTGATTTGATTTTCTGTAACATGTTTTCAGATTCTGTAGGAGATGATACGAACAAATCCCATGACACATTCCTGGATACACCTTTTCAATTGAAATTTCAATACTATTGTGACGATCCAATACAAAACACAACTCTTCTCTATTTCCATAGGCTCTCTTGAAGTTTTCCAAAAACCAAGACCATGAGCTATCATTCTCATTATCCCCAATTCCGAAAGCTAGTATAAATATACTGTTGTTTGCATCCTGTGTACAAGCCATGAATAAGGTCTCACCGTAATGTCCATTTAGATACGTACCATCGACCACAACAACGGGCCTACAATGTCCCCATCCACGAATTGATGCACCGAGTGCCATAAAGCAATACCTGAACCTACCGTGACCGTCAAGCTCTATTGATGTGACCGTACCAAGATTTGTTTGCTGCAAGATAGAAAAGAAGCACAGTATCTTACTAAATGATTTCGTTGGATCACTCCTAATCATTCGTAATGTCTCCTCGCGAGATCTCCAAGCCTTCACATAGTTCAAAGATACCACATACGTATGCAACATGTCATTACGTATATCATTTGAAGTGTATATAGTGCATGACGATGTGTACTTGTGTTTGATACAAGACGTCACAACTGCTTTTGTTACTTGTCTATGAGAACCTAGTACAATATTCGAAGCACATGTGTGACCCTCCGTAATTTGTCTTATTTTAAACATCTCTGTCTTGGCCAACTTCGATGCTCTACATATCCAATTACACTCGTCACGCGAACACTTAACAAGATAGTCTTTCTTGTCCGATCGAACAACCATATATTCAAACATATTTTGGATTGCATAAAAGGAAAAGCTCAACTTCATAACCTCCTTATTACAGAAGACCCTTCCTTTCTCCACATCCCTACCATTTGCGACCGATACAACCGTGACCTCATGTTCGAAATTGTCACGTGATGGTTGTACTATTGCTCCACATCTATCTGATGACAGGTCTAGTAACGAAAATTCATGTACTTGAGATTGTACACCAATCGGTAATCTGGTAAACTGTGTCTCACTTTCTGCAGCTGTCACCTCAACATTTATTGGATATTTGGAAGGGTGGCGATGCATATCCTTCAACACCATATAAGACAACACGTTACTGTCACTCTTGATTATGATCGAAGGTAGATCACTACTCAATACATATTTCATTGTGACTGTCACTCTAGCGGCATCCAAGCCAAACTCTGACATAACTGTATCAACAAGCTTTGCATACCCACAATTACGATCAATCAATATCAACGACAATTGTGATTCATACAGTAAACAGACGTGAATGTAGCCCATATCTGTAAAATCAACTTCAAGAAGTTTAGACACAGATTTGATTGACATTCAAAACCAAACACATGTCACAGTTTATTATAAATTGTCACCATTTCATATTACATTGCCCACATTGAATACTAATGTTTACAGACCCTTTTGCACAGAAATGGTTACAGATACGTGTTTAAAAAATCACAGATACATACAATATTAAATTGGTCACAATTGAGGCCACATAGTCATTTTCATGTCACACGCTACACCGACATGTAAAAAGAACACAGGTCACAGATTCGTTTAAAAGGTCACGTTTCACATAGCTCTAAAATTAAACAATGTAATCAAAAAATCATGTTCACTGACTACTGCTTATAGGCTCAACGTAATTACTAATAGTCACAGACGTTTTCATAAAGTTCACGCAACCAATAATAGTCACTGATACCTTACGAAATAAACGTAAACGTTAACATGAGGTCACATACATGTGCATTCACTCACATAGCAGAGAGTACGAATATGCGCTGTTGGATGAATTACACAACATAGCAACAGAAATTGTTCAAATTTTGGTTAAATTAGTAGATCCAGTTTCCAATTTTTTTCAATTCCAGCATATTCAGTATATTGAATTGATCGATATGTGATTATAACGTTGGAACATGGGATATATTGAATTAACGTACATACCCGATCAAACTCAAATCTCGGATTTCAATGACGTTTGATGCACTGATAATCTTCGAATTTGTGACCTGAATTGTGCAATTACAGTAATTCAGATTGTTCCGGCGTCTGTAGATGGCAACTACAGATCCCAGTGGTTTTTGTTGTGAATTAAGGAGGTGAATTTGTTACCATACAGAGTCCAGCTATTGAAGGTAATTGGCAAGTTGCCGCTATTTTTTAGGAAGCTAATTACCATATATATATATATTAGTTAATTAATATTGTGAAATATAAGAGAATATTGGATTTCAGAAACTTCAAAGTTGATATCTAATTTTTGAATTGGACTATAGTTATGCTCTGGCTCCTGAATTTTTCCCACAAAACATTAGTTAATACTATAATCAACAAAAATTAACCAACAAAATAAGATTCAAGGGCAAAATATATATGGGAAATTTGCACTTATCCCAGCTTTTGCGAAATATAACAAATCTATTTCATCTCTTTTTAGCAAAATTCTTTCCCAAATTAAATGATGGATTTTCCATATGCTTTAAATAAAAAAAATATTTAAAAAATGAGGAAAAAATTGCAAAGTTCGTATCATGATTTTTTAGAAAGTACAAATAAATCTCACTTAAAACAATTAAATATAATAGCATTTTTTTTTTTTAAAAAAAGCAAATATTTCATATTCCCCAATCAAGTTCATCCATCCACTCAAATCCACCCCACTTGCAGCCAAACACCACCTCTACAAATGCGCTTAGATGCGACTTAGAAAAATGAAGTTAGACAAACATAAAAATAAAAAAACCATTGGATAAAAGATTGATAGCCTACATACAAAGTCAGCAGTTGCGATTTGAGTTCTACAATCTAGGCTGGGATTTGATTCTTGCAAACGAACTGTGGAGGTTTTGGTGAGGCGTTCACTGCCTGTGGTGATTCTACGATCTAGGCCATCAAATTTGTTTATTTATTTATTTATTTATAAATTATTTTTTTAAGGTGATGGTGATACTGTAGCACAAATATGTCATTTAATGGCCAATAAAGAGGGAACGATGAGTTTTGCCACATCATTAAAAGGTTAGGGATGAAATATGATAAAAAATATATTGATGATAGATTTGTTAAATTTGATAAATGTTGTGGATGAAAAGTACAAATAATTATAAATAAAAAAATATACACATCAAAAGCCAAGCGACCTCGACCATCCCCATCACACAATTATTTGAGCCAAAATCTGCCCACAAAGATAGGATGTAGATGGTCACCCTGTTATTCAAATCTACAGGGCTAAGTTTCACAACAACTTTGTAGGGAAAATATTGTCATCACTAAGGAATCGGTGAACAGAACTTTTGATGCAAATCGAACGTTTTGGAACAAGATTGTTGATTCTTGGGAAGTAACTAAACGCAAAATTGTAGGGAAAATATATCGAAAATTGATGATTAAATGGAAAACTGGAAGGCCCTTTATTTTTGAAAATGGCCATAATCCAAAACTCACAACCTTTCCAAAGTTTGTGGTTGTGCAAAAGTGAAGGAGTTGTTTCACGAAAATGTGTAAAAAGAAGGGTTGCAACTACTAAAGATACATAACTCTTAGAACAAAAGTCCTTTAAACTTAAAAAAAATCATTAAAAATGTAAATTCGAATTCATCAAATTTATTACGCTTAGACACTAAAAAACGACATTATAAGTTCTTTTTTGGGAATTAAACACTAACAACTGACTGTTGAAGAGCAAATGTTCAAACTTTGCAACGTGGTTCTTTTGTGAGCAACGTGGATTTCAGGTGGATCATAATTATTTTAGCACGTAACTCATGTTGTTTAACTACTTGCAATGTAGTCTCCAAACTTGGCGCTTATTTCACTCAGGGACCACTATTGAGTTTAAGGTCCTGAAATCCACCTTTTCCATTACTAGTTATAATAATTACTATATAGTCTCAAACTTAACTTTTTGCAAATAATAATATTTTCTTAGCTAATGGAGTGGCTTTACTATTGTTCACTTAGCTCCCTAATAATTCAGAGAAATTGCTAACATCTCACCAAGCATATATTTTCAGAAAAAAATCTATGTAAAAAATTAGGCCTAATTAAATGGCCCAAAGATTGAAACCCAGTTAGAAAATTCGAAGGATAGGTCCAAACGAGGCCATGTAAAAACCCAAGACGGAGTTATGTAGCAGAGGCACATTATCGCTCAAGCCTACGAGACGCCAAAGAGCTAGGCGAGCATAATGTCTTGATTATTATTTAAAACAAAGGTTATTGAAACAGTTAATGGGTAATCTTATCACATTCCACGATCCAAAAATCTCGATTGCAAGCAGTTAAATAATGGGAGTAATGGCAGCAGTTGAAAATTGTAGTTTCTTAACAAGTCATCCATTATGGAGAAAATGGGTAGTTACAGGGCGATGAGCAGTTTTCAAACGGTTCTACGAGGAAAAACTGTCAAAAAAGTATAAAAGAGAAAAGAGAACATCGGAGAAAGGACCGAATCAAATGACTCTCGAACAGAGTATTATGTAATTTCATTTCTTTTTAACTTTCAATTACTTTGCGAATTCAGTGTGTTTGTGCCCCTTGGAGGCATTTCGCTTCTTGCCAATTGTAATCTTCATAAATAAAACACCATCGTTGGGACTTTGCCTCGAAAGGTTGTTGTTCCTTACAGAATCGTCTGAACCTTCTTTAAAAAACCATTGGATAAAAGATTGATAGCCTGCATAAAAAATCAGAAGTTGCGATTTGAGTTCTACAATCTAGGCTGGGATCTAATTCTTGCAAACGAATGGTGGAGGTTGGTGAAGCGTTCACTGCCCGTGGTGATTCTACGATCAAATTTGTTTATTTATTTATTTATAAATTTTTTTTAAGGGGATGGTGATACTGTAGCACACATTGTTGTATTTATGGAGGTGATGTTTGGCAATAGGTGAGATGGATTGGGGTTGGGAGGGTGAGTTTAGCTGGGAATGATGACATGTTTACTTTTTCTAAGATTTTTGCCCTTTTGTTTGTTCATATGTATTGAATTTTTTAAGTGTGATTTATTTGTACTTCTAAAAAGTCATGTGACTCCCTTCTCACTTTCCCCTTTTTTTGTTGTTGTTCTAGTGCTTTCATTTATTTTTATTTGTTTGAAGAGGATGACAAATATGTCATTTAATGGCCAATAAAACGATGAGTTTTGTCACGTCATTAAAAGGTTAAGGATGAAATATGATTTTTTAAAAAAAGGAATTATCCACTTGTATAGAACTGTTTCTTCTGTAAAAATGACAGGAGTGGACCTCATGTGAGTAAGATATTATTATAAAAAAATGGGGCCTACCCCATGTGTGTATTCTGTTATTTTTATAAAAAAAAAATTTCCCTGTAACTGCAGCATCTCTCAAAAAAATTATATATATATTGATGATAGATTTGTTTAATTTGATAACTGTTGTGGATGAAAAGTACAAATAATCATAAATAAAAATTATACACATCAAAAGCCAAGCGACCTCGACCCATTCCCATCGCACATTTAGTTGAGCCAAAATCTGCCCACAAAGATAGGATGTAGATGGTCACCCTGTTATTCATATCTGCAGGGCTAAGTGTCACAACAACTTCTAAAATTTGCTCCACGTGTTTTAGGAATGGATAAATATACAGACATCCGAAATTTAATAGTTAAATATACGAGAACCTTGTGTCATGTCGTCATGGTGAACTTCTATATATAAGGTTCAAAAGATGAAGGTATTTCTATTAGGTTCATTTCTCTACGATCTCAATTATTACACTTCCATTTTTCTTTTTAAGATAAATATTGATTTTCATAGAAGAGGAAAGAGGAGAAATTCCCGTCATTTTTAGGTCATCGGAACATCGGAGAAGCACATTTCGGTGGCTTCATTTTACAAGTGACATCAAGTATAATTTGGAAAATTGAGCAATTGGTTTGCAGTGAACTTTTAGCAAGTTGATCTAAAATTTATTTTGTGAAAAATTATTTATGTTACCACTGAAATAATGATATTCGTCACGTGTTATTTTAAGTTTTGAACCACAAATTGAATTTAAATTTAGTTACTTTAGTTTAGTTTAGTTTAGTTCAATTGAGTTGAATCCAATCCAGTACTACACTTAGTCGGCCATTTCATCTCTCCATATCCAACCGTGCCCTCTTACAACCCCTCTTTCACCTCCGCCCTTACCCATTAGCACCTCCCTCTTTCGCCTTCAAACTGTAACCATTCCTTCTATTATTCTGCTTGTTAGAAATATTGAATGAAAATCAGACCCTTCTTGTTCTCATCAGTTTCATCCGGTTGGTTTGATGAATTGAATGAAACCAGACCCTTCAATGCTGTAACCTCCCTTTCAATACTTTAAAGACTTGGCACCTCATCTATATGTATAAATAGAGGATCTCTTGTTGAAAGCAAACACAACAAAAACCAGCAAACACAACAAGAGGAATATAAAACCCGTTTCCTCCTCTTTTCTTTAGCTGCTTCTGTTTTTTGTTTTTCTCCCGTTCTTCCTTTGCTAAAATCTTTGAGAGATAGATACGGCGGGTTCGTAGGCGGCTAACGCAGTACAACGTAGACCGACAACCGATTGTGTCCTGGAAATCGAACACCAATCAAAACCTCTTGCACTCCGGTAAGGCGGCGAATTCGATTTAAGGAAACCGTGTGAACACGGGCCTTCGGTCTGATTAATCTATACTTTGATTCTCCAATATTTTTATCCTACAAGCTTAAATAGAATTCTTCCATTTGGTGAATCAAAATCTTTTTGTTTGTTCATCAGTTTCTGTTTTTCGGGTTTCTATAGTTTTTTTTTTCCGATTCCTGTTAAAAATTTTTTTTTTATCAATTGGTTTCTAAGTCTCTGTTTACTATTTATGTAAAATGTGTTAAGGTAGTTTTTAAGTTGATCTAGATTTTGGAAGAAGTAGGGAAAAAAAAAACAAACAAAACAGGAAATACGTTCTCTGCATGAGGTTAAAGTTGGAGGTGGTTTTTGCATGGTTTTTTAGTTTGTTTGCATGAAATTTAAGTGGTTTTGCATGATTGTCCAATTATTTTAATGATTAGTAATGATTGGGTAGTTATTTTATAATTATTAGTTGTATGATTATTTAATTATTTGCACAGTGATTGTATGATTATTTTACAATTACTAGCATATGATTGCATATCATTAGGATATAATTGTTTACTTTTCCATTAATAATTGATTTTAATCACTGGATAATGATTTTCTAATTCATGTTATATAATTGATAAATTGTTGATAATTTGACAAAAATAATCCGTTCTTCCATTTCGAAAATTTTTCACCATATGATTTAGATCTTGAATTTATAAGTATTCTAAATTATTTGTTGCTTGTTTTAAGGTTTAATAGCGTCACATGGAAATGACGATGTGAACAACAACAATGTTGGTACCGGTGTACCAAATCCCGCGATGACCGTTGTCAACCCTGTGGGGACCTCGACTGGCATTCCTTCTGTTGATGGGACTATTGGTGGCGGAATTCCTCATATTGGAGTGAACCCCACTTTGCCTACGGCTGTGGCCTCGGCAATTCAATTTGGCACAATACCTTTGCTAGTACCTAGGGCTGCGGCCTCGGTACCTTTTCCACCGTTTCCGGCTCAATTTCCGGTGAATCATGCAATTCAACCTGATAAATTTGTCGGCACTGATTTTAAGACATGGCAGAATAAGATGATTTTTTATCTTACTACTTTGGGCCTTGCACGTTTCCTCACTAAGGATGCCCCTGTCGTAGCTGAAAACGATACTGATATGCATAGGCGTGTGGCCTGGGATGCATGGAAAAGTGCTGATTTTTTGTGTCGCAACTATGTCTTGGATGGCCTACAGAATTCTCTATATCACGTGTATGTGGTAAAGAAGTCTGCTAAGGAGTTTTGGGAGTCCTTAGAAAAGAAGTACAAGTCCGAGGATGCTGGGTCTAAGAAATTCTTGGCCAGTCGGTGTATGGACTTTGAAATGGTTGATTCACGTTCAGTGGTGAGCCAAGTGCAGGAGTATCAAGTGCTCTTGCAAGAGATGCATGCTGAGGGTCTGATTATGTCAGAATCTCTACAGGTGGCTACTGCTATTCATAAGCTACCTCCTCAGTGGAAGGCTTTCAAAAGCCATTTGCAGCATAAGAGGAAAGAGATGTCTTTTGAGGATTTAATTATCAAGCTACGCATGGAGGAGGATAACAAAAAGGCTAAACGTAAGTCAAGGAATTCTTACTCTGAGAAGGCTAATGTATTGGAACACGGTCAAAGTTCTGGTACTAAGAAAGGTCAATCCTTTAAAGCCAAACATGGTAACGGGAATTGGAAAGACAAAAAGCAGACCATGAAAGGGTCTCAGTTGAAGCCTACCGGTGCAGTAGGAAAGAAGCCTAAGTTCCAGTTCAATGGAAAGTGCTTTAATTGTGACAAAGTTGGGCATCGATCAGCAGACTGCCGTCAGCCGCGAAGGGATAGCAAACAGCGCCCTCAGGCTAATATGGTTGGAAATGAGAGAGATCATCTCTTAGATGACATGTCGACCTAAACCTTACGGCGGTGGTTAGTGAGGTTAACCTGGTGGGGTCTAACCCTAAGGAGTGGTGGCTAGACACTGGGGCCACTTGTCATGTCTGCTCCAACAGGAGTATGTTCACTACTTTTGCACCAGTTACAAATGGTGAAAAATTGTTTATGGAAAACTCTGCAACTTCTGAAGAGCTTGGTAAAGGCAAGGTGATCCTGAAGATGACCTTTGGCAGAGAGCTTACTCTGACTAATGTGTTGTACGTGCCAGAGATTCGCAAGAATCTGGTTTCTGGGTCTCTTCTGAGCAAGAATGGTTTCCGCATGGTCATTGAGGCGGATAAGCTAGTGATTACCAAAATAGAAGTTTATGTTGGGAAAGGCTATATGACTGATGGCCTGTTTAAATTGAATGTAATTGCTGTAACCCCAACTGTTATGAATAATGAGAAAACTCCTTCTGTTAATTTGCTTGAGTCTCCTAATCTGTGGTATGGTAGATTAGGTCACGTAAATTACAATATATTACGTAGACTAAGCAAACTAAACTACTTGCCTAGGTTTCAAATTGATTCAAATCATAAATGTGAAACTTGCGTTGAGGCTAAGCTAACTAGGTCTTCGTTTCATAGTATTGAAAGAAGCACTGAGCCATTGGGACTAGTCCACAGTGATGTGTGTGACTTAAAATTTGTCCAAACACGAGGCTGTAATAAGTACTTCATTACTTTTGTCGATGATAGCATGAGATATTGCTATGTGTACTTGCTTAAAAGCAAAGACGAAGCTATCAATAAATTCATTCTTTATAAGAATGAAGTTGAAAATCAACTTAGCAAGAAAATAAAGGTGCTGCGAAGTGATCGTGGTGGTGAATATGAATCACCATTTGGTGAATTTGTGCTAAACATGGAATAATTCACCAAACTACCGCACCTTATTCACCTCAGCAGAATGGAATTGCTGAGCGTAAGAATCTAACGTTAAAAGAAATGATGAATGCTATGTTGATTAGTTCTGGATTACCACAAAACATGTGGGGAGAAGCTATTCTTTCTGCGAATTACATTTTGAATAAAGTGTTAAGAAAGAATATGGATAAGACTCCGTATGAACTTTGGACAATTCCAACACCTTCATATAAATACTTACGAACGTGGGGGTGTCTTGCTAACGTTGTGGTGCCTCCTCCTAAGAAGGTCAAGATTGGACCTAAGACAGTTGACTGTGTGTTCATTGGTTATGCACAAAATAGTAGTGCATATAGGTTCCTTGTGCATTATTCGAATGTACATGATATTCATCCGAACACGATTATGGAGTCTAGAAATGCACAATTCTTTGAGAATATATTTCCTTGTAAATCTCCTAAACAGTTAACTTCTGTTAAACGGACTATGGAATCTTCTGCTACTGGCAGTAGTAAAGATCCAGTTGAAGAAGGTGAGGATGAGCCTAGATGGAGCAAAAGGACCAAAACTTCTAAGACGTTTGGCCCTGATTTCCTCACATATTTGATGGAGAATGATCCCCAAAGCTATAAAGAAGCTATATCTTCTCCAGATGGCCATTTGTGGAAAGAAGCCATCAAGAGTGAAATTGATTCTATCCTACAGAATCATACCTGGGAATTAGTAGATCTTCCACCGGGCTGTAAGCCTTTGGGCTACAAGTGGATCTTCAAGAAGAAGATGAAAGCGGATGGCTCTATTGATAAATATAAAGCTTGGCTAGTAATCAAAGGTTATAAGCAAAAAGAAGGCTTATATTACTTTGATACTTATTCTCCTGTGTCGAGAATAACTTCTATCCGGATGATAATTGCTATTGCGGCCTTGCGAAATCTAGAAATACATAAGATGGATGTAAAAACAGCTTTCCTAAATGGAGATTTGAATGAAGAAATCTACATGGAGCAACCAGAGGGGTTTTCGGCTCCAGGTCAAGAAAGGAAAATCTGTAAATTGGTTAAATCGCTTTATGGTTTAAAGCAAGCACTGAAGCAATGGCATGAGAAGTTTGATAATGCTATGATTTCTAGTGGTTTTCGAATCAACGAGTGCGACAAGTGTGTATATGTCAAGAACACTAATGATGGATATGTCATATTGTGTTTATACGTCGATGACATGCTCATTGTCGGCAGCTCTGATAAGATTATCAAAGCCACTAAGAATATGTTAAACTCAAAGTTTGACATGAAAGACATGGGTCTCGCAGATGTTATTTTGGGAGTAAAAATCACTCGAACACCAAATGGACTTGCATTATCTCAATCTCATTACATTGATAAGATACTAGACAAGTTCAACAAGTCAGATACGGCTGTGGCCAGGACTCCAGTTGATTTGAGTCTCCACTTATCCAAGAACACTGGTGATGGTGTGTCACAGTTAGAATACTCTCGGATAATTAGGAGTTTAATGTATTTAATGACTTGTACGAGACCGGATATAGCATACTTAGTTAGCAGATTGAGTCGCTACACGAGTAACCCAGGTGCTATCCACTGGAGAGCTATTTTCAGGGTGTTACATTATTTGAGGTACACTCATAATTTTGGGCTACATTATTCTAGATACCCTGCAGTAATCGAAAGGTATGCTGATACAAATTGGATATCAGATATGTCAGATTCAAAATCTACTAGTGGATATGTCTTCACTCTTGGTGGTGCAGCTGTCTCTTGGAAATCGTCCAAACAAACTTGCATCGCAAGATCTACAATGGAATCAGAGTTCATCGCTTTGGACAAAGCAACTGAAGAAGCAGAGTGGCTTCGCCAGTTTGTTGAGGATATTCCAAGATGGTCAAAGCATGTGCCTGCAATTTGTGTTTATTGCGATAATCAATCAGCAATTGGCAGGGCACAGAGCAATATGTAAAATGGTAAGTCTCGACATATTCGAAGACAACATAATACCATTCGACAACTACTCTCACAAGGTATTATCACTTTGGACTACGTGAAATCAAAGGATAATATTGCAGATCCATTAACCAAAGGGTTAGCTCGAGAGCAAGTTGAAAAAGCATCGAGGGGAATGGCCTTGCAGTCTATGACGTTGAAAGGTATTATGGTGGAAACCCAACCTAGCTGAATGAAGATCCCAGGATCTAGGTTCAAAGGGACAACTAAACCATGTATATCTGTGTAAATCACTGAGAAAGTTTTCCTTCTACTCATTCCTATGGTGCTCACAGTGATTGGAAGATGTAAGTTAAGCTACGCTTTTAATGACCATTAGGCGTTGTTGTGAAACGTGGAGTTAAGAGGTCACCTATGTGAGTGTGAAGTGGGGCCTCTTCTATGAGGATTGGGAAGGCTACATCCTTGAACAAACACTTGCAGAACCAGGCGACGTGTTCATAGCCAAAATGAACACAACATTGAGAACTACGCTGTGTCTAGAATGGTCCTGTGTGAGATCTATTGTCTTGGTTTACACAAATGGCGAAACAGTTCAAGGCATCAGATCCACTGGTTTGCTAGTAATACTCGATAGATTTTTACAAGGGAATGTTTAAAACTAAATGCTACCTATCCTATGCAGGATTCATTTGTTTTACTCTCATATTTGTTTCCCAAATTTTCATTCATGTGGGGGATTGTTGGAAATATTGAATGAATTAAATGAAAATCAGACCCTTCTTGTTCTCATCAGTTTCATCCGGTTGGTTTGATGAATTGAATGAAAATCAAACCCTTCAATGTTGTAACCTCCCTTTCAATGCTTTAAAGACTTGGCACCTCATCTATGTGTATAAATAGAGGATCTCTTGTTGAAAGCAAACACAACAAAAACCAGCAAACACAACAAGAGGAATACAAAACCCGTTTCCTCCTCTTTTCTTTAGTTGCTTCCGTTTTTTGTTTTTCTCCCGTTATTCCTTTGCTAAAATCTTTGATAGATAGATACGGCGGGTTCGTAGGCGGTTAACGTAGTGCAACGTGGACTGACAACCGATTGTATCCTGAGAATCGAACACCGATCAAAACCTCTTGCACTCCAGTGAGGCGGTGAATTTGATTTAAGGAAACCGTGTGAACACGGGTCTTCGGTTTCATTAATCTATACTTTGATTCTCCAATATTTTTATCCTACACTGCTTGCGTTTATTTTATTTCTCCATTAAAGTATTTATTAATGAGGATTGTTCTTACAATAATAATATTAGCTACTAAAATGCCCATTATTAAAGCTTGAGACAATCTTGCTACAGAGGACATAGTTTGGGACTAACTTCATAATTTTCTATAAGCATAAAAGGGAAAATAATTTGTCGTATAATTAAAAAAGAAAAAAAATAGAATTTACATTTTCTTCACATAATAAAGATTAATTGTTATATCATCAACAACATTATTATTATACTAATCAAAATCACACGTAGAGATTAGGGGAAATGTAATTCATGTGATACTAAAAATGTAATGCAATATCTACTCATGAAGAAGGATATGCATGGTAATCAAATTAATAATAAAATTAAATTTGACTTACAATACAGTCTAAGAAGTAATTTGCCGATCGAATTACGATCTTTTATTAAGATAATTTTGCTCCCCTAATGCCCAAGGTCTACCTTCTAGGATATAATACGTTACGTTTCAAATGATTAACATTGTCATCACAAAGGAATCGGTGAACGGAACTTTTGATTTGCAAATCGAACGTTTTGGAACAAGATTATTGATTCTTGGGAAGTGATTAAACGCAAAATTGTAGGGGAAATATATCGAAAATTGATGATTAAATGGAAAACTGGAAGGCCCTTTATTTTTGAAAATGGCTATCATCCAAAACTCACGACCTTTCCAAAGTTTTTGGTTGTGCAAAAGTGAAGGAGTTGTTTCACGAAAATGTGTAAAAAGAAGGTTATAGAATCTAGTCAAACCATGAAAACTTTTTACCACGGTTATACGTTTCAGTATTGGCCACTCCTTGATAGTTTTGATTTTCTCCTCATCCACTTCAATACCTCTAGAACTAATAACACAATCAAGAAAAGCAACATTTTACATGCAAAACGTACACTTTTTAAAGTTAACAAAAAGTTGTTTTTGTCTTAAAATCATAAGCACACATTGTAAATGAGAATGTCATATATGCTCATTTAAATTCTTACTATATATCAAGATATCATCGAAGTAAACTAATACGAATTTATGTATAAATGCACTCAGGACATGATTCGTTAATCTCGTAAAAATGCTAGGTGCATTAGTAAGTCCAAATTGTATGACTAATCACTCATATAAATTATACTTAGTTTTAAAAGCAGTTTTCCACTAATCTCATTTTCTCATCCTAATTTGATGATATCCATTTTTAAGATCTATATGACTAAACATGCATGATCCATGCAATTCATTTAACATACCATCTAAAGTAGTTACGGGATGACGATGTTCTACCGTTATGTTGTTGATGCTTGACAGTCTACGCATATCCTCCAAGTTCCATCTTTCTTCGGCATAAGTATCACTGACACAATACATAGACTCATATTTTCACTTACATACCCCTTGCTTATCAATTCTTCCACTTACTGTTGAAGTTTCCTTGTCTTCTTAGGATTACTCCTATAAGCCGGCCTATTTGAAATAACAGCTCCAGGTATGAAGTCAATTTCATACTCAATGCCTCGAATGGGTGGTAACCCACTAAGCATGTCCTTCGAAAATAAGTTTTCGAATTCCTGCAACAAAGATGTAGTCAAATTAGGGAGGATTGTGTTGATTCTCAAAGTTGAGGAATGATCCCTTATAAACCAACAAGATCATAAGTCAGCTCTCAACTATTGCCATCTTCAACTTCTTCTCTTTTGCAAAAATATTCACTTTCTACTTTTCTCTCCTCTCAAGAGACTCTTTTTCTTATCTCTCTTGTTGCTCTAATATTTTTTCTCACAATTAGCCACCTCACTATTTTCTCTCTTACTCTCTTATAGTGAAAGATCAATCCCACTCTTTCTTCCTCTCATTCTTTTATCTTCCTTATTTTTCAGTTTGATTTGATCTTCATAAACTTGTTTTGGTGTTAGTGACGTAATAGTAATAGATTTTTCATTTTTAGCAAAACTGTACCTGTTTTTGTACCCATCATGCATCACATTCCATCATATTGTCATGATCTCCCCAACAAAATATACTCGGCATGCATAAGAACTACATCACACATCACTTTATCATGATACCTCACAATTGAGAAAACTCACCAACACTCGCATATTCACCCTAACCTCTCCACATTCATTTAACAATTGTAATTTATAACGCATGTGCTGTTTTAGCATAGTTAACCCCAATTTCTCAACAAGTATAGTATTAGCCACATTGGTACAAATACCCTCATCAATAATCATACTACATACCTTGTTGTTGATATGGCACCTCATATGAAATATGTTCTCCCTTTATTACTCCAAGTCATCCACTTTGATTTAAACATCAAGAGCTCGCCTTATAACCAATAGTTCTCTCACTGCATACTCTACTTTCTCACCATCACTAGCATCCTCCAACTCGGGCATGTTATTATAAGCACCCTCACTATCAATCACCACTTCTCCATTGTTACGCAATATCATCGTCCTTTTGTTTGGATATTGAGAAGCAATGTGTCCCTGATCTTAAGTACCTAAAGCATTTGATATCCCGATCCTAGAAGGTTGGGGATCCGTCTTGGGTGTAATTTTGCTAGCAACTTTCCCTTTTCTTTTCGATGGCTCAGTTCTACTCTTTGTAACAACCTTATCACCTCTATTGTTATCCCACTTTGGTTTCTAAGAAAGATTAGAACCCCGATGGATATCTAGCTGCCACATTCCTCTTCAACTGCTTCTCCACCTTCATAACTACATGTAACATGTCTTGCAACTCCACATAATGTTGTAATTCCACCACATTAGCTATCTTCCTATTCAAACCATTCAAAAATCGGACCATGGAGGCTTCCCGATCCTTTTCAACATTTGATCTAATCATAGCCACACTCCTAGATCCTTGATAATGAATTTGTAATTTTTGATAAAGATCTCTACAGTAATGATTAGGAACTAACCTCTTCCTTACGGTAGGCTTCAATTCTTCCCTTGTCTCAATAGGTCTCTCATGATTCCACCTCCTAGATGTTGCTATTTGATCTCACCAAATGATAGCATATAATCAGTAAACTCAACGAAAACATGTTTTACCTTTTTCTCCTCCGAATAGTTATGGCAATCAAATATAAGCTTTATCTTTTTCTCTCATTCCAAATATGCCTCCGGATTGCTTCTTCCTTTGAATGAAAGAATCGTCATTTTAATATTGCTCATATTTCTATCAACTCCATTTTCAACATAATCTCTAACCCTTCTATCATACCCATCCCATATATTCCTCATCCTTCCTATTTCGGCCTCCACTAATATATCATCATCAATTTCACTACCTGCTTCATTTTCACCACCAATCTCCGCTCTAGGCTCTTGCCTTCCTTGCCTCCTTGCGTTAGGAACTTCTCTAGGTCATTCCCTATATAAATTAGTAAACAATGTGTCTTGCCTCTCCATCCAAGCTTCTTGTCTGCCCATCTTATCTCCCATATCATCAAACAACCTTTCAAACCATCATATCATCTCATCCATCATGATGAATTGATTATTCTTCCCACTTGAAGTAGAATCATCTCCATCAGATATTCTAAAACTAGAATAATATTTATCTCACGTGTGTACACTCGTGTATCATTCATTTGGCCTTTTTCCTCTATTTGTCTCACCACTTTGCTTTTTTTTTTTCCACTCAATGCTTCATTGCAAGCGTTTTAAGAACTAATTCGATCTCAACCAAAATTCAACCCTTTTGGAGTTTAAACAAAAAATTAAGGGAATTGACTCTCGAATGTCTAAAAAAATAGGAATTTGACACTTTGAATGGAAACACTAAGGATAAATTCAAGAAATTGTTTCTTGAATTCGAATGGGACACTTTTGACTTTGGAATTGATTTTTTTTTTTTTTTTTTGTAATTGCTATATTTGTCTTTCTGCAATTTTCGAAATTTTTTTCACTAAATGCACTAGAATTAAACAAAAATTCCAAAAAATCGAAAATGAATTAATTTGGACATTAATATAGCGCACAAACGAATTCTGATTTTTTTTGGTATTTTAATTGGATTGAATGACTTAAAGGATGAAGAACACGAAGAATGAAGATGAAGACTCAAACAAAAAGTAAAGGACATAAACTTGATTTTTGGAATCTAAATTCTGATACCAACTGATGTGAATTCACATTGCAATTGTAGTTACAAAACCAACGACAGATTAGATCAAAACCAAAAAAGTCAATAACCAATGTTTGAAAGCTCGACACAATAAATTATTGAACCAAGACAATTGAAATCAATACTTGACTCCATGATCACAAAACCTATGAACCTCACTTAAATTGTTAAACGCCACTAGAAATCAATTCTTGATAAGTTCAAGTTTAGATCGATAAAGAACAAGTTGAAAGCAATACATCTCGCTATAATATCTCAATAATTTTGTGTTTTACAATGAAAATAATGAATCATATTTATAGAAAACCCATAAAAACCTAATTAAAACGGAATTATATCAAAAAGGTATCAAAAGGATACTATAACAAGAAATTTACCAAAAATAGACTTTTATGAAAAATCTTTAAAATCACATCTAGGAAATGAACAATGCAGCCGCATGATAGGCTTCTTTTCTTCTCGAGTTGGTCTTGAGTGTTGGATGAGGCTACTAGCTTAATTGCACCATGCGGCCGCATGGTTGTTCGGAAGACATTTCTCTTCTTTTGTCTGAATCAATTGCACCCATCTTGGTTCTTCTTTCATGCTCAACCAGGGGCGGACCCACATGGGGTCATGTGGGGTCAAATGACCCCACAACCCCACAAATTTTTTTTTTTTTTTTTTGTGTTTTTTTTTTTTTTTTAATATCTTGTAAAAACCTAGACATTATCCCTTTATTTCCTATGTTCTTACAAAGCCAAACATTATAATCACATGAGGTTCAAGTCCAAATATCTCTTCTTCCAATATGTATTGTTGAAATTCGAATATGATTATCTAAGTTACTATATATTAGGACAACAATTTAAATAATGTTTTGATATTTTGAACTTAATTTCATGTTTTTGACATTAAATACTTGTTTGGATGAATGTAGCTTTCAAATGATTAAATGCTACTTGAATTATTTGAGATTTATATTGTTTTTTGAGATGTTGCATATAGCTTTTAGTAAATATTGTAGATTCTAATAGATGATAGAAATCTATTGCTATTATCTGTGTGAAATTTATTGAGATAACTGGATGTATTTTTTTTTTTTTTGTACATTTTGCTCATTCTTTATTGTCAGTATTTTCTTTTGTCATTAGATGTTTTTACCATTTGTCGCCACTGGTCACCATTTTCTTTTATCATTTATGCTTTATCAATTGGCAAATATAGGTGATTTTGTATGGAAAAATTAGATTATCAGGTGATTGAGATTATCTGTAGATTATCTAGACGATGATAGAGTAAAACTTATGAAGTAGGATAATTTAGATATATAGAAATTAAATTTTCAATGTTAGCATTAAACTTAAAATTGTGAAAAAAAAAAATGTGTACGAATTGCTTCTGAACCTTTATCTTTTACATTGGTACTGGATTAAATTTTGTTATTGAATGATAAAGCTACCAACTCTAATAAAGTGCATAATAAATTCAATTCTGTGAGCAGAAGGTTTGGTGTGGTCAAATACTGAGAGATAAAGTTTCAAATTAATTCTGAGTTTTGGCTTCCTGGTTTCTCTATGATAGTCGCTACCAAAATGCTATCACCTGGCTATTTGACAAGTTTCGAACGCCTAATACCTAGAAGTTCCAGATCAAGATTTTTGAAAATTTTTGAATAGTCATTTTTGACCCCACAAGACATTTCGTCTGGGTCCGCCCCTGTGCTCAACGTAAAATTCGATGTTTTGCTTGTTGCATTTGAACTCTCAGCCCATGTAACTTGAACAAATAATCTTATGGTTTCTTTGATCTTCTTTACTCGCGATCTCGACATTGGTCCTTCTTCCACAATTTGCTAGCCTTCGTCCCATGGTTCTCATCATTATATGCGATGATAGGGGATAGAACTAAGGATGGCAACGAGGTAAGACAGGATCAGATGACCCTATCTAGAATTTACGGGTAAATTTGAATTAAATGAAGTTTAGTGATCTAACGAGATTCCGCTGAAAGTTTAGTGACCATGAATGAAATTTACCCACATTATGCACAACCTCTCGTTCAGCATAAACAATTGAACACTCATCTTCTTTGGTTTCGAAAACGAAAGCACTCGTCCGCGTTTACATAATGGAGAGCGCTCTGCTGTGTGCTTCTCGCTTTGTTCCTTCAACAATTAAGCGTTCGTTCATACAAACACAGATTAACATAATTTTGAATATATTGTCTTTTATCTTATCGGATTTCCGGTTAATTTTGTGATTGAAATTCACCGTTTTCTGTTATTTTAAGCAGATTATAGTGAAGTGGGTGCATTTGGAAGGAATTTTCATACTTCATTTTGTGTCCAAGTGCCATACAGCAATTCCCTTTTGAGTAGAAATACCGGAACTGCTCGTAGAAGCCGTATTGTCATCGCTTCAGTGGTTAATTTCCATATCCTTTTACAGGATTGATGTTTGTTTTCATGTTTCCCTGTTGATAACATTAAATTTTGTTGTGAAATTGGGAGGAAAATTGAAGTGTTCAATTTTGTTTATTGCCTGGATTGGAAGACATGAAATTTTCCCCTTGGAAAACATTTAATTTATTTCCAAATGAGCGTTAATCAATTGTTTTCCCAAGGCCTGAATTTCTGTGTTGCTATTTCATATGTTTATTGGAATTGAAAATCCAGTTTTTTTGATAATGAATTAAGTAGATACAAATCTAAATTTGGAAGAAATTTTGATATTTTGCAGGTTGGAAGGAAAGTTAAGAAAGAGACTATCATTCCTGACCCCGATTACCGTATCCCAGTAGTCCTTCTTGGTGAGTACTGATTGCATTTTAGAGCATGTTTAGCTAAGCTTAATTTTTTTGTTTTTTTTTTTAAAGCAAATATTGGTTTCCTTGAGCCACATTATGTTTTCATTCTCATTCTTCTACTCATTTTCAACCATACATTTTTCAATAAAATAATATTTTCCATCACATTAATAATGTTTCCTGCTTTTTCAACCACATATTCCCCGTCATATCAAAAAAAAAAAATGCATTCTTGGGGAAAAATGTGCACCAAACGGGATGATATTTGGATATGTTATGTTTAAGTAAAATAAGTTACTTATTTTGAAAATAACTCTTACCATACACTCAAAGTAAGTGACTTATTTTTAGCTTTAACCAATTAGAAAAAAAAATTATATTAGTAACTCATTTTGTACATTCAAAATAAGTGACTTATTTTCAGCTTTAACCAATAGTAAATATTATTTATATTAAAACTTAGTTAATTAACTTATAAATAGACTTTTTACGCTTAACCCAACGTGCTCTTTGTTTTTTTGTGTGATGAAATGTTATCTTAAAATGCTGCTTCAGATGTCTTGCTATCATTCCTCGAGTATATCTAAAGATATATAACCATAATTCGTGCCTGTTTGAGCCCCATTTTTATTCTAAGAATGCATTTTGGAATGGTAGATTGATGGAGAATGTGTGATTAAAAAATAAGGAAAACTGTTTGGTTTGCGTGTAATATTATTTTATTGAAAAATGTGTGGTTGAAAAGAAGAGAAAAATGTGTATTTTGAAAATAATGAGAATCAAACAAGGGCGATTTGTAGCATGGCATATGCTGTTTGGTATCGGGCATTCTTTCCTATTAAATAGAATATTTTTTCATTCTGCTTATTTCATGTGGGATGGTTGTATGAGCAGGTATGGCTGGTGCTTTAGTTTATGTAGATAATTTATCGGCAGCAGTCCCCGTTGGTCTTCTTGGACTACTCCTATTAGTCCAGGTAACATCTATATTATATGTGAGAAAAGTATCAGCATATTACAGATATTTATCAGCTTCATAAATCTTTAATTCGTCACAAACTTTTTGTGCTGCTATTTTTCCTGTTGATGGAAGTGTAATTGTGAGTGCCTTTTGTCTTTAGTTGCAATTCTCATTAAGTTGCACTGTCTTTTTGGCATGCTCATGGTTTAATGATGTTTATGTTTCCTTGATTCAGACAACAAGAGTGAGATTCGTCTTTGATGAGGAAGCTCTGGTTTGTTCACTCACCCCCTTTTAAATGCATCCAATTTCACAAAAGTAAGCAAAATATGCATTGACACTGCCTGTCTAATTCATTAAGCATTTTGTCCCAGTTTAGATTGGAATATTTAGAAACTAACGCAGGAAGGTCAAATTCATTCTTTTATTTTCTCAAACAGTTTTCAAACTTTACTTCCTACCTTAATCTATACCAGGTTTACTACCATCATTGAGGTGACTCAATTCTTTAGTGTAATGTTTGGTAAGGAGGATTGGACAACACTGGACAATATTAATGAAGAAAAAATTTATTTCTTGTTCATTATTCAGTCTAGTCCTATCCAGTATTGCGCATCAAACATGCACTGACAGTTACTTTAAACGCTCTGCAGTGGCTCATCCTCAAATAAATTGAGTATAACATTTGTTCATAAACTCAAGGACATTTGAGTTGAGAATAAATTTGCTGATTTGATCATGTATCAAAAGCTTAATTCTGACGTGCTTGAAAGGCTTTAAATATTTTTTGCTCGAAGATATCTTTGTTACTTTTGGTTAACGAGATGGAGATTCTGTTTTCATTTCATAATGGGAAGCCAATCTATTCATTTTGGGAGAATTATTTTCTAAAACCTGGTTACAGGAGGTGAAAATTGGCGATCAACTTCAAGAGTCAGGTCCAAATGCTTTTGTGGGAGGAAAAAACCGCTGGAAGTAAGTGTAGTTTTATTTTTTCCTCTAAATTTCAGAAAGAAGCAATTATTTATTATTTTGTTGTCAGGTATTCAACATTTGTGAACTGGGAGCTGTGGTGGCCTAATTTCCCTATTTTAGTATATTTTAAGGAGAAACAAACAAAGCCTGAAGGTCAAGTGCACTTTTTCCCAATAATTTTTGTAAGTATCCAAGTGCTGTGAAACTTGAGGGTTTTCTTATTTGGGTCACAAGCCTGTAACTTATGGCAGTTTTCTATTTTGTTCATTAATCTTCTAAATGTCTCTACTTACGAACAGAACGGAAAGCAACTTTATGATGTTATGGTTGAAAGATGTGGTTCTTCAAAAACTAGTGCACCCAAATAGTTGTAATCTGCATTGCAATGAGCCAGATTTGTGAGATCACAATTGGACAAGGTATGAAAATCACGTGTAATTTGTAATACACACTAGATATGCATGTTTGGTATGCATTACTGAACATTTAAATACAGTAGAAAAGACAAGATTTGTTTGCTTCATTTTCTTCTTCAATATAATTAAAGTCTACCATACCAAACAAGCTAGTAATCTTTGCTTCGGTTCCTTGCTTAAACAGCTATAGTTTCTTTTAAATGTAAAGAAAATGCTCTCGTGAGTAAAATGTATTTTTTCAAGGTAGATTTTTCTGTTTAAAGTTTTGAACTAAATGCAGGAAATTTATGGTTTATGTTTCAGATAAGAGAGTAGTGCCACCCATTCACTTGTTTTATACTTCCATGTTTAACAAAAGAATGCAGCTTTGGACCCTGCCCTTTAAGTTTGTGCTAAGCTAAAATTTGTGTTTTTGCATTATCAGAACTCTGGTTACAATATTAAAGGAAACAGTCCTAGTTATCTTTCTACGAGCTCTTTTATGGGTTTTTTTTGCACGACAATTTATGTTGCCAATGTTTTTACAGTCCATGTAAACCTAAGTCGTAAACGTTCAGTTGTGCAGAATGTATAAAAAATCTTAGTGGTTTCTCTCTCTCTCATCGACATGGATGTTTTTAAATTTTTGTTGCAGGGAAGAAGTTCGGTTTCTTCTTTCAGAAAGCTAGCTGGACTTCGCTGTAAAGTATCTTACGCTTTCTCATTTCACTGTATTGAGAGGTGTCGAGGTAACAAACTTTCGCAGTTATAATCCTTGGTAGTAGTTACCATCATGTATGTAATAGGGTCGGATAATTGAATATATTTTAGCCCTGACATTAACTAAATGTTACAAGGGTTTTATTGCAATAAGTTTCTTCGTCATTTATGATTATTCCTCGGTGTCAGTCGGGCAGTGTTGGGTTAGCTTGGGCTTGGGGGTTTGTGCAATCTTTTGTTAAAAATAAAAGATAGCAAGGGATATAATTAGAAGTAATTAATTGAATAATTTTAACAGACATTATACATTTTGTTGGTTGGCGTATGATTGATCCCATTGCCGTGCTTTTGATTCGTTCCTGGATAGTAACTCTTCTTCTTCTTCTTCTTCTTCTTCAACTTTACTTGCCAGTTTTGGTCTTAGCTGCCATTGAACGTCCAATTTTGAAAATCATGTGCTCTTATAATTTTCTGTTCGGCTTGTTCTGCTGTAAGAGCTCGGTCGGCTATGGTTGCAAATGTAGACCCTCCAAACCATCCATTCGCACGTCCCTGCTTAGTTCTGGTTGTAGTCCTTCCAGAAATCGTTCAAATTTTAGTGCCTCCATTGATTCCATATTTGGTACAAATCGAGATAATTCTTTGACTTTCTCAATATATTCTCCAACCGTCATAGATCCTTGGCGAGGGTGAATGAATTCTCCCATTTTCTTATTTTTGGCACTGGCAAAGATTTACTTGTTTTGAAATAGGTCACAGAATCTTTCCCATGTCATCTCGGACACATTTCCTAGTTATTCGATGGTATCCCACCATTGTCTAGCACTTCCTCGGAGGATGAAAGATGCACAGTTGACTTTCTCTTCACCCGCCCCCCTTGACTAAAATTAAACATTCTTTCCATATTTTCAACCAATTTTCGGCCTCCACGAGGTTAGTTGATCCTTCGTAAGTTGGTGCGCGTTAAGTAGGCGAAACCAATCGCCACATGACAGGTGTCGTCCCATTTCCATTTTGATTAACTAAACGGGTCAGTTGTTGTGCTTGTGTCTGAACTAGTTGAGTTAGTCGGTTGATGATCACTATCATGTCGTCTTCCTATGGGCGTGGCATGATTTCTTGAAACAAATATTCATTATTAATTTTTGAGGGAAAAGCACTACCCTTCTTTTCTTTAAAGCGTGTCAATAAACAATGAATACGGACATACTTTTAATTGGAGAAGAAGCGAGTAGGTGACCTCTTGATCACTCTCTGAACAATCAAAATAAGGTAAAGTTTGAAGACAAACTCCTTCCCTTACTATTGTTCAATCGAGGCATTATTAAATGGGAGTTTCGGTAATTCAATGTGCCCTCATCAATCAAGGTCTATCCTTTCTCCACCTTTCTTGGAACTTATGCCATACCTCGATGTGGATTCGAACCACCGAGCAAGCCATTTCCCCTTGAATTTTAAAACTCGATCCCGCCAACCTAGTGATCCAATCATGGTGCCGTTTTGCAAGGGAACCGATCCTAACCTGTCAAAACCGGTTGGGGTTCGCGGCGAACCAGAGACCCTGTTAGCCTTGATCCGCCGGTTGAATTGTGGTTGAACAAAATTTTTAAACCGTTTTGGATAAGAGTTTCAAAACATGGACCTCTTTCATAAAAAGTCAAGCAGTAAACCACTTTGCCACTGTTAATGCCTAATTCTAATTGTTATACTTTTGCTCAAAGTATATATATAATATCATTTGTCATCTTAGCAACTATATTTTTTAAATACAATAATAAAAATTTGTTATATTTATACATGATACTTATTTTAATATTTGACTAATTCAATATGAATTTACTGTTATAAAAAAAACCATTTAAGGAAGGGAAAAAAAATCATAAATCGGGCTTTAAGTTTTACAAATGCAAAATCAGGTTTTAAGTTTAAAAATGCAAAAATCAAGTATTTATTTATTTATTAATTATATTTTTATTAATTAAATATAATATAATCAATGGTCACAAATACATAATTATAGGTCACAAATACATAATGGTCACATATTATTTCGATATCACAAATAAAAAATTTTATAACTCACAATTTATCTATCGGTCACATATTTTCAAATTTTTTATCACAAATTATCAAATTTTAATGTCAGGGTTTAACGGTTAGTCACAAAGAACCAAATAGTTGGTCACATACACCAAAAAACCAACCCCGATCCCGATCCACCACCAATACTTAGTCACAAATCAACCAAATAGTTGTCACAAACACTCTTCATCCCGTCGCCATCACCACCACCAACAATAACAACACAATACCACGACCACAACATCACCACCTAACCACTATCACCACCACCATCAAACCGGATCTGAACCTACCAACCCACCACACACCACATCTGCTCCACAACTGGTCAAACACCACACACCGATAGTGCTGCCACTACGCCGCCAATACCATCGCACCCACAGCACACACACCCACCACCACCGCAATCAACCACACATTATCACCACCACCACCACCAACCATATCTGAACCCTCTACACACCACATCTGCACAACTGGTCAAACACCACTACAACCAACATCAACACCACCACCACACCCTTACACAACACCATCACTACAACTCCACTCCGCCACTGCACACACACCCACCACCCGTCGCTGCTGTGAACGACAGCCTCACACGCTACCGTTCACAGCAGCGTGCAACGCTACCCACCACCCGTCGTTGATGTGAAAGGCAGCCTCGCACGCTGTCATCTGTCGTTCATAGCAGCGTGCGACGCTGTGAACGGTAGCGTCGCACGGAGAGAGACAAGGGAGAGAGGGGGAGGGAAGGAGAGAGACTAAGGAGAAGGGAGGAGACGAGAGGGAGGAAGTAAGGAATTGATAAAATTAGGGTTATCAATATTATGTTTAATAATATTGTTATATTAATTAAAATATAAAATTATTACCTAATTTTTGACTAATTAAACTTTAAATCTGATTTTTGAAAATCAATCTTTAAATACCTGGATTTCTGTAATTTCCTCCTTAAGTTAGATCATAAATTGCAAATATAAAACAATGATGTAAAAGATAAAAATAAATGGGAAAAGAAATAAAAAAAAATATTTAGGTAGTAATATGTAGATGACAAAAAAAAAAAGAATACTTGAAACTAATTTTTAACTTATAACGCATTAAACTTCCTCAAATATTATCTAAACTTTCAACCCAACGACGACTTAGCGATTGAACTTGTGACCTGTCGCTTGAATCATTAACTGATGGACCCGGTACCTTGGTTAGGTCAATGATCGGGTCGATTCTGAAAACTATAATAAAAATTTCTTATGAAAATGCTAAACTTAGGAATTACTATTCAAGACACGTCTTAATACAAGATATGATGGGAATGATCAATATGTTCAGACTTCTACACAACTTGAGTTGTCTATGAAAGGAATATTGATAATCCAATAACAAAACAATGCTTGCTCGAGGATTTACGGGCCAAGTCGGAAAAGGCTTTAAACTAATATACCGATGATAAGTGTATTTTATGCACTAATTCGAGCTCTAAAATATTGACATTTAGTAATTCTTTTAATGGAATTATAGCCTAATTTATTTTATAATGTGTTATTAGAAGAAACTCGATGAATGTAAGTGAAATTGAAAGAAAGAAGCGAAAATTGACTAAAAATGGCAATATCCAAAGTTTGGAGGCTGAAGTGCAATACTCAAAAGTTGTGTCGGAGCTCACAATGAAGATTCGAGAATGTTATGGGTTAAATGGATACAACTAAAAGTCAAAAGGAATGAAAATATGACCAAAATATTTTCACAAATTAATTTTCAACCGCACAAGGATGTCCAGATTGTTAGTTGGAGATTGAGACCCATTTTTTGCCCAGTAAACGTTCGAATTGAAATAGATCTATTTGTAACAAAGTTGTAGTCCTTTGAGTTATCTTTCCAAAGCATTTGAATTTCCTTAATCTGATAACATGAGAAAAATTTATGACAAAAATACTGAAACAGACATAGAGTTTGGAACAGCGACTCAACGCCCATACGCTAGAATACAAGCGTCCAGACGCTATGAAGAGACAACAGAAACAAAGATGCTCATAGTGGGAAAGTGGGAAAAGGCTTTAACTTAAGGGAAATGCTATGTGTACACAATAGTTTACACAATCTTTTACACATCCTTACATGGAGGGGGGCCCACATACAATAAAATATTTGTGGGCCCCCCTCCATGTGAGGGGGTGTAAAAGATTGTGTACACCACAAGGTGTACACATAGAATAATCCTTAACTTAATATACCAACAAAATGAAATTATTTTCGCAAAGAAATTTCGAGAGAAAAGTCGAAAATAAAATTCAGATAGTATAAATTTGAAACCTTCAATACTTTGGTTTACCAAAGTGAAGAAACTTCACTATAAAAGTAATTAGAGCTAATTCCCTTTTTTTTATTATTGTTGGTGCATTCCCTAAAATCATTATGTAAAACGAATTAAATACATGGCACACATGTGACATGAAATAATTTTACATCGTTTTTTTGGTTGAAGCATCGCGAGATCAAGATGCACCCCGTGACCATCTCAATCTTAAATATTTAAGAGACCCGAGAGCTAAGGTAAAAATATATTTCGTTCTTCACCACTTTCAAATATGAAAAAATTATTCTTTATCGAGTTTTTGAGTTCATATTACTGACTCGAGTATTGGAGTTTCAACGTCGATATTTATTTTTAATGCTTAGTTTTTAGAAAAATCGACGTTGGGAATGTTATAATTTGAAAATCATGTTTGGTAAATATATAAGTAAAGGAATGTTAGGATTATATTCTTAACCTTTCGTGTCTATTTAAGTCTCTGAATTTAGGTCACTAATTAGTTGTTCGAAACCATCAATGTGGAAGTTAAAATCACATGCAACTTTCACGTGACTCAAAGCAAGCCCCTAAAAATTTCTCTCCAATTCAAATAAAAGTTGTATGCGATTTTATTAACGTCCACGTCGTCGATTTCCATCACGTGAGATCTTGATTCATTCACATATAAGTAGGTTGAGCATCTAGAGTCCTACTTTCGAAGTTGAGGACTCAAAACTACACCATGTAAAATGTTAGGGAATTATCCTAATTTTCCCTAAAATTAATTAGTTTGACTATTTCTTCGAAGTTGAGGACTCAAAACTACACCATGTAAAATGTTAGGGAATTATCCTAATTTTCGCTAAAATTAATTAGTTTGACTATTTCTTTTAAACACAACCAAACATGCTCTAGTTTCAAGTCAATTAAATTAAATGTTAAATCTTTTTGACCATTTTTGGCTATGTCCCATGCATGCATTTCCATTAATAAATCGCTTACGAAAGTATTTGCTTTCTTCTGTTTTCCCACTTATTACTCAAAATTCTGATTGCTTTTTTTGTACGGCTTTACCAGTTTCAGATTATAAGTCAAGAAATGTCTTAAAAAGGGAACTAAAATTCATTAAGAAAATTTACTCTCATTCATGAAGTTAATTATAATTAAATTGGCATTTAGGGAAAAAGAAATTTATTTAGCTTGATCCTTAACATACTTTTTAACATCTTTT
This sequence comes from Fraxinus americana, assembly GCA_035079005.1. Lineage (NCBI taxonomy): Eukaryota > Viridiplantae > Streptophyta > Magnoliopsida > Lamiales > Oleaceae > Fraxinus > Fraxinus americana. The sequence goes on along the minus strand of CM068726.1, from coordinate 23,819,144 downwards.
GTATTCTATTAGGCCTCTCTTCATTCTTCAAAATTAATTTCATGGTAAGGATTAATTCTCTAATTTTTACTTTTTATTTATATTCTTGGGATAAGATTTGATTTCATCTTCAAATTTTAATTTTTTTTTTCTTGCTATAGGATATTATTCTTGCTTTCATCTTCATTCTTGGTTTGGCTTCTTCAAGATTTTCAAGCTTAAATCTTGCCTCGGGAAACGAAGAGCACTTCAATGTCATCGATTATGGCGCCAGAAGTGATGGAGTTACGGACAATTCTCAAGTAATCAATGTTTTGAAAACTAGACCTGACCGACCAGTTCGACCATATATTGCTTAAAAACTCATTCAATTTCATTATTCTTTTGTATTCTCAGGCATTTCTGAAGGCATGGGATGCTGCATGTAGTGCAGCAGTTGAGCATCCAAGGGTGATAATCCCTCCTCAAAAAACCTTCTTGGTAAATCCAATCAATTTTCGCGGTCCATGCAAAGGGACGAAAATCAATTTCATGGTAAGGAAAAGAAAATATACATAATTTACCGCTATATCAATTGGTGCACGTCTTATATTTTTAATTTTTCATCAGATTTCAGGCACGATTATCGCCCCAAGCTCGCCTATCGTGTGGAATGGGCGCGACGCAAGTCAATGGCTAGCATTCGACAATGTGAACGGGCTAAACGTTGATGGATTTGGCACAATTGATGGACAAGGCAAGGGTTGGTGGGATCAGTCATGTAGATATCATCCACAAAAGGTATATAAATGTATGACCAGATTACGAATTTTTTGCACCTTTAGCTGGAGGTTAGGTCGATTCACCTCGTTCTCGACTGACTTTTTGTTTGTTTCTTTTAACTATGTCTGAGTTTCAGAAACAGTGCACAAAATTGGCTCCAACAGTAAGTACTTCTCTCCTCTATTTTTTTTTTTTTTTAATTCAACGCTCTCAGTTGAAAAATTTATGCTGGAAATAAAAACTGAATGGAAAGTTATAAGTGAGCTTTAATTTTAATTAAATATGATTCAAACAAATTATTAATGAAATTAAACAATAAGAAATTGATGAATAACGTAAGTCAGAACAGTCTTAAACTCGAAAAAACCCCCTCTTTTGTTAGCATTTTCGTTAGAAATCTAAAAAGTTTCCGAAGCCATTAAAAGAAGTGGGAAAAATTAAGCCATCTTTAAAGCAAGCATAATATCGAGCATCGACTGTATATACAAATTTTCCGAAAAATGCAGGAACTTGTACAAAATTCTATGAAATTAAACTAAAAGTTTAGATATCATTCAGGGCTCGTTTTCCAGAGCTTTTGAAAAGTCGAAAACTGCTTTCAAATTTGTTTGAATAATTTTATGAAAGTTCTTTGTTGGCTAGAGAAATTTTGGAAGAATCTGTTTTAGGTTGACTTTTTCATGAATCTCTTTTATAAGAAATTGAAGCAAAAACAAAAACACTGCCAAACGAATCCTATATACACGAGCGATTGCTTGCACACATGAAATTGTTTAATGCATGCAACATGCTCAAATAAAGAGTCATTTGGCATGACTTTTGAAAAGTCAAAATGAGTTTTTGAGATCCAAAAGCTACTTTTGGATCTCTTTGGCTAATCTTAGGGAAATGTTTCTTCTACTCAAAAGAATTTTTAAAGGAAGTTGATTCAATGCAACTTCCTCTAAAAGCACTTCCAGATGATGAAGCTCTTTTAAAAATTAATTTTCAAACAAAAATTAATGTAACTTCCTCCAAAAGTTTTTCTACATGAAGCAAAAGAAAATGCCAAACGGACCCTAAGTATCGTCTTAATTACTTAATGCCAATGTTTTCACAGTTAATGTGTGAACTATATATGTTACTTGTTGGAAGACTAAGATTTTATAATGAATTTGATTTGTTATGTATTCTTCAAATATATACCTATCAAATTTGTAACTTACGTGACTACCATTTAAGGTTATAATTAATGGAAGTTACCACGAAGTCAAGTCTAGATTTGGCTCGACTAATTAGTCCACTTTGAGTAGAGAAAAAAAAGGAGAATTCTTATAGAGACTTAAATTTTTTATTACAGGCTTTAAAGTTTCTTTCGTGCAATGGGAGCAGTTTGAGTAACATGAACTTCATTAACAGCCCTCAGACGCATGTACTTGTCAAGAGATGCAATGAGTTCGACGTTAACAATGTCGTAATAGAGTCTCCGGGAAATAGCCCTAATACTGATGGAATACATATTCACTCGTCTCACCATTTGTCCATCACCAATTCTAAAATTGGAAGCGGTACTTATCGTTCTCTCTATATGTGTCGCGTACGCGTGTGCATGTGTAACATTTGTCGTTTTGGACCTGTGTTTCAGGTGATGATTGCATTTCTATTGGTGATTACGTTTCTAACGTTGAAATAAGTAATATTATGTGTGGACCTGGTCATGGTATTAGGTACGTAATTAATACTTCTTTCTTTTTCCTCTCTTGATCTTTGTCCTTTCCACACCTGCAATCCAAGTCAATTCGGGAGGTTTTTTAGATCCACCGGTGAGATACATACGAAAAACATGTTAATTTTGGAAAAAATAGAGCTCACCTATTGACATATATATAGTAGTTTATAACAATTTAATTTAGCAGTACAAAAGACAACTCCAAAAAATGAAATTGAAAATCTAGACTAGAATTTTTATTACATGGGCCCATTTAGCTTTGAGGTAAGAGATGAACATTCGGATATTTCCTTTTAGAACGTATTGATTGAGAAAATTACACCTACACCTGATTTTAAAATACAATTTTCATAAATCAGGTATCTAGTTTCATAATACAAAAATCAAGTTTTAATTAAAGATTTTAATTATTAATTATACATTTTTCATCCTCAATTTTTTCTCCACCTTCTTTATTCTCACCATCGCTCTCTCTGCCTCCTCCTCTCCTTCTCTTCACCAACAATCACCCCAATCCATTGTCATTTTTCTTTGCCTCGTCGACAGCAACTCCTTCACAGATCTGTCCTCCTACGTCCTCATCAACAATCTGCACCTGCCTTGTGCGGCGGCACTCATCATCGTTCCTCGTGGTTTGGTCAGTAGCATCATTGGAGCAAATCCGTTGTTCTGGTGCGATGGTAGTGCGGTGGTGTGGCGGTGGGTGTCGGGTTTTGCCGTGCGGTTGTGTGTGTGTTGATCTGTATGTTTTGTGTGACTTGTGTGTTCTATGTTGTTTTGGCGATGGTGGCGAAGGCGACTAGTGATGGTGATGGTTGTTTGTGCGGTTGCGGTGGTGGAGGTGGGCGATCTGTGTGTGTTTTGAGGTGGTGGAAACGGAGGTCACTAGTAGTGTGGTGGAGGTGGAGGTGTGCGTTGCGTTGCAGTGAAATGGTGGTGTTTGACGATGGTTCTGTGTGCGGTGTCGTAACGATGGTCGTGGGTGGGATGAGATGGACGTGGATGTCTATGACCAATTATTTGGTTGATTGTGACCAATAATTGGTTAATTTTTTTACAAATTAATAATGTGTGACCTAAAAATTGTGACCGTGACTCACATTTTATTAAATTATAATCGAGTTATGATCAATAAATGTAATCTGTGACCTATAATTTGATGTTTTGTGACCATGAAATAAGTTGTGTGACTTATAAATTTTGTGATTTGTGACCAATGAACAAATTGTGACTTTTAAATTTTTTATTTGTGACCGATGAACGAAATGTGACCTATAAAATTTTTTGGATAGATTTGTGACCTTTATATATTTATTAATTAAATTTTAATGAAATTTTGATTTTCTAAATTTAAAACTTTTATCCTTAATTTTGAAATGGTGATACTTAAATGCATTATTTATGTATTGTTCCCGTATTGATTTGACCTGATAAGCATGACCAAACTTGTTGAATCAATCGAACACACTTCTAACATTTATCGACATATTAAAATATCAAATTATAACTGGATACGTTTACCGTCTTTGTATGTATGATAAAATAGTATTGGAAGCCTTGGAAGAGGAAGGAATTATGCCAAGGTGGAGAATATTTACATTAGTAACTCCCACTTCAATGGAACAACAAATGGAGCACGAATCAAAACTTGGCAGGTACGAACTTAGAACACATAAAAATTTGAGTTAGGATTTGGTAGAAGAAAAATCAACATATAACTTTGCTACTTGTGGTAGGTTGGAAGAGGATACGTTCGAAAGGTGACCTTTGAGAATCTTATATTCACATCCGTGCAAAATCCTATAATCATCGACCAGAATTACTGTCATCCCCGAGATTCATGTAAACAAGAGGTAAATCTTTTAAACTTTAATTTTCACTGAATTCCAATTTAGTTTTTACCCATTTTTCCTCAATTGTGTGAAGAAAACTGGAGTTCAAATAAGCGATGTAAATTACAAGGATATATTTGGAACGTCGAGCACGAAGATAGCCATTACTTTAAACTGCAGTCAGTCCGTGCCATGTTTTGGAATATTTATGCAGTCAATACACTTAGAATCTGCCCAAGCTGGGAAACGAATCACAGCAAACTGCAGTAGCGCTTTTGGTGAAGAAGATGGCGTTTTTCCCGGCCCCTGTCTCTCAACAGCACGCCTTTGATTGATTGGGTACAATACAAGTGTACCTTTTAACTTGTACCATTAGATTTCGAAAGATGCCATTTTGAAAATAATTTTTATTTTATTTTCTTTTTCTTATCAACAATTTATTTTTCATATGATTTACGTAATACACAATATTTTCATTTCTTTTCATTTTTCAATACTGATTATTATCGATTATTGATAGTTCAGAAATAATCAAATTGACCAAAACATAGTACGTGAAGATTATTGGAAAAAAAAAGGTTGGAAGAAACGTTTGAGTCATGATTTGAGAAAAAGTCAAAGAAGGGCTATGCCCAAAAATTGCAACAAATAATCAAAGAGGAATCCCTGATATGTAGAAGGGATAAAATATTAACTTGAAAATTTTAAGATCAAGGACATGTTTGGCATGAAATATTAGATAACGCTACAATATTCAAAGCTAAATCACATTTATATAGAAGAATACATAGAATCGCGTCTCTTCCAGATTATTTGATTTTAATCCTCTATCTTTCATATTCCCCATTAAAGGAATAAACTTAGAGACACAACATAAACCCATGTCTCTTCTATGTTAAAGAAAAATTGAGAAGTTGGAGAAATTTACAAAAGTAGCATAATTGAGGGATTAAAAGTAAAAATAAACATGGGGCTAATGTACAACACAGAAAGATTAGCCAAAAGAGGATTTTGCTGGCTCTTCAAGAAGCTAAAATCTGAAATGACATTTCCTTGAGAGAATGTGCTAATCTGCAGAACACTTTAAGGTCGTGTCCCATTTTATCCTGTAAGATATACCCATGCATTCATTAATCATCATTCAAAAAAACCTTGGCTTCTATTGTAAGACTCAATGCCTCTCAAACGTCTAATAAAAGATATTTTTTCTCACATACAAAGAACTAAGCCATATTCTCTAAATTTAAGTAGTGCTTTTTTGCCACTTAATAAAAGTAAAATGCAAACGGCCCCCGAGAAAAAAGACATCGAACATAATGAAGCTAAGTATTTCTGTCATTTTGTTCGACTCAAAAAAGGGAGTTGATTTCTAGGGGTTTTTAATTAACAAGAAAATTGAAGAAAGTGCCCACTTGAAAAACCCTATGCAAAAATCATTCGAACCATATCAGTCTGGAAAAAAAATCACCATACAAACTCTCAAGCCCACAAAAGGCGAGAAGCAAAAAAGAAGGAAAAAAGTCATAAAAATAAGGCAGGACCCCCAGTAAATATTTTAATCTTTCAAGAACTGGAATTAAATCACCATACCTCGCTTAGCAACTCAAGTCTTTCAAGAACTGGAGTCAGTTCTTCGCAAAGCAAATGCAAGTCCTCTTTACTGTTATCCACGTCACCATATCCAATTGCTTTCAAAGAATGATCGTATTCACGTGCATAGGGGCTACAAGCAAAAGTAAACATATGTTTAACAAAAACAAATTTTGAAGATTTCAGAGAGCAGAACACGAAGAACTATACCTATCTTGGAAATGGGTGAGAATAATGTTCATCACGTTTTGTGTAATCAGAAGTAACAATGTAATAAACCGATTCCTGTGTCCAACAATCTGGCACATTTCCACCATTGCAATATATCTCCTGCAGGAAGAACAGTTTTACCAAGAAAACAGTTAACATTTCATCAACAAAACTTGCAGGAATATCACTTTAACTGTGAGCAAACATAACTGCATTACAATTAGACAATTTCCCAATAAGTATTTTGTAAACAAGGAAACGAAAAAAATAATAATTACAAGATAAAGTAAAAATGCATTTCTTATTTTATCATTTACACACTCTGAGCTACCAATTTTTATATTGTATAATATTTTTACCAGTACTGTACTTATTTCGGTACATTTACGTGGCTGTGTAGTTCTTAGGTCCCACAAAAGCACTAACACTGTAAACAAGCAGCAACTTCCTATCGAATTATGCAATGATTGCAGCCATATTTCATGGATAACTATGGTGAATAAATAAAAATGTTAGCCCTGAGCACCTGCATGTACCCAAGTCCTCCATACACTGTCCAGGCCAATAATATTCACATTTTATATATCAAGTCCTAAATGCAGGTCAGAGTTTCAAAATATTCAGATTTGCGTGGTAAACTTAATACGAATCACAACCTTCCCAGACAAAAGGATTACAAAAAAATCAGTTACACTCGAGGTGATGAGAGAGGGAGGGTATAGCTATTTTAGAGGAGGAGAGAAAATCAAATTACCGTTTCTGTGTATTCTCAGATGATGAAACATACTCTCGAGTAATATACATGTTGATGATTTCATCAACTTCTTGTCTTGATAGCTCATTGATGTCTTTAATCTAGAAATCCATAATAAATGAAGACTAGTTTAATATCTTAGAATGGTGACAGAATCAAGAAGATGAAAAAATAAAATTGCGGACCTTGTTAAGTAGTATATATTTTTCCTCTGCAGCTCTTTCAAGTGCAGTTGCCAGGGTCCTAAGAAAGCGACTGAGCGAAGTCAGAGTCAGCTGCTGCTGTCCAGCTGAAGTATGATAGTCGGTAGGACCATCTGATACCTAACCGAATCATATTGGGAAGAAAAGGAATCTCATCATTTTCTGCTTTGCTAAAAAATATACGAGTTTGAACAAATAAGAGCTGCATCAACGCCAACACAATTACCTGTAGTCTTAGTGACTTCTTTGTAACAAGGAAATAAAGATAAGAACTCAAGTTAAAGCAGAGGCGGGATGTGTTTGCTTCAACTTTCCTCTGAATCTGAAAATTGACAGTGAAGTGAAGATAGGAAGACAAGAATTTGTAACAAATCTAGATGTTTTTCAAGTCAATCCATGTAATTTCGAGTGAGATAGGATTGTGGACTATATATTACCTCTGATCGGACTGATTGCATTGAAGTGAAAACATCAGGGTCACGGGAGAAAAGAGCACGCATCATCCCAAAGAGCCCTTGAATGAAACCATATTCATCACTCTCTTCATACGGCCAAACCTTGTAAATTCCATCAAGTCTTTTATAGTCAGAAAAGAACCTTTAACAGGATTTAAGTGGATTAGAAGTCATCTGAAGTGGCATAAGAAGACCATTATTTTAAGATGTATTTGATGCCTTAATCAGTAGGTTGATTAACGTTGAACACCATGCAATCTTCAATTATCCAAGATTATATTAACATTAGTCATCCTACGAGTCTTCTTATATTTAACCGGTTGCTACGTCAATAATATACATGCACAGTGCCTAAACTAGTTTGTCAGATACACAATATAATATCAAATTAAAGACCTGTACCTTGCCGAGTATGCCAACAAGAAGATTTATTTGTTCCAATGTCAATTCATTGGCATCAGAAATATCTACTCGAAGAATTTGGTCAAAGAGAACCTGATGACCTTTAACAAATTCTACGACTTCGCGTACAATTTTATTCTTCACCTATAATCAACCAAGTAATCCAGAAAAAAAATTACGGCCAGGTAAAGAAACAAAAAAATTGGTATGTAAACCCAACTTTCAAAGGAAAACAGATAAAACAAGAGAACAAGAAACAGACTAGAAAAATAACGCAAGTGACGTTACAAATTATTCAGCTATAACAGGTTAACCTTGTGCAGATTATACGATCGCTCTTCCAAAATGCTAAAGCATATTCTTGCACTAACAATAGAGAACATTTCATATGCATATAAATAAATCCAGACGACACTCAGTTCTCATTTGAAAAGTCTATGGACTGACTTTTCAGCACTATGAATACATTCCTTCAAGTATTTCAGAAAGCTTTCTCACCAAAAGTATAGGGCAGAACACAACTTATTGTAGAAAAGGTAAAGAATTTATACAATGAATCAACCACATGATTCATGATCATTCTGGAAATTCTGGAGACACTTGTTCTTAATCATCAACATCTTCATACAAGTGGTTTACAAATGAACAAAGATATGCAAAACAGCATATTTGGGACAAACCAATCCTCTGATACTCGTACACAAACTCTATATCATTATTGGACTCACTCTTGGAGAAGCTTTAAGTTTGAATATAAAATCCAACAATTATCACCAGAAAGTGTAGAAGTCGTACAAATATTTTAACATCTTTAGTTCAAAAGTTGGAATTGTTAAAGATCTGGAAAGATTAATCTACATCATATTTTCACAATTGTGTGGGATTATTTTCCTTAATAATAGATTGTGTGATTATCACACAATCCTTCACTTTAGAGTTACATGTAGTCCTACAAATAGGGCTTCCACGTTGTAATAGTGATACAAATTTATCGTACACAATGTATAATACACATAATATCAGAACAAGTTTAATTCAGTGTTGGTTAAATTCGTAATCGCTTCCATTCTCCAGTGAGTGGCCTCGTGCTGCTCGTCCAGCTAAGCTTCGTTCTCTTTTTTGGTGTCTTCTTAGCTTGTTTGTTTCTAGATTTGTTTTCTAGTTTCTCAGTCATATAAATTTCAATCTGGACTTTCTGATTGCTTATCTTGTTTCTTCATGACCCTTTTCTTTCCCTCAACACTTCTCTATCCTCTGTTCAGTTTTCTCTCGATTGTGTTTGGTCAACTCTAGTGAACGTCATGCTACGTTTGTTTGATAAGTATTGGAAAGGCAAATATCGAAAAATACACTCTAGTCTCCATTCCTCTTTTCTGCCAAAGTACCAAACTCTTTGAATAGGGGATATTATAAAGTGTCCAAGCCGGTAACTGAAAGGGCAAGCAAATATTTTGTTGAGCCTTTACCTGATTGGCTGTAACCTTTTTCTTTGTGATGGTGCATGTGCTTAGAATGGCTCAATTCTGATGGGTGATCTTGGCTGGTGGCTTCTTGGCTACTGTTTAGCTTCCTTTTCGGGTTTAGTGATGTTAAGCTATTTTGATCAATTTAAAGGTTTTGCTTTGGTGATGACCTACTAGATGTATCGCTAATTATGTAGCCATACTTGCAATTACGTTGAGGATGATATTTCAGAGCGTGAGGGGTTGCTTCTTGAATTGGACTATTTGGGATTTCAACTTGCATTAGGGCCCTCTACCTAGACAGTCTCTCTTATGGTGCTGAATTTTCGACGGTGGATTTTTTATTATTTTTTTATTTTTTGGTCTTGTGAATCCAATAATCTCATATGAGCCTCTTTGATAAATTTGTTTCTATCTTTATTTACTTAACGTATTGTCTCAAAAAAAATCTTGTACCTTTTCCACCAGAATTATTTCTATCACATTGCCTTAGCCTCCTCGTGTGCCATGGTTCCTCTTTGATCAGTCTTTATCTCCTTCATCTTTGAGTGGAGTATTGATGCAATCCATGGTACTATTAAACATGGTCTATCCTTGGCAAGCCTAGATATTAAGCCCCTATTTGGTATCGCTAAAATCTAAATTTTATTCTAAGTCAAAGTCAATAATTAATTTTAACCACATATTTTAAGGTCTCACAACTTTCCAATCACACATTTCATCAACTTCTATCGAAATCTACTAAAAATCTGATTTTAATTCCCACCAAACAGGGGCTAAAACTGTTTGAGGCTCTTGTTTAGTCCTTGTTCGTTATACTAGTGGGTGTCTTCTTTAAGTTTTGGTGATGGTCATGGTGGATGATGGTTTTCTTTTACCCCAGCTTCTAGTTCTTGATTGGCTTAGTCGACATTCAATATTAATACAATTCCGAAGTACCATTAAGTCTTGGAAATGATGATTTGATTTAATTATCAAACTCAATTTGTTTCTACAATACCATATTGAGTTTGAGAGGATGTTTAAAACAAGGAAAGATTATAAAATTCAATTACCGTGATATTTCCCAATTATGTGTGATTATTTTCCTTAATAGTTGATTGTGTGATTATCACACAATTTCATTTTAGAGTTACTTGTAGCCCTATAAATTGGATCGTGATAGGGACACAAATTTATTAAATAAAAATTTTGTAATATTCTAACAGGAATCTACTTTTTCTTGGGCATCCCAACTTTTTCTAGGCCATCTTTCTTCGTCCCACCAACTTGAAATTCTTATCACAAAAAGTTTGATTGCGTTAAATTGTTTCTTACAAGTGGCTAAAGCACCATATGAATCGATTATCCCAGTTATAGATAAAGATTATCCTGGTCATTCAAATATATGCAAGTCTATCTGGATAAGGGTGCATTAATTCCTCGTAAAATAGAATATATAGCGGTAACAAGTAGCTCCAGACTGAATAAATCATGCAGATCGCAAGAGGCAAAAGCAGAAACACATAATTTATAACATATAAAAGAAATCTGACGTCAATCTACAACTTAGAGCTTGCAAATTTTGTATATCATTGTCTAAAACGAAGTAATTTGAATTATTATATACTCTATTCTACTTCATGAAGAATATCGCATTCTTCGCACAATAACTAGCTGACTAGCTCAAGGCTCAACAATCATCTGGAGGTCATGAGGGGGCAGTGATGCAAAAGACACTACAAAGGGGCAGATTATATCGCATTATTCGCACAATAACTAGCTGCCTAGCTCAAGGCTCAACAACCATCTGGAGGTCATGAGGGGGCAGTGATGCAAAAGACACTACGAAGGGGCAGATTATATCATAAGTTTGATTTTAACTCCACAAAAGTTATACGACACCTCTACCCAAATTGCAAAATGCAGGTAACAACTGAGAAAAAGTGTTCTTTACAACAGTCACGAAGTAGTCTAACCTCAAAGAACTCAGATGTATCAACCAATGATGTCAAGGAAAACACCAATCTTAATATTGGTGCAATGACCATACGCTGTTCATCAACATCAACTGACAAATTTCTTCCAACCTTAGTATCAATACGCCGTAAAGTTCCCTGACAAACAGTATGTGTTGATTTTCGGGTCTGTAATGTAAAGAAGGCAGTGGCAAAAAAAAAAAAAAAGTAGCAGACCTTTGTTTGAAGATTTAGGGCTTTACAGGATGCAATATGCTCAAGTAAACCCATGGAAAACAGAACCTGCGCCCCTGACTTCCCATATTTGTGGCTAATTCTGAGCAGTAAAGCAAGTTCCGCTTCAAGAGTGCAAACACGTTGCATTGAATTTAAAGAAATCCTGCCACCCTAAAAAGACATAGAGAAATGACCATGAAACAAAATTAGTTAGCAATTAAAAATTCAGAAATTTGCCTTCAGTAAAAAATTTAAACAAAGTAAGTATGGAACCCATACATTTAGACACAGACCAGGAATTTATTCAGAATGAGTATTCTATTGGGAAAAATATCACAATTGGTAAGGGTAATGCTTCTTTCAAGCATACTGACCCGAAAAAAAACACCCCCAGGGCATATATAGCAGCGGATGAAAACTCAAACTTAAGACCATTCATACAGCCTCAATTCATGTTGAACTAAAGACTTCACAGAAAACGTCAAATACCACTAACATACGACTTATGTGTTACACACAATGTAACGGCCCGATCTCTATGCCAAAGCTGTTATATCATATGTATTATCCACTAAATTGGTACCAAGATTCAACTTAAATATCTCATAAATCAAAGGTCTTGGTTTCGAATCACGGGGAACAAGACAAAAAGCCATAAGGAATAAGATGGACTTAAGCTTTCCCAAAACGGACAATAAGTATGATATAACTTGGGCATGAGACCGAAGTCGTTACACACCAACATTTCTAGAATATCCAATCCTCATTATTTATATTACTAAAAGAGGAATCTAGAAGTCTGTCATCCATTTATCAAATAATAGCTCTAGATATCGACAAAATTAGATTAATTGTTATTCAAAAACATCAAAAGTAATTTATTATTTTTTACACTTTTTAGAGATTGATTACTTAAATAATCACAATCAAACAAGATAATCTATAATATATTAAATATCAAGAGAGAATCACTTTTTGGACGATTGTAACTCTACTATAATTCAATTATTTCAATAATACATTACTTTTCGTTTTTCAATATACATTTAATTTATTTAACAATTTAGTTACCATCAATGTACATATACATTTGACAAATTCATTTCACTTGTGTGCTTTCATTAATGTATGAATTCTCTATTATTAATTCTCAAATAATTAATATTCACATTCATTTAATTAATATTCATCTTTATTTATGTATTTCTCTTTATTTATGTATTTCAGTATTATTAATTCTAATTATAAGTAAATTAAAATTTCACTTTTAAGAATACATTTCAATATTCACGTCCATGTATGTTAATTAATATCAAGTTTTACTTAATTGACAATTAAATAAATGATTTAACATTAATTGTCACGTATATATTCACTGGTATTAACTCTAAATTAATTAACATTCACGTATATTCAAATATTACTTTTATAATACTTATAAAGTATTTTTCATAATAACGTGTAACGCACGTTCAACGTTGACTAGTCCAAACTAAATGGGATCTTTATAATTAGGAACGCAACCAGCAATATAAAATAATGAAATAAACTTTCTCACCTATTGCCTTCTTCCTCTCTTCCATTAATTTTTTATGTTATTCTTAAATTCAGGGTTGGCGATTGTGCCGATGCAAGAAAATAATAGAGAAGCAAAACATACAAACTAACAAAATATAATTAAATAATATCAGTTAAATGTAAATAAAGGAGAATGACAAGGCAACTATCAAGCCATGTTCATTATGTAACTACGGGAAAACTGGTGAACCGTACCTAAAATTACAGAGCTTTAATCTTTATATGAAAAAGATCAAGACAACATATAAAAGAAACAAGTTGATAACATTAATTTAAGTACCAGAGAATCTTGCCTAACGTGTTGATCTATTATGAATGAAATCATTTGGTTATGTCAAGATCATTAAAGTTCATAGAATTGAACAGCTAATGAAATGTGATGATTTATGTTGTTGTACAAGAAAGCAATTTAGCCCATGTTTGACAATCTTTGAAACATAACTCTTTTTTTCTCAAACTCATTAACCGCACATTTTCACAATAACATTTTTTGCACGTAAACCATAAAATTTTTCCTCCTTTTTACCCAGACATGCTCTAAAAAATCACTATTCCAAAACTCATTTTCCCCAAATAATTAATTGGAGAGAGTAGTTCATCATATCCAACCAAAAAAGTATTGACAATACAGACCATACGATGGATAACATACGAGGAAAGTGTGTAACATAGGAGATACCTGACTCTTCCTGTCCACCATTACGGAACATACAAAAAACTTTTGAACATACATGTCCATAGCCTAATTATTTAAGTCACCGCATAAAGCAAAATGCGTATAGTTCATTTATAAGTTTGTGTGGGGAAAATAGTTGGAATAATGAAGAGATCAACAACTTATTTTGATGAATGGAGATAAGTAGCTATTGGAAGAATTCAAAGATCAATCTGATCAAACTTATTTTATACAACAATATCAATTATAATAAGCTTGGATATAAAATGCACCACTTGAACTTGAATTTGCTAATACCATTTGGTCTGATATATTGAAGAAGAATGGAACATTCTTTTGAATCTTTCTAATGTGATCTGATAGGAGTAAAGAATAAAAAGCCGATAGCATAGACAAGTTAAAAGAGTTTTTGTTCTCACAAACCAAGAGTTTTTTTCTCTTGATTTGACTAGTAAACAAATACAACATCCATTAAAAAATTAAACTGGAGCATGTAAAGTCCTGAAGGTAGTCAGCTTTAATCAATGCTAAGTAGTGACATACAATTCATCAAACCATCGATAAGGTGTTATCTAGTCAAGATTGCAACAACAAAATTAGCAGCATTTCAAATATAATGGTTACATAATAAAATTGAGCAGTTTTCAGAAATTTGCAGGGGTAAGGGTCATATACCTCATATGCAAAGGTGCTGATGCTCAGGAAGCAGGCTCTCAAGAAACCTCTACTTTGAAGTTGGCTCAGAAAAAACTTCTCATGATCAATGCAAATCAATGCATCTAAAACATATAGTGACATAGTTTTTGCAGATTCACTGCCTCGAGTGGCATCCTTTATGACCTAAATTCAAACAAAAGAGAAAAAGTTATTAAACAACACATAAGGAGAGCTGAGGAATTACAAGTGTTAAATTCGACGGAGCATATTGTGCATGACACAATGCTGTGGTTACAAATTTCTGTTTTCAAATATTAGGTTAAACATTGTAGTGTTGGAAGATAGCACATTGACAAATTTCTTGCGTCTTTGGCTAGGTGCAATTGGAGTACAGAAATATCAACTGATCAGGAGGAAAAAGTATTCCTAAGACCTTTTAACTTATGGCACATAACCCTAGAATGTAACTTCAATATTTCAATGTTAAGGATTCACAATAAGATTTGCAAATATATAACAATGGTTTGACCAACGGTCATAAATCAAAAAGTAAGAATGAAGTACTAAATAATCAAGAGAATGGACCAAAGTAGAAGAAAAAGTCTCGAAAAGAAACCCACCAAGTTCAGAATTTGTTGAGCTTCCTTCTTTAGAATAGCAAAGTTCATATGCGCCAATTCAGCCTGATCTTTGTCAATCTGAACAAGATGACTTGTTCTTACCATTAAAGTCGAAAGATACGAGTCTAAATAAAAGAAATTTTAGCTACAAATTTGTAATACCTTTTCGAGATCCAGATCTCCATTGTCTTGCTCATCAATTGACAAGAACTGCAAAATCGTTGGAGGAACATCTGGATCAAGTGTATGCCGACAGTAATGGAAATAGTTGAGCATCAAAGCATATTGGCTGCATCCATAATAACAAGAAAGTTCAAATCGTTATCTTTCTTAAAGCAAATTAATATTACAGAAGGTATTACTTTGATCAAAATTATACCGCCTTCGCAATGCTTCAGATGATTGAAGTCTAAGAATTGCCATGACAAGCTTGAAAATTATAGAGTGGCATGCGCCATTGGATAATTGATTTGTAGAAATTATGTCAAGACACGTCACTGTCTCTGAGTTAAAGCAGCCTCCAAATGAAAAGCGTTCAACACGTAGTTTAGCCATGCATGTAAGACCGACCTTAAAAGTATATCATAAAACAAGTTAATCCCTTGAACATATAACTGTAATATTAAATAAACTAATCAACCTAACCTGTGTCAATATCAGGGCCATCTTCAGGGAACAGTCTGGGGAACCAGAAGCATTCAAGGAAGCATCTAGCAACCTGAACATACATAAATTAACAGTGACAATCATGATAAATATGCTGAGGAAAGAAAAATGGGGCAGTCTGACTCACTGAAATAATATTTCAGACCTAGTATCAAGGAATGAAATTTTCTGGGACACAGACACCTGAAAAGGGATGAAAACAAACAATCAAATAACTAAAACGGGAAAAGGTTAAAAACGTGTATAATATAGATCAAATACAGGAAACAAATAAGATGCTTGTTTGACATATTAATGGGTAATTAACAATTTTAATCCCCAATAGATGGCATGATGTAACAAACATCCCGTGGTTTTCTAACGTAAATATTCTTCACTATATGCTCCAAGAATTTATAAATGTATAAACAAAACCAAAGAGTCACACAACAACAAAAACCTTCACCATCCCTCTCGAAGGTGGCACTCCAGGAAAAATGAAAAAAAAAATGGCCAAGTACGTAAAAAGACAGTGACCTCAACAATCTGAGACCAACTCGTTAACATATGAAGCTGAGCAGCCTGTTCTTCTAGGTTCTTGTTGTATTTCCATCCCCATCTCAACAGTTGCTGGATAACTTCTCGTACTTCATTCAATTCAGCCTCGCTGGTAAAGGAGCTCATCTGGGGATTAAATAAATTGCACTTCTGTGTAGAGAGGAAAAATGGACATAAATCTATATACCATCGAGTTAGACAGGGCATGAATAGAAGGGTAAGCAACCAAAAGAATTAAAGATTAAGTAAAAAAATAAAAAGGGGAACATTCAGAGACCAGAAAGGCACCTGACAAAGTTTATCCCTGAAAGAAGCTAGGTCAATCAAACGGTCGCCACGCTCTGACAAATAATAGACACCACCCTTTCCAGAGGTTGCTGGGTTGGTAAGTATATCTTCAGCCTAAAAAGCATATAGGGTCGGGTTAATGATAATAAAAACTAGATACCAAAACCACATAAATTGTGGATCTTACCAGAGACGAATATTTTAAATTAGATACAGACTGAGAAGACTTCAGTGTGGTATCAGGACATTTAAACTGGACAACTTCAAGTAATTCTAGCACCTACATTGAAAGAAAAATACTCAGTGTTGTTACCACTGATCATGGAAGAGCATAAAATAAAAGTTTGTCAGAAGGATGGTGAAAAGTAGTAACAAATAAGAAGTGTGCATAACTAGGTTTTGTAAATATCACAGATGGAGGAAAAAATATATATATATAAGAGCAATTCTAACAAGTTCTACATTCAGACATTGATTAAAATATTTAGCAAATGAACTTCTATGTAACCAAAACTAAGCAATCTTATAAAAAGATAAACTTATTTTTAAGCATAAATTAAGAAGCAACGCTTCCGCATCTTACCAAATTGGTCTTTGTAGATGACGAGTTAAAATCATAATGTCAACAACTTCAAATATTGGTTTTGCAAACTTGATGTTCTTATAAAGAATTAAAGAAATAAATTTGAGATCGTAAAAGATCGGAATGCCTATCCAATTAAATGGAGATTAGCTTCACTTGAAACCATTTCCCTTAGGAAAACGTTTCCATGAATTATTCCCAGTGTAATGAAATTCCATTTTTTTTTCTCACAGTTGCCAGCAACGTGTTCGCTGAAAACTAAATAGTCGATACAACCAGTACCTTAATCTTGCCAATTGAACCAATTCTGGCAACTTCACTGTTGGTTTGAGGAACATAGAAAGAATCATCCTGGTTAGTTCTGTATTCAGCAATGCTCTGCCCAAATAGTTGAGCAAGAATATTTTGACAAGTTTCTCGATGAAGAGCACTCGTCATATCTGCAGTATGTAGTTCTACTGCTAACAGTTTCAACAACCATGCTCTCTACATAGGGAAAGAAAGTGAATATTTAGTAGACATTGAAAATCTGTTTAATGAGATATCAATGATAATCAGCGATAATCAGCGATATAGAACTATTTATAGTTCAGATTACCAAAATGCGAAATAAGCCATTACAACTTTGCATGAAGTGATGAACATACATCCAAGAATCATGATAATTTTATTTGAAGTCAAGACAACCCAGGAAGCAAAATAAATTTGTTCACGTGAAACTCAGAAGAAAGAAATTCTTGAAGTCATACAGCTTTCGATCAATAGCTGATTTTTCTTCATTCTCATTTTGGATAACAATAAAAGAAAATATTATTATTGAAATAAGAAAGATATCAAGAATTATATAATAGCACAACTGTAAACCAATTAATCTAAGTTTAACATCAATCACTAATAAAAGCTTGCGAGTTTCATTGCAGAGTAGATGAAGCAAGCTCACAGATAATGCAGCAAGACTTAACAAAAACACGCAAAGAACCATGAAGAATATTTATACAATAAGAAAAGAATGCAGGTATTGGGTACCTGCCACCAGGTAAACCGCTACTGGGGCTAGGGGTGTCCAAAAGTCCCGGACCGAACCGAACCGAACGGTTCTTCATAAATTAAATATCCGAACGGGTACCCGAATCGAGAACCGATGGGTTTGGGTTAGGTCTTAAGTCTAGACCAAGAACCGAAGAATCGAAACTAAATAATTTTTTTTATTTTTTATATTGAATTAATTAAATTATTTTATTTTTTTCTAAACTAATTAGCAAATTAATTAAATAAGTTGGATAATTTCATAATTTTAATTTAAAGCCCAAATCATTTTCAAAGCCCATTAGCCCATTTTAATTTGCTCATGACTACATGACTATTCGAATTTGCTCATTAAATTTAAAGCCTTCAAATGATTAAATCAAATAGTTGGTAAGTATTACCAATACTTAAAAATAATTTATTTTTATAACTTTTAATTTATATTTCATTTTCTTTATGCAGGCAGGCTGCTTGAAGTAAATGAATTTACTTTATGTAGTGTTGTTGTATTATTAATATCTACTTTTTGATATTTGTATGCATTGAATTAATCTTATTGGGCGGCTAGTTATTTATATATTTTTTAATTGGATTACGTTAATTTGTAAAAGTTACGAATGAAATGTCATTAATTTTATTTATGTAGTGTTGCTGTAAATATTAAAAAATTTAATTATGGTACGGAACCGAACGGTTCCATAATTATATTTGGATCCGACGGTTCCATTTATTAAATACCCGAAAATTTTGGGTCGGTTCGGTTCTCTTCAGAACCAAATAGACCCAACCCACGGACAGCCCTAACTGGGGCCAAAGTCTTTTGGCTCAATAAGTGTACTAATCATTTTTTTATTTTCCTACTGAATCTCTCAGATAATACACTTATCCTTCTACATTAGTAAAAAGTGTGAATTATAATAACCCATATAACTATCGACTTCCATCTTGAAGTTGTACACCCATTAATAAGAAAAGGAAAAGACATGCGTAATGTGCAAGCAAACAAAAAACCTTGTTAAGATCGTCCAATACAAAGAATGAGGAAATTAAGAAACAGAGTGATAAATAACAAAAACCTGATGAAGAGAGCAGATACGAAGTGCTTGACCGCTATTTCGCTTAGGCAGTGGAGCAACACCTATTGAACTCAGATGCTGAATGATAGAGCAAAAATAACAGTAAAGATTAATCATATATTATATAAGAGAAAACACAGCTGCTAAAAATATAAATAAATAAACAAAGATCAATCATATGATGTAGCAATAACAACCTTCATGAAGAACTGGTACTTTTTTGTAGCCAACAAATCCATGGTAGGACTAGAAGTCAGTGGATCCACGCATAATTCGAAAAGGAGCTGCAAAAGAAAGTCAATGTAAGCTAACAAATGTACAAATAAGTCAACTCATCATCTATAAATAAGTTAGACGAGGTAAATGCAATTTAACCTGAAAACCAAATTCATGAAGCAATGCATTGACCTCAGGCTTCAAAAGCTTATCCAACATGTCAAGAATGACTTTCAAACAACTACAATTTTGATTGAACAAGCACCAAGTTATTTTTTACAAGTGAAGAATGAAAATCTGGTAGATCGAAAATAAAATGAAGCAAAAGATATGTTTGCTATGAAACAAAAATGATCGGATAAATTTCAAAAAAACAGTAAAATATAACCTGTAATGAAATTTTGGCTGAAGCACTGTACGCTCTACAGGGCTGTCAACATCAAATCTGAGCAATAAGTGCGTGATATTAGGAGCTGGCCTGTTGACATTATCAATGAGCAGCTGCATTCAGGTAATGATAGAACTTTTAGATAATAGGAAAAATTTACATTGCTGTAATGGAATTAGAACCAAGTCAAATCCAGCCTGCTGCTAGCTAATGGATAATGCCATGTTTTGAAAACCAGCCCAGATGTTGACTCAGAAAAGCTAGAGGGTCAAGGATAGAAAGATCAAACCAGGGTCGAACCAGTAGTAATAATAAATAAATTATATACCACAAAATTTGACAAACTTAAGTTAATTTTTCAAATGAATTAATACATATAGACAAAAGCATCTATTAATGATTCAATTTGGGTAAATTTAATTTTTATTTTGTCGAATGGTGAATTGTCTAATACTTTTATAATATTTTATCGTGTCAGTGAAATAAAATTAAAATGAGATCTCAGGAAAATAATTTGAAAAGAAAAATATTTTACACCAACATGATTTTCCTTTTTTAATTAGAGCTACTACATTTTGATTTATTCAACTTTTATAATTGAAAAATCATTCACAAGAGTTTGATGCATTTTTTTTATTTTTATCCCACATCCGAATCTCCTTAGAAAATCACTGAAGATGCATGCTATAAATATGTAGGTTAATAATTAGACATGTACCTTTTCTGCGCCTTTCATTGCTTTCAATGTATTGGGCTAAAAGTTGCAAATAATATACTTTTAAATCATTTATCAACCGGCAGATCAGAGAAACCGATTCCGGGTCATCCGGTTCTCAATTAATAGGCTAATTGACCGGTTTTTTACCAGTTTTAAATTAAGTGGTTTTAAGCATTAATCGGACCAAATATTGAGCTGGTTTTCAGTTTCCAGTTAAACCAACCGGTCCAGTCCGGTTTTCATAACACTAGGATAATGTATACAATCAATGTGTAGCAACATCACAGCTCTGAACCTTTATTTTATAAACATTATAATAAATTCCAAATAATTTGTTCTAGTCAGGGTATCACACAAAATGATTATAGCAGTTGGAAGATTCCATATTATTATAGGAGCATTTTCAAAGCTTCTCCCTATTTCATTCATATTCTGAGAACCATTAGTCATAAAATCTAGATTTCTGATTCTCGGTGTGATTCCCAATTTAAAGATTAGATTAAATAAAAGATGGATCTTCAAATTAGAAGGAATATTAAACATAAAAACTCACTTGCATTATTAAAACACCAGGATCTTCGCTGCTCTCCTCAATAATTTGACTTTCTTCGGATCTTAGCTCTAAGCAGGCAGCATAATCCTCAATCAAACCCCCAGCAGCATTACACTTCAATAGCAACTGTGAGAGCCCAACCAAGCGAGAACTGCCACGCCAGTAACATCTTATTATTATGGTCTTAAAACATTATTACCAAATGCCTCAATAATAGGAGAAGATAGGGATGACATAGAAGATAATGGAAAGTTGCCTTAGAATACTCAAAATTTTGATTGAACAACGCTGCACTTGGGGCAAAAAATCATATCTGACATATTCCAATAAAGCTACAATTTGATTATGATCTTGGGAGAGTATGACTTCCAAAGGCTGCACAATGAAGAACCCATAAAAAATATCAACGTAAGTTTGACATGAAGTACCGTAAATAGAAATTCGGGAAACTTTTGGTAAGCGACTATTGGAATAAACATTGAGAACTTGAACACAAGAAAGAAAAAAATGCATTGGGAAAAGCACTTTAAAAGGGATGAAATGCGCAGCAAGCGAACCAATAACAATTTCATGATTTCTGAGACACGGAACATTAAATGGAAACATACCCAAATTTTGATAAAATTTGAGCGGATATGTCTAAACTCCATGCAGGATTTGTGTTCATGCAAAATAATAAAAGGTGAATTTAAGGATGCTATTGCTACCAATTGTGCAAATATTCACATGCAGAGGCCAGTGCAGGTTGGTGTGCTTTTCTTTCTTTTTCATTTTTTTTCTATTTCTTGTCCTGGGGTGAGGGTGGAAGGATCACAAGTACTACACCCTCAAAATCTTGTTGAAGACTAAAAAATCTTTAACCATTAATAGAGAAGCATGATAGCAAAGCTAAGCAGACAACCACAAGGCAACATAGACTTGCATATCATATTAAACCAAACTATAAAGCAAGCCTCAAGAAGAACGCTAAAATTGTTACCCATCTTCGCATATATGAGATTTTGTCAAAATTGAAAGAAGCACAAATCGGGCTCATATATTATCTTTCAAGGCCTAATAAGTAAACAAGGCTTGAAGAAAATCCATTAAGACAATACCTGATACAGAGGGCGCGAGAAGTCAGAAACAATTAAATCTTTTTCCATCACAAGAATTATAATTTCCAAAGATAGGAGAACAGCCTTTTCAAGAAGTTGCCCATAAATTTGACTCGTACGCTCAGTGATTAAAAAATTGACTCCCGGTGAAAGAATTGACATTACATTCCGAAAAGCAGTTCTACCGCTCATGAAGTCCTACAAAAAATCCGAATTGTGAAATAAATAAATCAGCCAATGCACCAAAGAAAAGATAAATTCATCAGCAATCAACTCCTCAATTTTGAAAAGTTGTCAAACTTCAAAAGCAGAATTGAAGTTCAATGTTGACTTTATACCTCTTTAACATTTTTATAATTGAAATTTGGCCTAAACTAAGCCCCTGTTTGACAACCATGTCAACCATTATTTCAAAACTCTTTAATTTTTATATTCATTTTCAACCACACGTTTACACAATAAGATTTTTTGCAAGTAAATCCAAAATTTTTCCTACTTTTTAACTACACATAAAAAAAATAAATAAATAACTATTCGAAACTCCATTTTCTCAAAATAATGGCAATCAAACAGGGGCTAAATTCCAAAATTCATAAAATAGGGTTTGTCATGTACTTGACATGTCGAAGCTGTCCCTTGTGTGTCAAAAGTTCAAGGAACTGTACCTACCTACATATAACTTGATCTAAAAGTTTAGATTATGTAAAAACACGTATATATTTGTATTCAACTGACTCCTTCACATGTAGGTGGATACATTTTTTAACCATCAAAATATTTCATGTGCAAAATTTCATAAATGGGTTGCAGAAAATGTGGACTCATGAACTTTGCATGATGTGATACCATTTAGAATTACTTGATCTAAAAGCTTCTTCAATAACACAAGCCTAAGTTGCACAGACACGGACCCGTCGAGCAAGAAAGCTGAAGCCCTATTAATTAGAGAACCTAATGAACCCAAAATCCTAATCGACTTATCAGCTAGCTCGCGGGATCTTCATTCTTTATATTAAGATATAGACAAAGGCATCGCACCTTTGAACAAGAGCTTATTCTCTACGCTCCTCATCCTTTCCAACTCCTATCTTTTTCTAAATCTAACAACCTATACACCAACTCCACTTCAGGACATGACACGACACAGACATAATGATATGTGATTTTTCGAAAAAGTAGGATACGTAGAAGTTGATTTAATTCTTTAAAATTTTAATTTCATATATTATCTTTATTTCTATAATTTTTAATATAAGACACTATCTATGGAATCTCGAACAGTTGACCAAAGGGTGTCTCTAAAGTATTTCTCAAGGGTCAGTTATTTAAAGATATACAAAAAGTGGTGTCCAAGAAGTGTTGGGATATGACATGATACTAGCCGAATACTGACAAGCCCTAGTAGGAGTATCCGTGCATCGTGGATACACACAACCCATGTGACATGTTGGATACGTGCCGTAAGTGCAATGGGATCTTGCCCTGACTAATGAGAAATTGAGAATCTTAAAAAATATAAAAGATAAGACAAGGTACATCGTTGTTGGGCACATACGCCAACATGTCATACTAGTTATATTGCATCATAATGTCAATCCTTATATAACAATATTCCATAAGATGAACGTACGAAAAAACAAGATCTTAATATGGATGTGTATATATATTAAGAAATAAATATATACGCTAACATGTGAAGGTGGCACGAGTTTAGGATAAGGTAAAAGGATGATGACAGAGATATTTGAGGCCATCATTTTGTACATATGAAGAAGATCCCCTTCTACAAGGATGCATTTCCATTAGAACATGTTAGAATAGAGGTAACAAAATCCACATAGCCTTGCAAAATATTCGAGTTCCTTAAAATCATTTAGGAGGTATAGTTGATCACCACAGATAACGTAGCATTATAATATTTTTGTGTTGGAAGAGAGTCTAAACATACTCTCCAGATGAAATGCTTCACTTTGTATGGTGTGTCAAAAGAGGATTTATGTAAACCTTACGCAGATTGGAAATAACTGCTAATTTGTTTAACAAGACAATGATGAGATTATACTACATAATAGCAGGAGAGCAACTTAACAGCATTAACAGAAAAATGAGATATCAATAATCAAAAGGAGGCCAATACCTTCACTAATTCTATGGCAGGAAGATTCATCTGCGGAGAAGATTGCCCCTTCCCAGAAAGCTGAGATTGATTGACAACAATGTCGACATCCTCTTCTCTAACGTCATACATGCTCAGCATCCTACACATGATAATAAATGGAAATAAAAGTTCAAACCATTGTCATTAATGCAAAATTTACTATTGGATATTAAACACTTATAATAGTGAAAATAAAGAAAACCAGAAGTCGAACTTCCGTAGGAGAATTCAGAAAAAACTGCTATAGTACATGAACCATTAACAAATCTCACATTTGGAAATGTTTAAGACAAGCCACAACTAGTTGCCATTTATCACAGGGGTCTGCGTAGGCTCTCTGCGGAAATGGGCTGAATACATGGTCATATATAAATCTGAAGATGCCAATAAACCTACAAAAAAAACATATAACTGTCATTTAAAAAAATCATTTCACGATAAAATAAGTAACTATAAATCATTATAATTGATAATTACAGCCAATACCTATGTCCTCGGTCGCTAACATCCCTTTCCTCGGCAATTAGAACATTTAGCAGATTGATAAATGATATAGTTGAAGGATATTGTTCTCTTCTTGCTTCAATTTCATTTAACTCAAATTGCATGTCATAAACCTTCAATTGAACAATAAACACGTATAAAATTGATAATAACAGAACCAAAAAAACCCTCTGCTTCTTCTTTAGTTAAATCATACTGCACTCAATCATCGAGTAATGCATAAATAAGTAATACATATCCAAGAATTGAGAAAGAAACAAAAAAGGAGAGGAAGGAATGAGACAGCTTGAAACCAATAAAGACCAAGTAAAATCTCCAGTCCAGAAGTGCCTGCTTGCTGATGTAGCACAAATCACATATTAAAATTAATCATTTTCAGATAAGCCTATGGCTCCATATCAATGTAACCTTGTATCACAAGCAAGTTCAGATATAGTTCAATTCTTTCTCAACTGAGCCAAACAGGATTTCAACCAAACCTACCTGTGTGCCAATTGGTTGTCCGCTGTTCCCAATATTAGGCCCAATAACTACTGGTAGATCGTACTGCTCTAAGTAACTCCAAATTGCATCTCTCATAAGTGGAGACACGTGCACAAAAGTAGCTATGGCATTTCGCAAAGCACCCTACAAATCACAGATGCAATGGTCAAGAGCAGAAAATGCTGCAGAATATGAATAACAACCACCAACAGGACAAAATAAAACTGAGGAATAATATGGAATAGCAGAAAATTCAGAGACCGCAACCTTGAGATAAGGAGGCACGTTTTCATAACTGAGGAGCTTGAACAGTGGCTCAATATCAGGAAACCAGTTCCTCCTTTCAATGGGATTTCCATTTTCCACAACCTGTATCACAAAGAAAGAACATGTACAAACCAGTCACGCTTACATTGATGTTGAAATATAGTTTTAGAAAGGAAGATAATAATAATTTTATTTTCGAGTGATTCTCCAAAATTATATATACGTGCACACACAGAGATTGGAGTCAGCGTGAAAATTGTGGGAACAGTTCAATAAATGTTCAGACTCTATATATTAAATATGAATAAATACTTGTATGCAAAAGAAGGCTACCCGTGGATCACAAATTTCTACAATCAAATTCTTTATACAGTTAAGGTAATTACATTTGTTTCAATCTCAGCTGAATGTTTTCATGAGAGAAGTGAATAAAAGATGCGTCAAACAGTGTCATGGCAGGATTGAATCAGCCTCGAAGCGTCAAACCTGCCTTCAAGCAGGTGCTTGATAGAATCAAAACAAAAAGCGCTTGCCCTCTTGTTTTTAAAAATAAATAATCAACAATCTTCAGTTCAGTTTTTTTTGAAAAAAAAAAAAGTTGGGTTCAAACAGCACCAGACTGACCCGCTATAATGGCAGGCTCAAGAACCGGTCCAGTCTCCAATGGATTTTTATTAGTCGAAGGACTCCAGGCTTGTGGCTAGTAGAGCTTGTGCACCTCAGAACATAACCACCAAACAACCAATTCCCATATTGAGTTCTCTCAGATATCAACTCTTTTTTTCTGTAATAATATTATACGGTCCGGTCTCCAACGAATTCATATTCTGGGGCTCTACCAGTCCATGCCAGTTCATCTTCCTAGCCACCAACACCCACACCAATTTTTTTCAGATTTTATCAGTTCTAATGCTACACCACTCTTTCACTTTCTTTGTTCTATTATTTTTTATCAATACATTAATGTGAATATTTAGTGCTTGTTTGGGATAGATTATAATGAGTAATAGATCCCACAAAATGCGTAGATAATAAGTGGGTAGCAGTTGGGAATGCGTGGTTAAAATTAAGATTTATTTTTACTTCAAATTATAATAAACTTATAATTTTACCCAAACAAGCTCTTAATGGGAAGTGATAGGTGTTTAAGCACTGTATTACCTATATGAGACCTAAAAGTTGTACCTATATGTACATGTGTAAATAAATAAATGTCAAAAATGGATGGAGGAAAAAAAAGGAATAGTGTAAAAGAGTGCATTGAGGTGAGCAGATATTCTATTTCTTTTTTTTTTGAAAGGTAATCAAGTATTTTATTAATCAAAGAATAATACACAGGTTGTGTATTATTACTTTAAACCAGAAAGAAACAATAAAAAATTAGGCAGCCCATCTACATAATTAGTAGCCGCAGCATTAAACCAATTATACAATGTCAAATAAAACAATTCCCTAATCTGCTCTGTTGTTCGTGTTTGATCATCAAAGCAGCGGTTGTTTCTTTCTCTCCACAAACTCCAAACGATGCAACTCTTAATTGTATAAGCTTATATTTCACTTTTTACTCTTATTATTGATTTCTTTTGATACACATCACTTGTCAAATGGATTTTGCTAAGGCAATAGATCAGGCTATTCAGTGGGCTCGTCTACATAATTTAACAACTACAAACTACATAAAAGACCTTAGGCATGGACTCATCTGAGGAAATATTATAATAAGAGCCAGCACAACTAAAATTTATGGAAACACAAACTGTACACTGAATTTTGTAGAGTTTTCTCAAAGAGGCACATGATAAGCGGTAGAACAAATTTATTCCAGATTTTAGAAAAGATAGTTATCACCTTTTGTAGAACATTCAAGTATCCAACAAGGGCTTTTGCATCTCCTTCCTGAAATTCCGGTAACATTGCCCCAGGACTCTGAAGAGACTGCTTGAATTTTTCCTCGTAAATTGATAAACAGTCAAATAGAGTGCTCCACCCAATGAAGCGGAATGTTTTTCCATTAAGTAGCTCAAAAACTTTT
Organism: Fraxinus americana; assembly: GCA_035079005.1. Classification (NCBI taxonomy): domain Eukaryota; kingdom Viridiplantae; phylum Streptophyta; class Magnoliopsida; order Lamiales; family Oleaceae; genus Fraxinus; species Fraxinus americana. The sequence goes on along the minus strand of CM068726.1, from coordinate 23,791,489 downwards.
GCAGCTCCCTCTGGATTGCTGGCCTGGTAGACATGAAGAGACATCAAACTTCATATTTAAAAGTCTCATTCATACTTATCTTTCAATTTTCCCCTTCTTTGTTGGGTGTATGTTCTGTGTGTGTGTGTGTGTGTGTGTGTGTGGGGGGGGGGGGGGGGCACTTCTCATACCAAGGTACTCAGCATTTTCAAGAATGCCACAAGTGTTTGAACATTTGTATGATCTTCTCCAGCAAACTTCACAAAGGTCCATAGAACATCATTGCCAGACAGCAGCTCGGGTTCCCTCTGAAGAGAAAAGCATCAAGGTGATTTTGTGAACCGGGATACAAAAAACGCACTGTATTTTATATGCAATACAAAATAAAAAGTTCAGAATATTGCTTAACAAACAATTTCAGAATATTGAAAATTAAATCAAGCAAATTTGAATATCAAATATTGCAAATTTATATTGACACTTCTATGATCTAGTAAGAGCAGAGAAAACAGAAAGTAATCAAGATATTTTAGAATTTTGAAATCTCTCATTCGTTTTATTGCAAACCCTGAGAAATGAGAAAAATTACAGAAGACGGGAATGTGCAGAAATGTCTCAAATCCTGTACCTGGTACAGCATGAACCAGGGCAACTACAATTCACAAAAATATGCTGTATTAACTATAATACTAGACAGATCATGATTCCAATAGTTAGAGATCCATTTGATCTCTCTCTTGAAGAATAAGAGCAAAACCATATTCAATCCGATGAAGACCATCGAAAGAAGATTCCAGTGACTTGGATATACTCTAAATGATACGAAAACAAACCAAGAATATTGCAAATGTGGCTAGAATAAAAATCATTGGCTGGAGGAATATATGACAATTATTATTATGAATGCTATGCAATCCAATACAATTACAAGGCAAGTTGAACACTTCCAGAATATGGCACCATTTCCATTACATCAGCTGGAGCATAGAAAATGATAATATCAAAACAATTCATGCTTGTTCTCACAAACAACTTTCTCTCATTAGATTCTGGCCACTTCATGCTTCAAAGACAATCTTCAACTCATCCTCAAATTAACTTCTTTCACATAATTCATATATCAAAAGTTAAATGGAGCATTCACCACACATGCTAACTGCCAATTTGACATTACGAATAGGAAAAGCAAGGCATTCTGACCTGATAAATTTCACTCACAAACTCCAAAAGAGAGACAAAAGGTTGACGTGCACTTTCAGTAGATTGTTGAGGAGGTCCACTACCATCCGTTGTCTGATTATGACTGGCAGTAGTGCGGTATTCATTAAGAATTGTCATAGCCTTCTCCTTTGCTTCTTTTACCTGTCAGATAGTATTATAGAGACACATCAAATATATTCTCGGGACGAATAGATCTCATTATGCGTACTACATCAGTCTTTGACTAAAATTTTAATTCATTTATAAAGAATCGACATACAAATCAAATTTACCAATTTGTGAGTCCCTGGTGCAAAACGTTTATCGAATACAATTCCCAAGCATACTCCTGCTTTACAAAGTGTATCTAATTTACAGACCTTTTGCACATACCTTAACGAGCAGACTCAACCCTATCTCAAAAACTAAACCAGCTACAAATGTGCAGAATCTTAGTTGTTTAACTGTCCTTCACGCTTTAGAAGAGCCGAGATCAATCCTCTTAAAGAAGCTTGAGACACTAACAGCCTAAAACTTTCTATTTTATGCAAAAGGAAATGGAGAAATGCAATCAAAAACAACTATATGGGATAAAGGTTCCCAACTAATACTGATCACCAAAAATAGTGGCATTTGAAAATATGCCAAAAATACACCGCCATTTCAGGAGTAGAATTCAATAATAAACTAGGATTGTCTTGGTGGAATTTCTTGTAATTGATTGTTTTCCTCCACATAATTAAATTTTTAATTAGGGAAATTTTTAATTTTGTTAGTTTGGTAGCTTTCCTTTTCAGCTGAGATTTTTGGAGTTATAAATAGGAGCAAGGGTCTTCAGTTATGTAGACTCTAGATTTAAAATTGGCCCCTCCCTCCCTCTTTTATCCCTCTTCGGCTCTTCCCCAGTCTCTCTTTCCCTCGTTCTGCACCGCAGTCTCTCCAATACCTACTGAAGTTTCAAATTAAAGAATTTTCTGGTATCGAAAGAATGTTGTCTGTAGATATGTACGATAAATAAGATTTCATTGACAAACCAATATAATTAGTGACATGTTTGTAGCTGATTGTACAGCCTTAACAAAAGACAGGCTAGTTTTAAGCTGGCCTTACTCACAAATAAACAATGAAATGATCAAGTCACGACAACCTTTCCAGACTGACCCAGGTTACATTCAGGATAACAATGTTTCCAGACCCACCTATTGCACAAGTTATTTTCTTTATACTTTTTGTTGTCCAAGTCTATGGTGCTCAAACTTGGAAACGGGCATTGGGTACGTATCTAAGCGTCGGATCTTTTATTTTCTAAAATATGAGATACGGGGAGATGGTTAAAAAGAGGGTACGTAAGTACGTCCTTCAAACTTCAATTTTGTTTTTCAAATTTTATTTTTACTTTGATATTGGAGTATTTTTTGAATTAAAAATGATGAATTGAAAAAAAAAATTAAAAGAAAATGATTAATTGTATTATTTGAATATTTTATTAAACTTAAATATGTGTGGTGTAAAAACAATTACGTTATTAGCCCACTCATATCCATATTAAAAATGGCCCAGGCTCCAATTAAACCCATCCATATCCATATTATTAAGCTCGCCCATATCCATATCATTAGCCCAATAAAAATGGCCCAGACTCCAATTAAACCCAAATCTCCTCTTGCATTCCCTTCTTCTTCTTCACTATTTTAGGGTTCCAAGTGAACATATCCAGACAGCCAGCAGATTTATTTTGGATCAAGGACTGCCAGCGCCAACCTGCTATTTCTTTACAGGCATCTTCCATCTGCAGTCAAACTGTTGATCCCAACAATATGGCACATATTGCTGCTGACTCTGTGGAAAAACTTTGCCCTTCATCATGGAAGGATTTCTTGTCGGGTCCAATTGAAACATAAAGAATCCGACTCGTATTCCGTACCCGTACCCGTGTCGTATCGACACTGGTACTTCAGCCAAAATGAAGAGTCCGAGCATCACAGGTCTAAGTAACTATGTTCCTTGTACTTAAAAATACAGAGAAGAAAATTGATTATGGTTTCTTATTCCTTAGCATGAATTGGCAAAAGTAAACAACACTGTGTATTTTAATGGACCAATCATAAAAAATGTAACTTTATATTTTATACACCAAAAAGGATCAAAATTAGACAAAGTTCGATATCATTTAGATTTACATCAATTTTAGGGCGACAGATGAGCCAAATCAAGCAGCAGATTATTCGAGCAGCCCAAACCGTATGTTATGGCCCAGTTAGTTGATCCGTGCAAATTTATTTTGTTAAGATAACGTAGGGTTTTAATTCGTATCAATAAATTATTTGTGTATCAAAAAGTGTACATAGAAGACATAACATCAGGTGGTCATGAATGAGCCCTAACGAACGAAGGAATATAAACATGACAAAATCCAACCAGAGCTAAACATCAGGTGTTCATGAATGCAGCCACAGCACCACTTAACTATATCAGACCGACTTAAAGGGAACAAAATCCACCAATAGAATCAGAAATCCTACAGGTGCCTTTTCCATTATCTCGGAGCACATTTATTTAGCCTCAGATTGGCAAAAATTATAAATTATTTATATATGATCAAACTTCACTTTCAACGCACATTCCAATGAACTCACAAGTATTATTCACTTATTTACCACTCGATTCTACCTATTTATAAATTAAACCGTTCATAAATTCTTTCCAAATGGATGCTTAGATTGCGATGACAAAGAAAGAGTGTATATACAACCATTATGTGAATAACCCAAAGAAAGAGTGGATGCTTAGATTATGATGACAAAGAAAGAGTGTATATACAACCATTATGTGAATAACTCAAATCATCGAGATTGAGGAAAAGCAAGCTGAAATTTTGTCTAAAATGTTTGAGCAATTAAGCATGTGTAGCACAACAACCGGCCCATACATTTCCAGCATCATAAATTGAAAGTCATTTAATAGTTGCACATCAAACGGCATTTTTTTTTCTTTAACTCAGCGAAGTCACAAAGAAGACATCACACATCACTGTAAGATAACAAATAAGCCTTCTCATGTAATGAATAACAATGCCCACTAGCGATATAAACCAACCAGTAGTTTTAACATGAACAGGTAGTATATCACTAGATTGGTGCGAGATAATTCATATTAGATGGATTATGGTGGCACCATTCAAAATTGATCCAACGAAACAGAAACGAAAAGAAGTTTGTTCTTTACTGCTAGGAGTTTTGTAAAGAAAACATCCTTACTGGTGACCTTTTTGAAGTCCTACTCTAAAAACTCAGTTCTGAAGATTTGATAATCATATTATTACAACAAAAAGATAAGCTCAACCAACCTTGTCTCTAGCAAGTGGATGAGAAAGAAAGCATGTGATTTGCTTGTGAAGATAGGCATTGTACATGTAGATCATATCTTCATCATCGTTCTGCACAAGAAACAATAGAATTGAAACAGTCCACAAGCACAAGAAGATACATATATTGCAACATTTAGCAGAAAAATCACGTCAAACTGAATTCATAATATATTTATACAGGACATCAGAACTAAATATACAAATTCTTTATTAGGAAATTTTTTTTTTTTTTGGTAAGTAATCGCGTAATTTATAGATTAAAATCAAAAGATAATACACAAGGAGTGCATTATCAGTTTAAACAAGATAGAAACGATAAAAAATTCGGCAACCCTTCTATCGGACTAATGGTTACAGCCTTAAACCAACTATATAAAGTCAAGTAAAACAATTCCCTAAATTGCTCTGTAATCCGTATTTGGTCTTCAAAGCAATCGTCGTTTCGTTCTCTTCACACACACCAAACGACGCATCTTGGAATGAGATCCCAATCAAACTTGCTATTCTTATCTCGAAACTCTCTCTTCCATGCCCACACCACTTCCTTAATACGCTTTGGCAACACCCAACTCATATGTTACGAAGCCAGAATATCATTCCACATCCAACGAACACCGTCCCAGTGAATAAACAAATAATCGATCGTCTCTTCATCCCTTTTACACATATAGCACCACTCCGTAATACAATATCCCTTTCTTCGAAGATTATCCGCCGTTAATACATGTCCCTTCACCACCGTCCACAGTAAAAAAGCCACCATTTGAGGTAATTTATTTTGTCAGGGAAATGAGCTCTCAATAGGTTCCAATAATGATCTGAAATAAGTACGAACAGAAAACAAACCATTTTGTGCCGCCCTCCACCTGCTATAGTCATCCTCTCCTTTTTATTAGGAAAATAGGTGGCATAAATGACTATAATTGAAGTATCAGAAGTGTAAATCAACAAAATGGAAAGAGGAATTACTAACAACATGAAACTAAGCCTTATCCCCAAAATTTGAGGTCAGCAATGTGAATCCTTTGGTCACTTCTTTCAGTTCATCATTAGATTATGTGAAAAACAAAATCCATGCAAATGCAGCTAACAGCACAACAAACATGTTTGTAAGTTAGTCACCAAATGTTTCTGGCAGTCCAACGTAGCATGTAAAAGACAGAAAATAAATCAATAAAAACTATGATGCTACCAGAATTTCCAGGTTTCAATGAAACAATGTGTGGCTAGTAGTTTATAAATTAAGAGCCAATAAATGGCATAAATAAAGTTTCAAAGCTGTAAATAAAATGGATAAGAGCAATAATGAGAGCAATGATAAAAATAATTTTGGTAGTTATGAAACAGTTCCCAGATTCCAGAGGGGGGAATGCAAGTTCATGGCAACCACAGGCATCAGGACGGAGTCTTCGTTTTTACAGAGCCATTAAAAAAAGAGAAGGAAAACTTAACCGAATGCAAGGCCAACTAAGTAAAACTTGGCTATAGGAACTGAATGTTAGGCCAAGTACGTTACTAGATACACCTGAAAAAGGTCTATTCCTAACCTTCCCCTTTGACCAATTGTTAGTTTCCATAATGAAGAATGTAGAGCATGTTTGGGAGTGACTAAAATCCAATTAAAATTGAAAATACAGCCGTTATTGGGTCTCACTTGTCTAATAAAAGTCAACAATAACTGCTAGTTTTTCAATTTTAATCTCTACCGAACACACCCGTACTCTCTAGAATGCAGTTGTTCAACAGAGAATCAATAAAGAAAAAATAAAAAGAAAAGAAACATTGAGTGCTAGCTTTGTGCTTCTAATAAAACTCCATTTGTCAGTATTGCTAAAATATTTTACAACTCCAAATGAAACTGCCATACCACAAGCATTGAAATTACCATATTATTCGTGCACACACAATTATAATCTACCTGCATCTGTAAGAAGTAGTCAGCTTATATAGTTTCTGGAGACAAGTACTACATGATTGCAAGGGCACTCAAAGTAACAATCAAAAGAGTTGTAACCTTATTATGTATCCAAAGCACAGGTAACACTCTAAGCCGTTACTGAACACCAGAGCCTTGAGCCCGCCCCAAATTCAATAACAAAGAGAAGACGAAAGGCAAATTTACAAAGAGAAGGAGAATGAATTCGTAAATACAAATACGGAAAGGAAGAAAAACAAAAACAAGTAGAGTAGAGTGCCCAAACTTTGGGCCCCTTCGAGAATTTCTTAAGAGAACATTCCATTATTATATTGCTACTTTTATGTACTGGGATAATATATTAAAACAATAAACAAAAAACCCTCATCGCATCAAGTATATGTTTCCGATTTGGCACTATTCAAGTGTTTTTTACTCAAAAGTGTTCAGTAAACAAAGAAAACGAACACTTTTTTTGCTTCCCGACAAAATGGTGCATATGTCAGAAAACAGAACATTGGGATTGAGGATGCTCCCAACCAGGCCTTCAGCTGTGAAGCATGGTTCAATAAAGTAACAGCCATTCATACCATGACATTTCTGCTGCTCTGCCATCCAGTAGGTTAGTGAATAACCTCTTCTATTTTGAGGCAAGGATAGCTCCAGCCATTATTTTCTATCAGTTTTCATTTTATCCTTACAGAAAGGTGGAGATATTAAGTTATATGGAGAGAGGAAACGAATATTAGCAATTTCTCATCTAAAATATCACTTGATTTTGTAAATTATGTAATGGGTTACAAAATTTCATTTTATTGTACTTTGTACTAGTCTAGTATAAGTAGAGGATCAAAAGTTTGACTACCAACGTGTCAGCATAGTTTCTCTAACATCTATCTAATGAGATGAATAATGGTATTAATCTTAAATATTATTTCATTGCGTTTTTAAGACTTTTTGTTTTCCCAAAAAAAAGGAAAAAAAAGATTTATTGCACTTTTTTCTCATTCTACGTTTTTCCTAAAACTTTTTTGTATTTGAACACTATACTTTTTTTTTATAGGTAATCACGTAATTTTATAAATAAAATCAAAAGATAATACACAAGGAGTGCATTATCAGTTTAAACAAAATAGAAACGATAAAAAATTCCGCAACCCTTCTATCGGACTAATGGTTATAGCCTTAAACCAACTATACAAAGTCAAATAAAACAATTCCCTAAATTGCTCTGTCGTCCGTATTTGGCTTATCTCGAAACTTTCTTTTCCATGCCCACACCACCTCCTTGATACGCCTTAGCAACACCCAACTCGTATGTTGCAAAGCCAGAATATCATTCCACATCCAACGAACACCGTCACAATGAATAAACAAATGATCGATCGTCTCGCCATCCCTCTTACACATATAGCACCACTCCGTAATACAATAGCACTTTCTTCTAAGATTATCCGCCGTTAACACCTGTCCCCTCACCACCGTCCACAGTAAAAAAGCCACCCTTTGAGGTAATTTACTTGCTACACCCTTTGCCAGGGGAATGAGCTCTCAACAGGTTCCTATAAGAATCTGAAATAAGTACGAACAAAAAACAAACCATTCCGTGCCGCCCTCCACCTGCTACAGTTTTCCTCTCCCACCTGAATGTGCACATCATACAGAGAGGCCAAAAACAATGCATAGTCATCCAACTCTCAATCATGTAAGCCCCTCCCGAAAGCAATGTTCCAGCTAGGATTCCCATTAGATATAGCCATAGCATCACTCACCATGACTGAAGGCTCCAAGACAATGCGATGTAAAGAAGGAAACCGCACTTTTAATGTTTGATCTCCACACCAACAATCGTCCCAAAATTTGATATTCGTCCCGTTCCCCACCACAAAAGTCAATCTATTCTGAAAATCGTTCCATCCTTTCTTGATATACTTCCACAAGATCATCCCATAAGAACCACGACCCTCACCCGAGCGCCACCCCCCTCCAAGATACCATACTTGATACTTCACCCCAATAATTTCTCTCCAGAAGTTCTCCCTCTCCATTCCAAATCTCCACAACCACTTGCCCAACAATGTCTTGTTAAATAAAACAAGGCTCCTCAATCCAAGACCCCCAACCCTAACAGGGGAACAAATATCACCCCATTTGACCAAATGAAACTTCCTCTCTTCCCCCAACCCTGCCTAAAGAAAATCCCTCTACATCTTCTCCAAACTAGTATTTGAACACTATACAAGTTCAAACGTTTGTATCAGTCAATACCATTCCAATATGTTGCGAGTGCATGACCAGTGACCACCAAGACTTGTTGTATGATTTTGAATTGCTCGAGTGAGTTAGGACGTAGAAGCGAATTGCTGCCAATCTCTTTGAAATGTACGCTACTCAATTTATTACTTAATACTTTGTCAGCATACTACCATTTCTTAGACATATAAGAAAGAAAACTGTCAAAAGCTTCGTTACATTGACTTGAAAAGGAGAAAAAGATCTCGTCCTAGCCAATGCCCAATTCCAAAATCAAGCAGATTGATTCTACCACAATGTGATAAACAGATGGATAATTATACTATGCTCAATTGAGAGATCTATAGCAAGGTAAATAGATACTAATATCAGTCCAGGGTTCCAAAATCTAATTATTTTCTTTGAAGTTTATCTCACCATCAAGATGCTAAGAAGAATTAAAAATCTCAGAATCTTTCCATTCTAATCGCTCTAGGAGTTACATTACTGTGCTGTACTTTTAGCTTAGCACATAAGTTTTAACCCAGACAAATAAAATTAATAAATAAGACCAGTGTGTATCTTTCTTTCGTGTATAAAGGACAGTTGCGGTTCACTCCAGCTATCAAAATATGTTGACAGAGAAATAAATATTGAAAATCGTCTGACACAGACACAACACAAAACAAAACAAGTGAAGAAAAGATGAAAAAGGACATTACAAGTAGTTTTTAAAATCATATAAGACAAATTTCACACCAACCTGATAAGCTGCAGTTTGAAGAATCTTATCCAAGTAAAACTGGAAAACATTGTTGGCAAAAATGGCTTCCAAGCATGAGTAAGTATATTTCATCTCATTAGTCAAAGCAGTAGCTCCGCTCTCCTTTAACTCTGTTCCATCTTGTATCAACATCAAATGTACAACCCATGCAAACCTTACACAATCAACAAAGCCTTCAACAGTAGGATCATTTGCAGAAGTCATCACCTGAAGGAAGCATTATCTCCCAAATAAGGTTCATGATAGTTGAGACGCAACAACAGTATAAGATAAGTACTTACAATCTCCTGAAATTCACGCCTAAAAGAAACATCCGAAGACAGGACAGGCACTTTGTCAGGTCCCGTGCTCAATGCATCTGATATGAGAGCGATCACAAGAGAGAAAAGAAGGCTATACATAATCTGCAGGTAGGAACAAGAAGGTATACCGTATCAGTAACAGAACTCTCGAAATTAGCAAAGTGTGGCCAAAGAAGAGAGAGAGAGAGAGAGAGAAATGTGGAACTTCTAAAACTTTGCCAGATGATCTTAATGTCGTACAACACTCTTATCTTGGGTTGTTCTTAGTTGGAAGAATGTGATGTAGTCTAGATTTTACTTATTAACTTTATTCCTATTTTGTCCACTTGATATACGCTCTTTTCAGCCATTATTGACAAAATTCCAGTTCTTATCAAAAATGAAGTAACAACAGACTACAAGTAGAGCATTTTTGTCAAGATTTGGAGAAGCTGAAATAAAATTTATCCTATCCCAGCCTTATTCGGCATTGGGTACTGTTAAGAGTGTAAATATATTTGTACATAACTCTCTTTATATAGCACCCTAAGGAGAAAATGACCTTATAACCCTATGGAACCCAACTTATACTGTCTTATACTTCGGATAACTACTAGACAAGTGTAAATAAACTAGAAGCACAAAAATGGGAATTGAAAATTCAGAACTCTACTGATCTTAAGTGGGAGACATTGGCTTCTGATCAACTTTGCTCTCGAAAGAAATACAATAGCAGCAGATATGGTGAAGTGAAGCCAGTGCCAATTTTTTTCTGGCTGGGACGGCAACAATGACAAAAACTCGAGTAAATGGGTCGAGCAGTCTAAGCTATTTAGATATGCATATTTTACCAGCATAATCGTAGGTATGAGGGTGCATCTTTAAAAAAATTCAAGAAATAAAAAATCTAAGAACTATAATATAATTATTAAGCCTTTGTGCCACTAGCACAGCACAAGTAACAGAAAACCACGAGCAAAAAGCCAAGACCTGATGCTTCAAGGAATCTGCGCTCCCACTATATTCAACGGCACCATCTTTTAAAGCAAAAAACAAGTCTTTTATGTCTTTAGAACCTGCAAAGAGCAAATGTAATCACATTTCGTAACTGCATTCCTTACATTCATGCTCTATTACAATTACAGTCATTATTTTATAGCCACAAGCCAGAGACACGGTGTCGATCAATGGTAAATGTAAAGCATTTGCTAAAGTTGGAAAAGTAGCTACTAGTGCTTTCAGCAAGTCAATTCTTAGATTGGTTACAGGATGTAACCTTAGTGAGGAGGTAACAAAAGGTGCAATTCATTTTGATATAAAGAATGACAAAGAAAAAACAAGATGGCCCATAACGACGAGCTGATAAAAGCACAGGCAGCACATCTCCCAATTAATCAGACAATACATTTTTCAGCAAGTCTTATCAGAACGAATGGTCTGCAATTGCTCATAATATACGGGCCTGGAAAGTTTCCACTTCCAGAACGCACTCTCAGCCACGACCCTGCTTTGAGGACAAAGGTAGCTGGATATCAAGAAATGCGACTGATGCTGACTTTGGAATTTTTTTTATGCATCAGAGTTTAAGTACGACAATGGTAAATGCTGAAAAAATGTTTACCTTTTAACCACAAATAACTGAATAGACTAACAGGAATGTGAGATATGCACCATCAATGTCGGCTGAAAGGCTTCAATTGTTAATTCGAATCGATAAACAAGGAAGACAAGCTCTGTGGTATGTTATTCACAAAAAAAATAGAATTGAATAACAAACAGGAAAGATTGAATTGAGATAGCTCTAATGGTTTATCATCACTACAGTGAAGTCAATTGTGATCATCATGAAATATTAAAATCCATATAAACAAAAGATTTATCATATAATCAAGTTACAGATTGTATAAATTTTAAGGTATTGTTCTATATTTTACTGTTCGCACATTGAACAAACGTGCAGAAAATAAAATCCAATTAATTATCTGCTTTTGGAAGCTTACCTGCATGACCAATCAAAGCAGAAAGAACAAGGCAATGGCCAAGAATGAGCCTTTCCCTACAAATTACAGCTCGCCTTTCTACTAAAGAACCCCTTGAGTCAAGAATGTAATGCTCAGAATTAGGCCCACCAAAACCAGCTGGCTCTTCTCTATTGAGTTCCTATATAAATAAGATAATGAATATTTAGAACATAGCCCAAAATCAATAAATGTCAATGACAATAGCAACCATATCAATCACCAATGCAGGTTGCCTAGTAACTCTCAAGAAGAGTCTTGCGCCTTCATATTCATTCCATGGACCACATTGATTTCATGATTTTAAGGTACATACATACCTTAAAAGTGCTTCACAATTCAGTATGGTGACTACCCTTCTTCCATTAACACCATAAAAATTTCATCAGATGAACTCATTGCTTATTATCCATTTATAAAGCTCAGCAATTTCGAGCAAACTTTCACAAGCACTAAAGCCACTCGGAAGCCAAAGGATATGCGAACGTGCTTCAATATAAATGAAGAAGAAAATGGTATGCTAGAGTGCTTTGATAATAACACCCTATCATTCTTGAGAATAAAAATGCAATGGTAACAATGTGAAGACCTTTATGAGTGAAATCAACCGGTGTCTAAGTCCAGCACTAATAAGATCTTCCAAATATTTCTGTATGTCAGCTACAAGATCAGCTTCAAATCCCTGGTCAAGAACAACAGCCTGCAAAAGATGCCAAATGATTCCAATCAAAAATACACATAAAAGACTCTTTTTTTTTTGCATATCCAGCCAGAATGAAACAATACCCTCAATAGTGTGTAAAGTGCTGTTATTAGGTCTCTTCTCTCTGTATACCAAAGTCCAGCAGCAAGACGTAAAATATCTAAGGGCTCTCGACCAAGCAAGCCCCACTGGAAAGAGGAGAAAAAAGAAAACGCTTCAAGAAAAATGAATAAATCATGAAATTAATTGACGTTAGCAGTTAAATATACAAAAATTAACTTCCTTCAATTGTGCTCGACTCATAAACTGCTCGTACATCAATATCGATAGAATAATAAAAGTGCACATAGAAGCAAAGATTTTACCTCTTGATTGGCAGAAACAAGCAATTGCACGCAGTCTATTTCATTGAGATGGAGGTCATCACTCAACTTCAACGCCTAAGGGTCAAATAATAAACAAATTATGCAATTAAAAAGGGAATTCTTGATAAAGCTAAAGTGTCAGAACAAAAATCAAACAGCCACTTGATTAGATCGTTAGTAAAGGTATTTGGGATAAATTAAGGGAAGCGTTGTTGAGTGGTGAGGACACTGTCTAACGTAGACCTAACATAGTTCCCCTTCTCATGAGTGATTTAAACGAACAGGTGTGAAGAGGAAGAGTTGTAGTTGTTAAAGATATGATTTCACTAGATTTTTTAGTAGATGTAGTAATTGTCTCCAGTAAATAAAGCCTCATTAACTTCTCTCAAACAAAGAAGGCAAAGTTCTTCACAGATATGATCCCAAGCACACCCTTCAAAGGAAAAACATCCTTCTTGCACTTCAATAAGGGGGTATCAAAGGATCTGACAATGAACTCAGCGTAGGCAGTAAGTTTCCACACCAATATACTCCATATAATTCCAGAAGTAGATTTCTGGACCTCAAAATCTTGCAACACCCTCCTAAGTTAAGAATTCACATTGCACCATTAGAGTAGACGTGAATTCTGCCAAAGAAAACAAATTCATTGATGGAAAAAAGAACAGCTAACTAATTTCATCTTAACCCTGAACATCAAGGACCTGACCCTGTTCCCATGACCAATGGAAAAGTCAAACAAATTAAGAGCTCTGCTACATAAGAAGTCACAAATTTATATAGAGCACCAATATCCCCACGCATAACCATATTATCTCCCTTTGACAACCCTCCACACAAACTTTTGGTCTTTGACAAATTTCAACCCAAAAGAACATTTTGGAAGTAATAAGATCTCTAGTATCAAGGCCTCCAAATCTGACAGGTTTCTTGCTCATTCCAGTTCACTTCTTCATATTCCTTACAGTCTCAAGGAATACCTCAGTAACTTCTCAATTTTGAGAGTAAAAAGGTGGGAATCAGGAATATAGACATAAAAACATAACTGGGTAAACTAGATAGGGTGCTATTGAACAGATTTAACTAATCCCCTGGCACATAAAATCCTTTCAAACCTCTTCATAGAAGAGTTTCAAACTTCAGGTGATTTATAAGCGCATCCCAAAGGCAAGCTAAGGTAGAATGTGGGTAAGCATAAAACCAAGGATAAATGTCAACGTAACAGGCCAGAAACATCCACCAAAAAACTTCACTTCTGGCAATATTAACCCTCCATCTAGACACTGCTGAAAACCACTGAATACGCACTTTTTAATTTGACTAACAATTCTCACATAACGACAGGTATAAGTAGCAAAAGAATATGAGAGACTCTTATCCTCTAGGTCAGACATAGTGCCAACATCGAAATCAGATATCATCATTGTTGCTATAACCATTTATATGAATTGTTGCGTGCTATCCATAACTAAAACAACCGGCAAATTAGAGTCCTCTTTTTGTAGTAGACACGTTGTAAACATCCCACCATATTCTGACTTCATGGTTAAGCCACAATTTTAAATGTGAAAAATAGACAGGGCTTCTCCTCAAGCCCACACAATTAACCAATGTTATGGAAGTTATACCAGACAGGTCTTGGAAGTTTTCCTGCATTATATTAAGGCATATTTCCTTCTCTGTACAAGTTCTCAAACAAGCTTTTGAAAAAAACTTCAATAGACGAGGTGAAAGCATCATGAGGTATGAAGCAATCTTGTACTAGATGAAATAACTTTTATTTAACCAAGAAAGTAAAATTATGTTCCCTATTTGCCTAAGTGTAAGCCCCACCATATAGTGACCAAAATACAAATATCATCTCCCTAATGAAGTAAGAAGAACCATTAATTAAACCATGAGAAACTGCAGTCGCCCTCAATACTCCAAAAGCTCCTCCCTCTCACTCTTTAGCTCTGGGTTTCAGAGAATGATCTGCAGAGCCATACACACCAGGAAACACTCACCTTATCCCTGTTTTAAGAAGTTGACAAAACAGGAAAGAGAATACCAGCCTTCATTAGTTCTCACTTTAAATACGAATCTGATATCGTTTAACATCAAGATGCCCGAAAAAATAAAACTAAATAAACTACCACTCCAAATATTCCCAGTCTCGTTTGCAATCATTTTCATGTGTATATCTTGAATGCACGAGACATGAGGACACCAACTTGTCACAGCCTGGTCTACAATTCTCTCTCATCTGGTTTGTTCAGAACCTAACATTCTAAGACAAAAGCTTGAGCTCCATAAGATCTTACTACTCCCATCCCCTAATTTTATTTTAGCTAAATAAAAGAAACCAAAAAAATTACTTGGTAAACATTAACTCGAAAATAGACCTTGAGAAACAGTTCTACAACAGACAAATACTTCTATTACTGAATAATGATATATAGTTTTACAAATGATAATCTGAGTTTTATTTAAGTTCCTGGAATTAGAGAGAATCAAAAGTCGTTCTCTATACAGATTAAGAAAATGTGAAAGCCTTGGGTATCATGCCATGAAAAAGCAACATATATTATGATTCAACTAAGGAAATCTAAAGGAAGGGAAATATAGAAAGTTCCCTAAATCTTGCATAATTTCGCCTCGTGGAAGTGCATTGCAATATTATCTCAAAGGCCCTCACCACTATCATGTTTTCCAATTAGCAATCTCCCTCATCTAGCACATCAAAGCCTCAAATTCCCATATGTTAAGCCCAAATAATTCGGTCATTCTGCCTGCTATCCCATATCGACTTGGAAAATGGAAAGATTTGTACAATTCATATGTTTCGTTCAGCCTTGTTCTTTGGAAGATCTATCTCATGTCTAGTATATAAAATCAACCATAAACCATGAACCTAACCAGTGCACTGTAACTAATACCAATAAAGCCATTCAACTGAAGGAGTATTTACTGTTCAAAATCAATAGAAATTATCTGACATTTAATAATGAGAACATTGTTTAGTATAGTGGGAAAAGGTCAGACGGAACAGAACAAAGTAGGTTATGCAAGAGACATGTGACCATCTAAAGTATAATTGTCTTGAGAGCTATCAAACTTCTTTATCGCCCTCCTGTTTCTTTCTGTTTTTCTTTCTCGGCTACCATTTTTTATTTCCTAATAAATTTCTAAAATCTACCCCACTGGAGTTATTTCACACGAAGATCTATTCCCTTGATTTATACAGCACAGATGTGGACATGGGACACAGAGGTGCTGGACATGTAACTTTTCAAAAAAACAGCACACTGACGCATGAGGGAAGAGTTGACAAAAATTCTTCAAAAGACATCATATCTTCAGTGTACTTTATAAATTTATTAAAGTTGTAATTTTTTCAACTTTGCATATGACTTTGTACACAAATTTGAAATCTACAGTTCATGCCTAATTTCACAAAATAAAATTATTTATGGGTCCAGAGACACAGAGTCGATAAAACAAATTACATGAAGTCATAAAACTTTTATGATTATTTTCTTTTCTACACAAATATTTTAGTAATTCAAAATTTTCCAAATTATAACATCTACAAGACGAGGCTTGTCATGTCCATGACATTCAATGACAAGTCCCTCGCATGTCTGTTACTAAAATAAGTATAGAAATTATTGAATGTGCCACATGGAGCGCTAGGCACATGCCTGAGGCGTGTCAAGAAAGTGTTATCCATGTGCTGAAAATTTAAAAGCCAGTATGTCATGAAACTAAGAAGCAAAGTTAGTATTCTTTCCACACAAAGCAAAATAACGAACTGAAGAAAGAAATACTCATGTTAACGTACTATCTGAACATCCTGATCATCAAGTGAAATTGGCCCCGTGTCCGGAAGTCTCACTTCTTTTGATTGGACTTGAGCTCTATCCGACTGTTTTGGAGGCTGCATATTTTGAAGGGAGAAAAAAAAAAAGAATGAATAACTATATTGAACTTCATGTACAGATTTACCTTTTGCATCTAAGCCAAGAGGACATTTCAAATTAACAATCCAAAAAGTAAAACCAAAATAAAGTAAAATATATTAATAAGGCACAATTTCTTGAATAAGAAAAATCTAATGCACATGTCTAGCCACGTATGTCCTTCCTAGGTTCACTAATATATTGTCAAAACAGTAATCTGCATCAACTTCTACCTTTAAAATAGATTAATAAGTGCTATTACATTGTTTATGAACTGCAATTACATGAGAAGGGAAAAGAAGAAAGAATGTGAAGCTTAAACACCTCAACATTCAAATTATCCTTGACACTATACTTCCATACTAGAATTTTTTTCCCAACATAATTATCCAAATTTCACTGATAAAGACACTATTGAACAAGCTAATTTTCAAAATACTAGTTCCACAATGTAATATCGTAGCTGCATAACTGAACACGAATACATTTCCTTCGACTTTTTCCACCAAACATTGAAAAAAATCTTTTTCAGAAGAGGACACATACACGCACAAACACGAGCAGAAAGAGGGAATGCGTACCGGGTAGGAGAGGAGGGACTTAAAGGCAGGCAGAGAGTGGCGAATGGCCTGAATGAGCTCGATTCTCTGCGATGGCGTGGGCGGTGTGGGGCCAAGGAGGGCTGATTCGGCTATCGATAAGAGTAGCTTCGGCGATACCATTGCGTTTTAAATACAAATGAATTGATAAAACAGGTAGATATATAGTGCAAGAAAATGAAGATTGAGATTTACGAATCTGCAAATGAGAGTGAAAATTGGAGGCTTCTCCGTGTTGAAACTTGAAAGGGGGAGACGAGTGTGTTTCAGGGCGGGAAAAGCCCTAATTGAGGGTTTTAGAGATGGAGGTAGCAGCGGAAAATCTGAGCTTATGTTTCGGGCATGTGCAATAAACGGGCTTCGTAGCTAATAAATTTAGTGGGAAAATTGCAGCAGCGGTCCCTGACTTTTCACATTTTCACACATTTTACCTTAACTTTTACTTTATGTTGCTCACAATCCCAAATCTTTCAAAAATATGTACGAATTCAAATGGATGGAAACCATTAGTTGACCAAAAAGTCAAAGTTGCCAAATTAAAAAGGGTAAAACTATAACTTTCAATATTCCTTACATTAAATAAGTTAAAAAATAAAATTAAAAAACCAACAAAAATAAATAAATTTAAAAAGAAACAAACATCATATCCACCACCACCGACTCTCCTTCCTCCCCAAAATCAGTCCACCACCACCTCCTGTCGTCGCCGTCTACAAAAGCCACCACCACCCAACTCTCATTCCTCCCCAAAATAGTCCACCACTGTCGTTCGTCACCGCCTATAACAGCCACAACGACCTGACTATCCTTCTTCCCAAAATCAGTCCACAACCACCGCCCATGGCAGCTTATAGCAGCCACCATCACTCGACTCTCCTTCCTCCCTAAAATCAGTCCACCACCACCACCACTTATCGCCACCTACAATAGTCACCACTGATAAGTGTGTTTTTGCATACTTATTTAATACTTAAATATACTTATTATTGATTAAAATGAGCGAATTTATATTCACAATTATGTAATTATTGCTTTTGTAGGCAAAAATAACAAAATGTAAGATAACAGGGCAAAAGAATAAAAAAAAGGACAAAAAACGTACAAAGATGTAAAGTTTAGGACCAAGTTGCACAAGTATCGAAAGTTGGAGGACATTAGGATGCAATTTATGGAGGGCAATATTGAAATGAAAATCCAAATTCGAGGACCAAATTGTATAACATCATAGTTGAGGGACCGAACACGCAAATATTGGAGGACTTAACTATAAAATGGCAAAGATTTCACCAAAAGTGCTCATAAGTGTCACCCGCGCACCTGTGCATTAAAAATTGTCGAAAACTAGAAATTTTGAGGGCATTTTGGGCTTTTGGTTGTGCTCGGTTTGAGAGTATTTAAGAACCAAATCCCATGACTCAAACCCTAGTTCTAATTGGTAGAGTTTTGCATTTTCCTCTCTATCTCCTCTTCTTTGGTTTCTCTCTTTTCTTCTTCTTCCATTTTCTTTTCTTTTCTTTCTCTCATTTCTTTCTTCCTTCATTTTCTCTTCTTTTCTTTTTTTTTTTCGTTTTTGCTTGGGATTTTGGAGATTAAATCAAAGAGCACAAGGAGATTCAATCAAAGAGTTGGAGAAGTATTTGGGAAAATCAAAGTCAAGCTTCAAAAAAGGGGTTTTATCTATACTTTGTATTTTCTCATTAATTTTGTCATTTTTGTAATGAATGTTATGCATATTCTCCTTTGTTATCAAATGTATAAAATGGGCTAATTGATTGTGTTGGGATTTGTGGAATTAGTTGACCTAGCCTTGATTAATTTCTATATTTGCCCTTTGATTTTAAGTTGCTTATTTTCATGTGTTTCTACTATTATTTTCCATGCATTTTCATTTATGTGGCCAATAGATGATTGTGTTTAGTGATTTGTATATCGTTCGAGAGAAGATTGTGCATTTTAGACCAAATAGTAGGAACCCTGGGTTTGTGTAATGGATTAAGATATACCATTGGCCCTAGGTGACCCAATGAGCTATTTTCACAATGATTGAATGTGATTGTTTGTTTGTAATCGATATAGAGATATAGTTGGTTAAACCAATAAATTATGGTTAATTTCACTCGAGAGAGGTAATTAACTAAAATTGGAAGATCGGGTCTAACATAGTAAATGAGTAATTCATTAATTGGCTTGTAGAGAAATTAATTAGGCGATGGTTAAACGAAACCATGAATCCCAACCACGTTCTTCATCTGAAATCTCCAAGTATTTGTGTTTTTTCTTATTTTGTAGATTTTTTAATTTATTTACTGTTTTTCAAATCTAATGTTTAATTGTGTGTGTTTCATTTGATTGTTAGAATTAAATTTATTAAAGTCATGTAATTTAAAGTAACATTTCTCGAGGAATCGATAACCCGGACTCAAAAAGTCCACTTTATTACTTGTACGCGACCCGTGCACTTGCGGTATATTTTCAAGTGAACAACCACCACCCGACTCTCCTTCCTCTCCAAAATCAGTCCACCGCCCGTCGTCGCCCAAAACAGTCACAACCACCCGACTCTCCTTCTTTCCCAAAACATTATGTCCACCACCACACTTTCTTTCTTCCCCTAAACATCTTGCCGAAGAAGTTTAGATTGTAACTTACTATAAAATTCAAAACCCAAATAGAATAATCAAATGAAAAGGCAAAGAAATCGAGATCTGAGATGGGAAAATTGGAAGGATCTTCTTGGGTTCGAGGGGCTGACCCTGGGGATCGACACTGGGGGTTGATGAATGAAAGTGAGATAAGGCACCAGAGTTGGTGCTAACGTTGGGTGGCACTATTTATGGCTGATTTTCAGGTTGGCGTCAGAAAAGAAGGGAGGGGTGTGTGCTGGCATTTGTTTTTTATGATTATTTATTTATTTATTTATTTAATGTGATAATTGAAAAGTTACAATTTTACCATTTTAATTTGGTCAAAAATGATCAAATTTTGGCTTTTATGGCCAACTAACGCTTGCCATCTATTTGGACTCTAAGTGTATATTTTTAAAAGTTTTGGGACTGTGGGTGACACAAGTGAAAATTAGAGTAAAATTTGCGAAAAATAAAAGGTTAGGGACTGTTGCTACAATTTTCCCTAAATTTAGAGCATGTTTTCAAGTTTACAATTACTTATAAGTTAATCAAGCCCCTGTTCGACAACCATTTTTACACAGTTTTTTTATTTTTTTCTCAAACTCATTTTCAACCACACATTCTGACAATAAAATATTCTGCATATAAATTCAAAATTTCTCATATTTTTTAACCACACATCCTTCAAAAAATTATTATTCCAAAACTCATTTTCTTCAAAAATCTATTTTTAATAATTGTCAAACATGGGCTAAACTTTATTTTTATTTAGACATTTTGTAAGATTCGGGATTTTACTACTTTTAATCACGTATTATTCAGAATTCAATAGGTAAAAAGTTTAGACAAGCAAGCACCCGGGCAAAATTGGAGTGGTTCTCAAATCTTATACTTTTGACACTGTTATCATGTATGTATAAGGTCGTAGTGGTGGCAAGTGTTTGGGCATGGGCAAGTAGGGTTGGTTAGAGAAGATTTTTTTTTTTTTTTTTTAATTTTTCTTTCTTTTTTAAAATTATTTTAATTAGGATTCGTTTACACTTTTTGAGAAAAATGAGATTCTGGCTATAATTATTTCCCTTTTTATCTTTATTTTTATCTTTTTGTTTATTTAAAGATGGGGATAAATTCATTATTTAACAAGTCTTTAGTGGAAGAAATGACCAAGGACTATTTGCGCAATGTTTGCTCGATCTAAGGGTGAAATGCATTAATTCAGAGCATGTTTGAGCCCCTTTTTTTGCAAATAATACATTTTAAAATAGTGATATGATGAGAATGCGTGGTTAAAAAATAAGAAAAAGTTTTGAGTTTGCGTGTAATATTATTTTATTGAATAATACGTGATTGAAAATAAGATAGAAAAAAATGTATTTTGAAAATAATGGGAATTAAAAGTAAAAAGATATGAACAATTTGCGCAAAATAGGCAAATTAATTTAATTATACCAAATACCCATATTTTAATTGACACGAGCTTTCCGATGGTATATGGAGCACCAATTTTATTATACTTATATATTGGCTGACAGTTTTGTTTACATTCCATAATGTGACACAATATTTTGCCATTGATTTTAACAGTACTTAAAATAATTAGTGACCTCTATTTTTATGTATTATGGAATGTCAATCAAAATGTACAAATTGAATGTACAAGTAGTTTCAATTGTTCCACCACCCATCGGGTGAGGCAATGTGGGTCTCAAGTTTGGCAGTTTCAATTGTCATCCATATTTGACAGCAACCCATGGAAGGAGCCAATGTTGACAAAAAAAAATTGTACTTGACTAGAGTCGGACAAAACTCCATAATCGAGCCGAACAATTTAATTCGGTTCTTCTTAAGTTAAATATTCGAACGATATTGGAATCGAAAGCCGACGAATTTGATTCAATTCTCAATTTTAGACCAAAAATCAAAGAATAAAATAAGAATCGAATCTCCCTAATTTCTTAATTTTTTCATATTAGATAAGTCAAATTATTTTAATTTTCTTCTAAATAATTTTGCCAACTAATTAATTGAGCTTAAACATATCATTTTTTGTTTCATTTGTCAATTAATTAATTGAGTCCAACATATCATTTTTCTTGTTTTCAGATTAAACCTAACTTTGTAATTCAAATTTCAAATAATCAAAATTAAGTGACCAAAGTTTTTCTCAATCATACTGCCACTTCCCAAATAATCGAAGTTGAGCGCTGTGCATCTGTGTCTTACACTTTTTCTGTCGTATTTATTGAATTTCCTCTACTTTGATTAAGGTAATTTGTATATATTGGTGAATTGATCTTAAAGACATGTCATTTGTATATTTTTAAATTGGACCATGTTATTGTGTAATGTAGTGTAGTGTAGTTGTAAGAGTTAAAATTGAGAATGTCATTAGTTAGATCAACGTAATGTTATTGTAAATGTTAAAAAATTTAATTATGGTACGGAACCAAATCAAGTTCTATAATTAAATTTAGATCCCGAATATTCAAAACTTACTAATTACCAGAAAATTCTAGTTCGATTCGGTTCCGAACTGCACCCACCATGTCCAACCAACCCTATACTTGACTGATGCTTAAGGGGAAAAATTTCATTAAAAACATACCTACAAATAAGTATGAACATCAAGTGGATCTTAGTATTTCAATACTCAGAACCATTCATTACTTCGAGAATTTTATAAATGAAACTATGCAGGTCCTTGTAATTAGTGGAATCAAACCCGAACTCGAATAGTTAGTTCTGGTTTGTATTCAATTCTACCCTTAATAAAAAAATCTTGAGACACCAATATGAATTATATTTCAAATATCTAGTAGAAATAAAATAGAAAATATATACCGCTATACATATTTTGACACTTCTTAATCCACTGCATTTAAGTCACCAAATAATATCCAATGTCTAATATAACAACATTCGGTTCTAGTCGTGGTTCTGCGTGCAATATTTAAAGAAGGGTTTGTAGGGTGAGCAACTCGTAAAGTGTAACTGGATTGACTACGAGCGAAAGTGATATAATTCCATTATTCAAATAATGAATCTGATTGATTAGGATATGTGCTACTTGTATTTTGAAAACTTACTACTTATTGAATCAGGTCATTGGGTTATGGTAAAAAAAAATTTTAGAAAATTATAAAAAATGACATTCGATTGCAGAATTAGGTACTCACGGTTCCAATTCAAAAATCAAGAATTGAATCGAACCCGACCGATTCTCGATTTATAATCCTTTTTCTTAAGTCTGACCAGAACCTCCGGTTCCAGTTTTGCAGGTTCAATTCCGATTAAAATGTTCATCCCTATCTACTAATATGCAAGGCTAAAATTTAAATTCAATAGACAACCCTAGAGTCATTAACGAATATTGTTTGGAAATTCATACTACTTTTTTTTAAAAAAAAATAATTTATCTTGGCTGATATTCTTTACCTAATGGCGCATTGCATATGATTCTTTATTTTCAATTTTTGATATCCATTTTGGTGGTGATATTGAATCGTACAATTATCATTTGTATTGATTATTATATGTATTTTTAAAAGCTCCATGTCTCTCAAATGTCAAATATATAAATAAAATAAAAGGAATACACTTGTAATGATGGAAATGTTGTCGAGTTTTGATTCCTACTCGACATTGGTTTTTAATTTATTGTTCCACTGAATTATTCAGAAAAAAAATATAATAATTGATGCATTTCATTTTCAGGTACCCCAATTAGAAAAGAAGGGAAATTACATTTTTGAAATTGTTATTACAATCTTGCTTATGAACTAATCTAGCACGCAAGCTTAATTATAACTCTTCGTGAAATTATGAGAAACGATGGAAAGAAATGTTATCCTCGATGTGAATTTTTATCTAGGATAAAGTTGAGGTCTAAATATGCGTATGGTTCGATTTTTTTTTTCTCTCGACGTGATGTCTCTATTTTTACTTTTCAGTACATTTTCAAATAGAATTAGCATGAAAATAGTTGGATGGAAAAATTAAATTAGCTTTCTCAATTCTTGTAAATGGATTTCAAATCACTTTTTGAAATTTCTCATAGTATGTCACCCATTAATAATCTATTTATGTGATATTAAGTTTGAATGGCAGAATTCATGGCGTTGCATTTTAGATGGTTGTTTCGATCTTATAGTTGTGACATGCTTTTAGTTTCGCTATTTTATGCTTCTACTTGGCTCTACTTAGACACATTAATATAGAGTGAATTGTCTATTTAGTTATCGAACTTTCAGTCATGCACGTAAGAGGTGACTGAACTTTCAAAATAACGGAACTAGTCACTGAACTTTACAATTCATTATCCCAGAAGTCACTAAGCAAACAGCCGTTGATAAATTGGATGGAATTTCCACGTGGCTGTTGACGTGGCGAGACAACTCAATGAATTTTGAAAGTTCAGTGACCCCTTGTATGTATGGCTGAAAGTTCAGTGACTAAATAGGCAATTCACTACCGGTTGGCCCCATTGTTCCCCTTTAAATTATAATTCATTTTTCTTTTCTTTCTTTTTTTATCAAACACGCATTCTCCAGTAAAATAAGATTACACGTAAATAAAAAAAAATCTTTATTTTTTAACTATACATTTTCCAAAAAAATAATATTCCTCTCATTATAATATGGAATAATGGGGTCACACTTAATGATCAATTTAAAACTTATATTTTTTAAATGTGCTCTAACAAAGAGTTTGAAATGTTGAATGACCTTAGTGATTTTGCAGAGAAATTAACTATGACAAAGAAAAATAAAGTATATATATTGGTTTACAATCTTTTGATTTTAGCGTTAATTTTACCGGTTGCTATCGCTATTATGGAGTGAGTATTTTCTGCAATGAGCATTGTAAAGAACATATTGATTAATCGGATGGGTGATCAGCGGATGAATGATAGCATAATTATTTATGTAGAGAACGATATATTTTTGAAGATTGATAATGACGTTATTGTACAACGATATCAAAGTAAGAAACTCGCAATGAACAAGTTTAATTTATAAACTATGTTATTTTTAGTATTGTCTTAATATTATTTTATGTTTTTATCATCATTAAATTCATGACCAAAAATTAAGAGTTTGACGTCAATTAAATAGGGCCCGCATTGAATGAATTTCTGAGCTCCAGCCCTGAACTGGATTATCCGTTGTGAATTCAACAATAGCATCAAGTACTTATAAGTTTATAATGATTTTTTAAAAGGATTTCAAAATTAAGGGTATTTATAAAAGTCCTTGTTTGGGCTTCATTTTATTCAAAATACATTTTAAAAAAGAAAGATTTTTTTTTATTTACATGTTATCTTATTTTATTGGAGAATGTGTGTTTAATAAAAAAGAAAAAGAAAAAAATGAATTATAATTTAATGGAGAACAATGGGGCCAAGCGGGAGTGAATTGGCTATTTAGTCTCTGAATTTTCAGCCATGCACGCCAGGGGTCACTGGACTTTCAAAATTCATTAAGTTGTCTTGCCACGTAAGCTGCCACGTGGAAATTTCGTCCAATTTATCAACGATCGTTTGCTTAGTGACTTCTGAGATGATGAATTGTAAAGTTCAGTGACTAGTTGCATTATTTTGAAAGTTCAGTGACCCCTTACGAGCATGGCTGAAAGTTCAGTGATTAAATAGGTAATTCACTTCATTAATATAAAAGTGTGCTTGATGAATATTATTAAGGAAAGAATGTATTTTAAATAGTGTTATGATGGGAAATATGTGATTAAAAAGTAAGGAAAAGTTATTGATGTGATGGAAAATATTATTTTATTGAAAAGGGTGTGGCTGAAAATAAGTTTTGAAATAATGTATTTTGAAATAATGTGTACCACAAATGTCAGTAAATTGTTCATTGTTCGGCTGTGTTACATTGATAGAAAATTATTTGAATTTTATCTGTTGAGAAAGTGATAATAAAGAATATATATTCTCTTGCATATTATGGATATGTATAGTACGTTGAAATGTATTGTATTGACACCAATATGATATATAATTTTACAAATTTAGTGGAAGACTCTAGAAGAGCCAATATTATGTTACTCAATTTCTTTTTGTAATGCACAATTAGTAGTACAATTGAAACAAATATTGTTTTGAATAAGAAGTTCACCGTTGTGAAGATCTTACTATTCGGCATGATCAATTAGGCCACTTGGGTCAATAACGAAGAAAATAATTATTGAGAATATCCATTGAAAAAGTAAAAGTTTCAATATAATGGATCCTCACGCGTTTTTTATTTTCGGGGTATATAGGCTAGTAGACATTTTTACTATCTAAAATCTGGAGTGAATTATCCGTATTTCTAAATAATTAATGAGGATGATTTATGTGGCCTCGCCACCCTTCATACTGGCCATCTAAATATTATTTGTATTAAATATATATTTATTAGATGATTGCGTCGTGTTATCAAATATTCGCAAGTCAAAGTTTGTAAGATTAATTAGTCATATTTTAAAATTATGAGCATGATTTTAGATTATATAATCAAGACGGTATATCATGCTAATACTAGTGAGCCTAAATCTTTAATGTTTAATAAATGTTAGTTGGAATGACAATAAATGGTTTAGCCATATTGTTTATCAAATGCTTCCAATTAATTTCTAAATTATTACTATTAAGTACATAGTACTTCTCATTTCTGTTTAAAGGATGTTATTTTATATGCGGCAATACTCATAAGTTCTTTCAATTATGTTAACATATGGCCAGAGATAATGTTTCTTAAAGCAAGATGTATAATCTCTCTCTCAATTTCTCCAGTGTTGTTCCTCTTATATTTCATGTCCCGGAACCCCCTTCTTAATTGTTCAATGGTCTATTATATGATATTTGTGTTTATTTAACATTTGTCCACGAATGCTTTATTTTCACGCAAAGGGATCCTATACTAACACCAAGGTTGATTTATCAGAATTTGTACTAAAACGAGTTCTTCCACGTTCGAGGCTATACAATGCCTCCAATCATATTTTTTGTCTTACATATTCATCCCGACGTTGAGACATTTCTTTGTTCAGGAAAATCTCGACGATCAAGGCAAAAATGTTTATTTCATGACACGTGCAACTGAATTCCTGATGTGATAGACGTGGTATTTAGATGGACCGTAACAATTTTGGATGGAACACCTAATATTATCCATCTGATGATTTTTTATAGTGTAGTATTTGTACTATCGGTTCAACACGGTGCACCGATGTGTGCATTGAAGAATATCGATAATACATATTTAGTTTGAACCCTTATAAGATATCTTATACACTGACAATTGATATTTTATAATAAAGTTTGTTGACTATCAATTTAATTTGACAATTTTTTTTCAACATTAGGGGAAAGAATTAAGAAGATGAAAATAATATACATAATGCATCGCTAAGGACAAGACAATTCGAACAAGAGCTAGAAAGATAATTCATTAAATACATTTACGAATCAAAGAGATAAATAATATTTCACACCAACTTTAAACTCTCCAACTCGAATTGACATCTTATGAGGACAAATATTCGAAAAATGTATGAAACGTCTAAACCCCCTGTTTGGGGTGCATTATTCTATCCCATAGTAGAAAGAAAGTTATCGTTGGAGAAGGGAGTAGGACCCACATGTGAGACAATTAGTCGAAAATGGTAGGCAAGTTTCAAAACTAACGGCTCTTTTTTTTCTAAAAATGAAGGAATAATTTGCCTCAAACAGTCTCTAAAATAGAAAAAATAGTAAAGATGGTCCGGTTAAGAAGACATATACTTTTGATGAGTATACAAACATAATAAATTGTAAAACTTCATAAGAGGTTTAGGCATCTGAAATATTAAAAATTGAAATATCTCAATAAATTGTGTCGTTATGGGGGAAATAAATAGAATAAAAAAGAAAAGTTTGTTGATAATATTTTCTCACATAGTGAGGAACATAGAAATAACTGATCAAATAAAAAGACACAATTCATACAAAATTGAACTTATTAGATAATTCTGAAATTTCTGAACTTACATTTTGAACACAAAATGTGCATATTTATGCGAAAAAGAAATTAGAAACATAAAAATGTAACATGTAATATACAACTCATAATATAACAAATTTCGCAAAGGCTTATATAAATAAAATTATAATGTGGTGGATACAATTACAAGTCTATATGTTTGTTAGTGTGACAATACATAAAATTCGACATACGTCTAGTAACTTTGCTTATAATCAACTCATCGACATGCCCATTAATGCTATCTGTATAAATTCTTGAATGGTTTGACATGCATGAAACATATAGTTCAAGTAAAATAATTATGAGAGAGGGAGAGAGTAAATATGCGTATAATTATTTTTCTTTTATCAATATTTTATCCAACTCGATTTTCACGGTAAGATTTTTGATGAAACAACTTTTGTTGTATAGTCAAACGAATGATGTCTCTCTTCCTTCATTAGGATTTTCCTAACATGATTTTTTCTAATAAGATTTTAACGAGATATATTATTTGTATAATCGAATGTTCATAACTTAGAGGATATTTACTTTCAATATAATTTTATGATTATATATGCGAAATTCCTGAAAAGAGCAACAACAACATTTGTTTTCAACATCCTATCAGTTGAAAGCCAAACAAGAATAGATGAATATATAGCATGAAGACAATTTAACTTGTATTGTACAACTAAAATGAGACTATCAAAGGAAACACGACAAAGCGAAATCATCCAATTATATATATATATATATATATATATATATATATATATATATATATATATATATATATATATATATATATATATATATATATATATGAGTTTCAAAAGACTGGTGATATTCATATTCAACAAATTCGATTAAGTGACAATGTAATTAACTTATTCACAAAAATATTTCCTATGTCTATATTCAAAAAATTGATATATAGTATAGGAATGCATTGAATTGGATTTTGGTTATTGAAAATTTATAACCGAGAAATACACTATTGTGGTCATGGGCGGATATGGGGGGAGGCTGCACTGGGTTTCAGGGCTTCAGCCTAGTACAGTCTTGGCTCATATCCTATTTTGCTTTGTAACTTTTTTATGAGAAAATTAAGCAAATCCCTACATTTTAACTATACTTTTCAAATATCAGATCTTAAACTTTTCTTTTCATAGATCAGGTGTTAATTAATGTTTTGATAATATTAAATATATGAATAATTTATATTAACAAAAATTAAATAATGATAATTTCAAATTATCCATTAATTTCACTCATTCCCACCGTTATTATTTCTGTAACTCTTTAAAACTCACCCACCACTACACCATGAAGGTCGGACTCCACAATCAGGCGTCACTTTTTACAACCCACCACCGGTAGAATCACATCCCAAACACAACTCCACCGATAGAGGCCATAAATTCATAACCAATGAAAATAGCGGTTCAGATCTTGTCAAGCTTCTCAACTTTGACGATAGGGTTAGTCTTGGCAATGGCATTCCACTCCTATACTTGAATCCTATGAGACCCAGGCGCTTCCGACAATCAGCGCACCTGTTATGTATATGCGGCTTCGCACCATGGCCACAACGGTGTTAGGTTTTTCAGTTTTTGCCATCACTTCGACATAATTGGAGCCTTCTCTAGTATCATCCGAGAATTAAGTGTAGAATTAATTGATTCTGGCCTTGAAAGAGTTGAAAAATGAGAAGGATTCTAATTGATTGAGACTTTCTTCATTGCAATTTTGGCTTCTTTCGTTTCCCCGTCGCAATAAAATTTGTAGAACTGGGAACAAAGATGAAGTGTTGTAGGGCTACCAAAAAAACCACGACTATTTGCACACATCTGGTGTCCTTTGGCTGGCTCTTGCCATTTTTGTTCCTTTGCCATCTCATATCTGATCAAAAATCAAAACCTAAACAATAATACGAGTGATTGAAATGAGTTTCACAAAATATCAATCAATCGCTCGATCTGTGTGTGGTTCATTTTGAGGCGATGGTGGTGGTAATGTGGTGAAGAGGTGAAAATGTGTTTTGGTGGGGTTACCGGTGGTGGGATGAAATTGGTAAGATAAAAAGCTGTTGTGACCAACTCTTGCATAATTGTAGCCGATAAAATTAATAAATTGTGACCTTCAAAATGTATGATTTTGTAACTAAATTTGATAGAGAAATAAGTTGTAACCAATTAACTTGATGATTTGTGTTTGTGAAATAAGTTGTAACCTATACATTTTGAGATTTTTGATTGAGAATAAGTTTTGTGACCATGTGATCAAATTTATATTAAAAGTGACATGTGTATCCAAACATCTGTTAACAGTGAATGTTAGCAACAAAAAATATTTACATTTTTGACTCTGTGAACAATTATCCATTTTAAGCATATCTTCATTGTGACTGTTTGTGATCAAATCTTTCTTAATTTTGACTGGTCGTGACCAAGTCTTTTTTATTGTGACATGTGTAACTAAACATTTGTTAATAGTGAATGTTTGTGACAAACTCTGTTTACATTAAAAGTTTGTAACCATTTATTATGTTAACTATAACAGTATGCGACCAAGTCTGTGTTAACTGTGATTAGTTACCAAATCTGTTTTCATTGTGATTGTCTGTGATCAAATGTATTTTAATTGTGACTATATGTTATCAAATCTGTGATAATAGTGACTTGTGTAACCACACATCTATTAAGAGTGAATACATTTTATAAAACCTGTTTACATTAAGTTTGTGACCATTTATATATTAATTGTGACCAACGTTGAATGTAACCTATTGTTTGATTATGACATGTAATCACAAATATATTATCAAATAATTTATATTAGTCAAAAACCACGCCGTTATCTTCGGCACAAATTTAATCATTCATGCCACCCATCTCATATATCTGTATTTATCATTGACAACAGGATTTGTAATTACAATCATGTCTAATGGAAGTGAGCTTTGATTTTTACAGGGAAAAGCGAAAACAAACTAAAGTGGAAAGACAAATGAAAGCAAATACACTGTAGCAGGTCTCACAAACACAAAATTAGCCTGATACTAGGCTACTTCTCTAGTTCTAGCTATTGTTCTACTTCTGCATTCTCAATTAACTATAATATCCGTAGTCTTGACAGTAGTCATATTGATAATGTTTTTGATCTCCTCAACAAAATCTTTTCACTGAAGGCTTGTTTTTTCAGTGTTCCAGCAAGCATTTGATGATCAGAAATCTAAACTGCTTTCTATGTCTCCCCTCCAAATTGCTTATATATAATAAAAATGCGATCCAAAAATCCTTTTAGACATTCAATGTAGTGAAGCATCAATATCTTTAAGTTAAAATATGGAGAATATTATCTTGCTTTCTAACCAACGGGAGGGATAAACTAGTTTTATCACTTCTACAGAATTCTGAAGATGGAGGTACAGCACATATAGTGATACACACACCACCGCCACTGTGGTATTCTTCCTTTTCACCCCCACACTCGTCCAAGCCTACTAAACAAAAGATGATGACACCACCTCTGAATCTCAATCCCTACCTCTTGCTGATGAGAGCTCCATCATTTGCCTATGGTAGAGGTTCTCCATATCGACGAAAACAAAAATCAAATTAAACCTGATTCCTTGTAAAAAGCAACGGCCGATATATTGGCAAAAAATAATAGGTCTGAGAGGGTTTCAATTGGTGGTATCGGCAACGATGACATTTGGGTAAGTCCTGGGATGGTATCTGATTCTTCGATGAGTAATGGTGGCGATATGGATGCTTTTTAGACTGAGGATTTAGGGGAGAAATCGTAGTGATTGATGATAGAATTTTGGAACCGAGAGAGAGAGAGATGGTGTTTTATTGTGGATAGGAACTCTTAAAAATCCTCTATAAATGGAATATTTCCTATTTTTAGATCTATATTATTTCTATATTTTATATATTATTATATTACATTTATCACCTCAATTTTGAAATTATTTTTAAAGATTGTTAGTTATGAAATTGTATTCTTATAATCTAGTAGTTATGTATTTTTCCCCTTTTTTATTAAAAAATTTATATTTTGGCCCAAATTTAAATTAGCCCACTATTCACTTTCTCTAATATTTGTTCACTTCAAGCCTAATTTCTTAAATGGACCAAATTTTAGAATGATCCCACTTCCAAATCTCTTGCTCAAAATAATAGATTTTCATTCAAAATTTAATAGGGAAATTATAAAAAATCAGGTGTTTAAAGATTGATTTTTAAAAATCAGGTCTACAATTTATTTATTCAAAAATCAGATACTATATTAAAACCATAATTCATAACCTAATTTATCTCTCATTCCTCCCCCCCCCCTCTCTCTCTCGCGCGCGCTTCCATCATCTTCCCTTCTCCCTCCTCTCTCTCTCCCTCGCCTCTCTCTGCGTTCGAGGCTGCTCAATTCGCGCCAACGTCGCAGATATATGGGACTGAACTGCCTCCAGAAGACGAAGAGCCCCAGTAGCCACTACATCGGCGATGTAATGCAGGATCTCAAAAGAAACTGCGACATGGGACTGTGCGGCAAGGTTGTAAACCTCATCAAGCTGGATGGTATCAAGCCAGCGGCGGAGGAAGGAGGGCCTTGTGGGCATCAATATAGATGCGATTGATCCGTTGGGTGTTGAAATTGGAGGATCTTCGTAGCCTTTGTTAAGCAAAAATTCGATCAAGTAGGAGCCATTTGGCCAGTAATCCCCGTGATCAAGGCTATTTTGTGGGTGGATTGAAGTAATGGTGTTAGAGATGGAACAGGGTTTTCGGTTCCATTGGCGACAGTGGCTTCAGATCTGGAGTCGATGGTTATTACTGTAAAGTAGTGCTGTTGAATAGAATGGGCTGGGGGGTACTGCTCTGGGTGTTTACGGTTGTTAATGGTGGCGAGGCGACGGAGGCGAGATGAGGTGGTGGTGAACCATTAAATAGTTAATATGTGAGTAATTGGTGGTGGAGGTTGTTGTTCGTAGATTGGATCTAGGAGTTGTGAACTTTTTTCAGATTGATGTGGTAAGATGGTGCGTGCCGTGGGTGCGATGGTGGTGGCACTGTTGGTGTCCGGTGGTATTTACTTGATGTGGTATGTGGTGGGTTGACAATGGTGATAATAGTCGACGATGGTACTTGGAGGATCTGGTGATTTTGGTTTTCTATGACTAAAAATATAACTTGCGACCTTAAAATTCTATAATCTGTGACCAATCATTTTGTTATTTGTGACCTAAAAATTATATAATCTGTGACCATGAAAAAATTTGTGACCAACTAATTTGGAAGTCTGTGACTGTGTGATCTATAAATTTTGATCTGTGATCAACTAATTAATTGTCATATAGAAAATTTTTGAACTGTGACTATAAAATAATATGTGAAGTATAAAAATTATTATTACTGACTGAAAAATAATATGTGACTATCTAAATTGTGAATCTGTGAACATATTGTATAAATTGTCGGAATCGGAGTAGCGTTGGAACGGTCATCAGAATAATTGTCGGAATCGGAGCAGTCATCAGAGCAGTAGGTGAGGTGGAGTGGGGTGGGGTGGGTGGGGTGGGTTAATTATATTATGCTGTAATTACATATTTAATTAATTAATAAATACCTAATTTTTGCAATTTTAAAACTTAACACCTGATTTTGACAATTGTCAAAGTTAATACTTGATTTTTGAACTCTTCCCAATTTAATATGGTAGATGAAAGACAATGAACAACCTTATTTTTGTTGCAATAGTCCAAAGAAATAAAACTCAAATGAGAGAATAGAATTGTATTAATTGATGTTTTAAGCTCTTCACATCAGAAAGCATATCCATGTTATTAGGCTTATCACGAGCAAGAAAATTATCTAATGAAACTAACCATACATATAAAATATGATGAGGGACAAAAAAAAAGTAAAAAATAAAAAACTATTGAAAATCTTAGAAGTAATTAAATTTTATTTTTTTGCATGTTTCTTTTATTAATTATACTTAGAAGTTAAAAAATACTTATTGACCATGAAATAGATGTTATTATCAAAATGGATAACTTGTTCTATATTTAGGCCATGTTTGAGCCAAATTATTATTGAATGAAAATAAAAAATATAGCCGTTATTGAGGCCCACACAAGAGATAGAAAATTAGAATTTAAATGTTGATGTGATGGATAACGGTTGTATTTTTCATTTTAATGAGATAATAATGTAAATCAAACGGGGGCTTAATTTTATCAGTAGAAATAATATTTCTTAAACAATTATTTATTTATAAATTAACATAATTAAAATTATATTATTGAAGTGAGCCAAACATAAAACTGAAATAAATCCAATTTTTTTGAATTCTCGATATTCTTGGTCGGTTTTTCCAACTTCAGGTTGAATTTAAATGTGTTGATATAGAAGAGTAATGCTCATATTAGATAATATTTTCAGAACGGTGTATTTTGATTAAAAAC
Source organism: Fraxinus americana (assembly GCA_035079005.1). Taxonomy (NCBI): domain Eukaryota; kingdom Viridiplantae; phylum Streptophyta; class Magnoliopsida; order Lamiales; family Oleaceae; genus Fraxinus; species Fraxinus americana. The sequence goes on along the minus strand of CM068726.1, from coordinate 23,757,003 downwards.
CTTTAATAACTGGAATGATTTGTTGTTCTTTTTAGGCCTCGGGTCTCGTAATAGTGCAAATAGGTTTTTCTTAATTTTTTGTTGGTGGGTCTACATAATTTGTTCATGTTTATAATCTTTTCGCACATTTTGTATTTTCTAGGAAGGTGTCAAGATTTTTTATTTAGGGTATATTTGAGCCACATTATTTTGGAAGAATGCATTTTGGAATGGTATATTGATAGAAAATTTGTGGTTGAAAAAGAAGGAAAAATTATTGATATGATGTAAAATATTATTTTATTAAAAATGTGTGATTGAAAATAGGTAGAAGAATGATAATGAAAATTTTAATATGACTCAAGCATGAACTTAGCAAGAAAAGCTAAGAAAATTTAGTAAGGTATTTTAAGGATTGATATATTTAGCCTCCGTTTGGTAATCATTAAAATTTCATTCTCATTCTTTTACTCATTTTTAACCACACATTTTTCAATAAAATAATATTTTCCATCACATCAATAACTTTTCCTTCTTTTTCAACCACACATTCTCCATGGACCCCATTTGATGTGAAAGATAAAATGTATTATTCGAAGAAGAATGGCTCCCAAACGGAGCCTTATAATTATTTATGTATATGACTCACATTGTCATTAGTGTCATAAACTTAGCCTTTTAAACTATATTTGACGTGGCATAGAGCATCTCTCATGACATGAGTTCCCTGTGTTTTTTTTTTTTTAATTTCAGCCCCCTCAACCCCTTTTCATGGCTCCGCCCCCCAATCGTGTTCTTGTTCCCCAATTTATCTACCCAAGTCAATTTAATTCGGATTAAAATCATTATTTCCACAATCCCTAACTTAAATTTTGATGCGGACATTTTTTTTATACTACTCAATTAAATCAAATAGTAAATTAATTTATGCGAATCTGGAAAAACTATGCGATTTCATAACTATCATTACTTTTATAACTTGAAATCAAGATATTTGAATGAAACAATTAAACTTAACAATGTTTTTTATACTTTATCATATTTTTTTAGTGTAGTAAAAAATAGAATGGAGTCGGATCGAGCAAAAGGAATCGCATAAAATAGAACAATAATAGACAAATTCATAACTTTGGTCCTAAAATCTAATTTAGCCCTCGTTTAGTGCACATTTTAAAGGTAAGAATGTATTTTTATTGTTAATGTGATGGGGAATATGTCGTTGAAAAAGAAGGAAAAGTTATTGATGTGATAAAAATATTATTTTATTTAAAAATACGTGGTTAAAAATGAGTAGAAGAAAGAAAATGAAAAAATTAATGTGGATAAAATAGAGCCTTAATCCGATAAAAGAATGAGAACGAAAAAGATATTACGCCACATGTCCTTAGTCCGGTTACCGAACCCGCGCCAACCCACGACTTTACACAAGCTGAATTTCATTCCCTTCACACTTTTGTCTGATTCCAGTGTTCAAACTCGTAACGCGTCTCAGTTCTTTGTAATCCACTCTTCTATAAACGCCCAAATCCACCCATAAATCCTTCACCAGAAGCAAATAAATTCCCCCTTCATTGATTGATCTGAAAAATCTGATACCCAAAAATCGGAGATTTCGCAGCACGCAAGAATGGGGATAGGAGGAGCGTTGAGCGAAGGCGTGTTGAAGAAGATCGTACTTTCCTACACCTACGTCGCCATATGGATCTTCCTATCCTTCACTGTGATTGTCTACAACAAGTACATCTTGGATCGGAAAATGTACAACTGGCCGTACCCAATTTCTCTTACAATGATTCACATGAGTTTTTGCTCTTCCTTAGCCTTTCTTCTGGTTCGAGTATTCAAGGTAGTCGAGCCTGTTACCATGTCTTCGGATCTTTATTTGAAATCTGTGGTACCAATTGGGCTTCTTTATTCGCTTTCACTTTGGCTTTCGAATTCTGCTTATATTTATCTCTCCGTGTCATTTATTCAAATGCTTAAGGCCCTTATGCCTGTTGCTGTGTATAGTATTGGGGTTCTTTCTAAGAAGGAGATCTTTAAATCGGAGACCATGACGAATATGATTTCGATCTCCATTGGGGTTGGTATAGCTGCTTATGGGGAGGCTAAGTTTGATACATGGGGAGTTATGCTGCAATTGGGTGCTGTGGCTTTTGAAGCTACCAGGCTTGTTATGATCCAGATCTTGCTCACTTCCAAGGGAATAACCCTTAACCCTATAACTTCTCTCTATTACGTGGCACCCTGCTGCTTGATTTTCTTGTTTGTCCCTTGGGTTTTTGTTGAGTATCCCCTCTTGACGGAGACCTCCAGCTTCCATTTTGATTATTTGATTTTTGGCACCAATTCTCTCTGCGCATTTGCCCTGAATCTTGCGGTGTTCTTGCTAGTGGGAAAGACCTCTGCATTGACCATGAATGTGGCTGGTGTAGTTAAAGATTGGCTCTTAATTGCGTTCTCATGGTCTGTGATTAAGGATACTGTGACTCCGATCAATCTGTTTGGTTACGCGTTGGCCTTCTTGGGTGTTGCTTATTATAATCACGCGAAGTTGCAGGCACTCAAGGTGAAAGAAGCACAAAAGAAGGCTCAGCAGCCTGATGAGGAGGCTGGAAGGTTGCTGGAGGAAAGAGAAGGGGAGAATAATGGTTCCAGGAAGAACGAATTACAGGATTGATTTGATATTTGATCCTTTAATGCTGTTTTTTTAGGATGAGTCAGGGAGTGAAGAGCAAATTGAAGGTTAGACGCTGCTTTACGAGGATGATGATCGGCTTTTGTTCTATTTTGGGTATGGCTATCTTAGGAATTTACTCCATATCTTAGCTATTTTGTCTTCTTAATTTAATAATTCGCTTAGTTTTATTAGTTTCCACATCATGTTATTGATCTATTTATGTTTCTTGAGAATGATTTGAGGCTTACTATAGACAATTCTTTCTGATATGATATCCACGTTTCAAAAACTCTTGTTTATAGAATTTTTAGATTGGTTTTTAGGTGATTACCTGTTATATGTGTAGTTTTATGCCATACATTGTTATGTTTATTGAATCCTCTACACTTCGTTACATCGGTCTGCGGTCTGGCTGGTTTATCTTTCTTGTTGAACTTTTGCCGGTATATAATGTTGTTTTTGGAACTTAGCATCGAGATTTCGGTTAGTTTTCGCAAAATGCAAAGATATGATTGCACAAAACAGCTTTAGGGTTGACCAGATTGTTATCTTGCATGATCTGTTCCAACGCTTTTGGTGATTTTGGACAACGGAATCTTTTTTCATAACCAACCAGCCATTTTTGGACATGTGTATTCAACATGTCGGCTTCATAACATCTTTCTTCCTTGTCCACATGCGTTGTTTTTATTGATATCTTAACTGGTAATATTTCTCTTAATGAGTTGTGATTAGGAAATTTTTTATAATGACCAGAATTTTATACAACTACTACTATTCCCAAAAAAATCGTGTCATATTACACGAATAATTAAAAATATAAATTCTTATCCTTTTGTTTATTGACGAGACAACTTCAGTTAGCTTGGTTCTTTAATGTATCTGAGTTTTTAAGATACAACAATTAAGAGTAGTTGAGACATGTTTTGTTTTTACGTTTCGGCAATTAAGAGGTGTGAAGACATACTTTGATTAGATTTGAAGAGGTTTTCTTCATAAAAGTTAATATGCAATCTTAGTTGAATATTTTAGGGGGGAACAAAACTAATAGGATTTGTTATGTTGCTGAAAGTTTAGCTGCTTTGAATCTTACAGTAGATATAGCAATCCAAGATAATTGCATGCAAGATTTAGTTTGTTGCTGTTGTTACTCTTTAGTTCCATTTTCAAACACGCTTTTGATTTATTCTTCACAAGTTTTAGCGGGCTTGCTTTGTTTTCAGCCATATCCAGGACTAGTTGCTCTGATTTTTAGATGCATATTTATTGAACTGAGACCCATGAAAGAAGGTTTTCTGTATTTTGTTTCGATTTTAATCACAAATTTCACAATCTTAATATAGTGTTGGATCATACTCGTAGTTCCCTACATAGATGCTTCCTCTCCTCTTATTTCCCTGTCTGCATGCTTTAAGAAATCTATTTGAGGCTCATGCCTCACGAAGCTTTCATGAAATCACCTTAAAGTTTACTCCTTAAGCGCCATTTGCGAATAAGCCTCAAGAGACTAAGGTTCATGCAGACATCAATTATCGAGATTTAGTTTTTATTATTATTGGACCTTATTATTTATGTTTTCTATTATTTGGCTTGTAGTAGTTGGTTGGCCCAAACCCGTCACTAGTAGATTAGGTTTTAGTATTTATATGATTTTTCAATGTTGTTGAGTTAGACGATGAATGATTGAAGATTAAGTTTTGGCTTGTTGCCACGTTTTTCCCCCTACTTCTCCCTTGTCCCTGGTTTCTTCTTCGGTTTTTTCCTCATTCTCTCCGGTTCTTTCCCCTTTTTTGCTGCCTTCTATCCTATCCTACATCAAATTTGGTGTCAGAGCCAAATCTCGTTTCCATCATCGATTTGCATCCTCGACCACCCATACACTGCTACACAACATCGATTTTAGATTATGTTTTACTACTTATATGATTTTTCATTGTTGTTGAATTAGACATGATTGAATGAAAATTAAGTTTTGTTTTGTTGCCACATTTTTCTCCTCCACTTCTCCCCTTTCCCCGGTTTCTTCTCTGATTTTTCCTTCATTCTCTCCGGTTCTTCCCCATTTCTTGCTGCCTTCTATCCTATCCTGCATCAAATTTCGTATCAGAGCCAAACTTGGTTTCCATCTTCGATTGCATCCCCGACCACCCATACACTGCTACACAACATCAATTTTCTCTAAACCTCCAGCCGCCGACATCAACAATAAACCACCATACCATCGCTGCAAACCCACCACCATTCTACGCACAAAATCGAAACCAACGTACTGTCAACCTAAACCCACAAAAAAGAAAAAAAAATCGACAGCCACGTACCCAAACCCGTACCTACATCATTGTCGGTATCCAGTCACTGACTCACTGTACAACACTAAAACCCAATTCAAACAATGACGGTTGCAATCGACCAGCCATATTTCCCAAACCCAACCGCCGATCCTCAACACTGAAAACTCCAATCATCGTTACTGCCACTACCCATATTTCCAATTACACAACAATAACCAAACCCGGCCATCGACCCTCTCTATATTCACCAAAACAAAGAAAAACAAAATAAATAAATAAATAAAAAAATATATATACAGCCACCGCCTCACGCACCCGACGCCGCACAACCAGTTCTAGCTACCTTGTCGCCGAAATCAACTCCAGCTCCAACACCCGCTACCATCCAACACCTTACTCGTTTCACCGACAGCAAACAACAATCTCTCGCGCACCGCCACAACATTCCACCCCAAACGGAGAAGGAATGGAGAAGAAATAGGGGCAAGAGAGGGGCCAAACAGTTTGGTCCCCTGCGTTTGTTATATCTTCACATTTGGGCCTAATTTATTATATACTCACATTTGGGCCCCTACTTTTGTTATATAGGCCTCTGTATTTGGACCTCAGGCCTGACTTGTTTTTTATATTGAGTGTAGTTTGATTGGTCTTTTGGGCCTCAGTTTGGCCCCTATTGTTATTCGAAAGTTAAATTTATTTTTTAGTTTGGAAAAAAAAAAGTGTGAAAAAAAGTGAAAAAAAATAAATAGTGTGAAAAAAAAAGGTTTTTTTTAACTTTTTTTTAGGTATATCTTTGACCTGTTGGTTGACTCTATACTTCGACGATCTTGTTGATTGGCTCGTTTACTTCGACGAATTGGTTGATTGACTCGTCTACTTCGACGAACAAAGGGAAGTTTTTGTTTTATTCATCGTTGATTTATATTACTGTTTATTTTAAAATTGCATCGATTAATTTCGTTGTGGTGCTGTTATTCTAAATTTTACTTAAAGTTCACGTGATCGAAACCCTTGACTTGTTCAATTCCCATTTTACTCCCCTTATTTTACGTGATCGGATTTTTCACTAGTATCTGACCTATGCTTTGCAATTTTATATGTATCAGCGGTATTAGCTTGTTATATTTAGATTTACATAATCCCAAAATATATATTAAAAAAATTTGTTTTCATTTTAAAACGAGTTGTTTATTGATCTCTCTATACACTTCATTTCGTTTATTGCGTGCAGTTGCATATTGGTCGTTTCATCGAATCTAGCTCTAATACACTTCATTTAGCTGGTATTATGTTACATGCAGTTGCGTAGTGGTCCTCTTATCATATCTAGTTCCAACCATGGACTCATCCCAATTTGATACCTTCACCAAACAATTAGCACAACTTGCCACTAACCAACAATAGTTTCAAACTCAATCAGCGGTTGTCCAAACTGAGATGGCTGCTAATCTTGAAGAGAGTGGGAACCTAGCTGCTAGTCTGAACAGTTTTAAGCAAATCCCTTATTTGATTGATGTTGATAATTTTGAAGTATTCTATAATAGACAAAGTCGTTGTCGACAAGGTGATCAAAAATATTTTCGACATGATCGTAGTGATAAGGGTCAGGTTCATGAGCAAAAACGAGATTATGACCGTCACAATTCTCATTCTCTTTCACGTCATAAGGAGCGTTTATTTAGAGACAATAAAGTAGATACTCCTACTTTTGATGATTGCTTAAATTTTGAAGTTTTTACTCAATAGGCCGCCCTTAAACAAGAGAATCGGTTGGTGATTGAGTATATTGCTCAATTTGAGTTTTGAACTAGGAGGGGAATGCACAACGATAACTTAAGCAACTCCACTCTAGCTATGAGTTATATTGATTTATCAGAGTATTCATCACTTGCATCAATTTTCTGAATTGATTTTGTTTGAAATATTGGAATAATTTGATGATTAATTTAGCCAATCAATCATGATGTTAAATGGCCAATACACGAATGAAATTGTTCCGTTAACCCAAGAAAGTATTCGAGGCAAGCAAATAGGTCCCCGGCCTTCAATTTGGGTTCTCAATCTAATACCTAAATGTGAAATTTTTTTGCCATGTTCAAATTATACTTAAATTTGTTATTGAGTTGTTCGTGGTCACGGTTCTATAGGGTGTGAAATGAAACAGTGTTGCCTATGCATTAGGCATTTTCAAAACGTCCCACATAAAGCCAATGTGTGGAAAATGGTGGTCAATTCCTCATTCAACGGCCAAATGTGAGCTTAGGCATTAACAAGTGCGTTTTTTTTTTCAATTTTTATGGAGCCATTTCTTGGACCTAGCACCCAATGTGGGTCTAGACATTAACTTTGTGAGGATGATTCTTGGACCCATTTACAACAAACGGAATTTTGTGCTCTCAATTTTCAATTGTCTAGACAGCCAACTTATAGGAACTATTAGTAATTACTATGAGGTAATTCTATTAACCACAATTTTGTATAAAACATAAAAAATGTATATAAGAGATTACATAATATAATGTGGAGGAAAAATATTAGATGAAAAAATTGATTGTATTTTAAATTAGCAAATGATAGAATACCATGTAATATTATGTAATCCCTGATATATACGTAACAAGATTCATATTTTAATTGCATTAAATGTCTATAACCTTTACTCATATATTTATTATCAATTGTTTATTAATTAGCACATATTATCTTTAATGATGCTTTTATCTAAAAAAATTGTTAGCATTCTTTAAAATAAGAGAAAAATATTCAGTCGGACTTTTGCATTTTTATTTATAAATACGATTTCCACCTACCGTCAAACAACCCCAGTCCATGCCTCACACGGTCCATCACAACGAATATTTCCCCTCCCCCAACTTTGAAACTGCGTCTGCATTTTATCCTAAGTCTAAATTTGTGAACGTAAGAACCTTAGAATTCCACCACAGTTGGCATTGTCTTCTTATGACTGTGACATGTAGCGGTGGATGTGTCATCACCTAAGTGGCGACGTGTAATTGATGCGTTAAATGTGTGATTGGTTCAGTTGGTTCGATGAATGTAGAATTTATCAAAATAAAAGAAAAAAGGGCCCCCTTGGCGCCAGCGACAGAGGAGGCGGCGCCGCAGCTCCTAGCGCCGAGGAAAATTAAAGAAAATCGTTTGTTTAGAAACCTTGCCCATTTCAACTGGATTTCTACTTGTAATCTAAAAGAACTATAAATACACTTTTTGAAGACCTAAAGGGGGTTCTTTTGACTGCTAGAAGGAGTAGAAAAATAATAGAGCAAAGTTCTTGAAGAAATCCATTGAAAAAAAGACGATTGACACAAATTAGAGAAGAAATCAAGCGGCAATAAATAGTTTTTTTAAACTCGTCTCCTTAATCATGTTTTTCATATTAAATTTCATTTTGTCAATTGTATTCATTATGAACTAATTCTTTAGATCTAGGGTTTGATGTAATGGACTTGAGACATGTTTTAATTCCTAATTATTTCACTCTTTTGGATTTTTCTATCAATTTATTTATGTTGTTTATGTTTAATGTTTTCAATTACCTGGTCACTAGTTGAATAAATTGATGCGTGAATTTAGGCACTCGAAAGAGAGAAATTTAGGCGTGATCATAAAACTACAAAACCTAGATTTCGTAGATTTCGAGAGAAATTGCGTATTTTTTAGGCTTGTTTGATTTAAGAACTACGTGCACTATAATTTTTACATATTTAATTTGGAATAAAGATACTGGAATTAAATACTAAAAATAGATTCTAGTCGGCACTCGAGAGAGGAGATAGAATTATATTAGGGTTTTTGCTTATAAATTGAGATAAACCTGATTGAATTAGTATGTTTAGGTTGAAATACATTGTCGATAGAACGATGAATTCGTTCCCTAGAATTTTATAATTTGATAATTTCGTGGAATTTTGCACTTGTTTACTCACCAACTTTAATTTAAAAATACTAGTTAAAATCACATCATCATCATCATCCGAATTGCTTGTCCAAATAAAGTGAAAACTACACAATTATAGTATTCAATAGAGATTATACATCAGTCCATGTGGGTTCGACAATTTCACTTCATCATTATATTACAAAACTTGACACCGTACACTTGTGGCATAAATTCACGTTGCAGAAAACGCGTGACAATGATTTTTGGTATGTTTCCCCAAGGAGACGCATTTGCTATACGATTTTGTCACCCCCACCTCTTTATTTGTCATTTCCTATTATTCTCATATTTTTTAATTCTTGGATGGTCAATCGAAATAATTATAATTTAATTAATTTTTCACCATATAAGCACTTAAAATTTGTCTATTATGTTGAAATGAATGCCAAATAATAACAAAACTAATTTGGCAATCTAGAGTAGAAATCAAGGAAAATATGTGTTTAATCATTTTATCTAAAAATTGAAGGCTTAAAATGTGCACTATTTTTAGATGTTTCGAATTTTGTTTAAATTTCATCTTTAATACATTGTTTTCATTGAAATATACTATAATTTGGTATATTAGACTACGAGAATAATATTTACAGTAATTGACTAATTGTAGCAGAAAAACCCACTCGATGTTGAACTATTGTCAATAGTGCCACATACCATAATGTTTTATATGAATAATGCTATTTATCACTACATGTGATAATCACCGACTTTATACAATTGCATTAAATGATAGGTCCAAAATACAATGAAATATAGAGACGACCAAATTTATTGATACTATTTTTGGCCAATTAAATATCGTGATAATAGATAGAGTTACTCTTGATATTCTTAAAAACCGAGCTTGCATTTTATCCCAAGTCCCGATATGCAATTTGGTTTTGGTTCATAAAAATTGGCACTTGAAACTAAGAAAATTCTAAAATTTGTGAACGTAAGAACCCTATAATTTCACCAAAGCTGACGTTATCTTGTTATGGCCGTGACATCTAGCGGTGGACATGCCATCACGTAAGGGACGACGTGTGATTGATGCCAACTTCATCTTCAACTTTCAAGTCACTAATCCTCGGATCCACGGTAGAGACAACGAGAAATCAAAGCCTAGAGTATACCTAGACCAACGATACTACTCTGCAAGTCTGCAACTTCTCCAAAATCTGACTGGCGACGGCATTCTTTGGTCTATTTTCCTTGGTAAATCATTTCTTCTTTTGTTATCAATTCATTTTCTTGTTCTGGCCGAGATTCAAATTGGGTTCTTTGTCTATTTGTTGCAATATCTTGAAGATTTGAACTTTGAAGTGTATCTAGTATTCCAGTTTTTGGTGAATGAAATTCTGAAATTCATAATGCTTAATTGCTTATTGAATAGTCGTTACCTGTACATGTAAAAAGGGGCGGAGCCCAAGCACTGAACTTCTGGTCTTAAGGCCCATTGTTTTTTTTAAAGAGGAAATTACAAAAAACCAGTGATTTTAACTTTCAAATTCAAAATTCAGGTCCAATATTTATCTAATCAAAAATCAGGTATAAATTAAATATTTAAATAATATTATAATACTAATTTTGCAAACCCTAATTCATTTTGAATCTATATTCTCTCTCTCTCCCTCTCCATTTCTCTTGCCGCTCTCTTCCTCGCCGCCGCCGCCGCGCCTCCACCTCCCTCTCTCCTCCCCTCCCCTCCCCTCCTCCTCCTCAAGACAAAGAATGCCGATTTCTTGTCGCCCATCCGACAAATGAAATCGCTGCTGCACAGCAGCGATTTCGCTGCCGGGAAAGGGGCAAAATAAATTGCTGCTTCGCGAGCAAACAAATGTTGCCACTGGCAGCCGAAAAATCGCTGTCGATGTGCGAAAGAATAAATCGCAGTGCAGCAGCGATTTCGCTGCTGGATTTTTTTTGTTTTTTTTTTTGTTTTTTTTTTTTGGCTATTGAGTGATGTTATTGTTGGTGGATCTATGGTTGTTATTGTTGGTGGATCTATGGTGGTGGTGGCGATTTTGTGGCGGCGGCCACGTTGGTGGTTATTGTTGGTGGTGTGATGTGTGTTGGTTGTTATTGTTGGTGGATCTATGGTGGTGGTGGCGATTTTGTGGCGGGGGCGGCCACGTTGGTGGTTATTGTTGGTGGTGTGTGACCAAATATTTGGTTATCTGTGACCAAATATTTAATCTGTGACAAGTGGTGTTGGTATGGTGTGGTGTGATGTGATGTGTGACCTCTATTTGGTGTATGTGACCAATTACTTGGTTATGTAACCAAGTATTTGAGGGTATGTGACCAAATATTTGGTAATCTGCGATCGATTACTTAATCTGTGACCTAAAAATTTAGTAATATGTGACTCAAAAATAATCTCGCGACCAAACGCTTTTGAAATATGTGACCGTGTGACATATAAATTTTGATATGTGACCAACTAAATTTGAAATATGTGACCAAAGAAATAATTGTGACCTACAAAATTTTTGAACTGTGACCGTAAAATAATATGTGACCTATAAGAATTATTATCCGTGACTGAAAAATAATATGTGACTAACTAAATTGTAAATCTGTGACCAAAATGTGACCGGTGACTATAATAATACGTGACTCTTTAAAAATCTGTGACCTCGCCGGAATGGTCGCCGGAATCGGAGCAGTCGTCGGAATCGGAGCCGGAGAAAAGTGGTGGTCGAAATTGTCGTCGGAATAGTCACCGGAGTAGGGGGGTGGTGCATGTGGGGTGGGTTTATTATATTATATTATATTAGAATTAAAAAAAAAAAAAAAAAAAAAAAAAAAACCTGATTTTTGAAGTTTCAAACTATAAACCTTATTTTTGAATTGGTGTAAAGAATACACCTTATTTATGAATTTTTCCCTTTTTTAAAAGTAATGCCCTGAGGCCCATTAGCATTTCGCCCAACACCATTCAATTCAACCCTGCAACCGTTCACCATTTACAAAGACTTCGCCCCTGCTTCCCGTGTCCACTGAATCCTCAATCCGCCTCCTTCCTTCACGTCCTCCGCCTTCTCTTTCTCTCAGTCCCGGCGGCCGGCTCCGCTCAGCTTGCGCCGCTTCCTCAGTCCTCCCGCCACTCAATTTCCGTTGCCTCATCCTGTCATCCGCCTCCGCCATTCGAGTTTGGTTCGCAGCTCGCCCAGTCGCCTGCTCCGTCGTGCCTCAACCGCCGTCTATTCTTCGGCAGCAGCAGAAGAAGGTGATTAGGAATTAGGATTTAGGTGAAGGCGTGAAGCCTCGCGGCCCTCGCCTGCTCCGTCGTGCCTCGTTTTCCCTTTCTTATTATTATTTTTTTTTAATTTTGATTTGTGTAAATTGTAATAATGTTTGATTTTGTTTCTTTTTAACACAATGCTCTTCAATTGATTTTGCCAGACTTCAATTTCCAGTCTTCCAGTTCCTTCCAGTTCCAGTCTCCAGACTTCTTGTTTTGCTGCCTCTGTGACTGTGAGTTTCATACATTGATTTTCAATTGATTTGAAAAGTGTGAATTGCACAATTTCTGGTGGTCAATCATTAGTGATTTGATATTGCCCTGTGATTATTGATTTGCACAGTGAAATGTGAATTGAATATAGTGTTGCCCTGTGATCCTGTGAAGTGTGAATTGGAGTTAGTATTGCCCTGTGAAGAGATTTGCTTTGACTTCTTAATTTGAGTTTATGCTAGAATTTTGTTGGTTTACATGGCAGTAATTGTTAGAATGTAATCTGAAAAATTCATGTTTAGATTTTTTATGTGAATTGGATTAAGTAGTAATTGGATATCTAATGTTTTAATTCAGGTATGAAATGAAGAGATTCTTTCAAAGAAAAACTAATGTAGACAATGTAAATGTTGATGGGGGATGTCGAATAACCAAAAAATTGTTGTTCAGCATCGATAAATTGTGTCTGCACTGAGTTACTTTCCTTGCTCCACCCCAGCCTGTAAGCCTTATTCTTACTGAAAATTCGGAATAAGCCTTATTCTTCCTAAAATTCATAAATCATATTGCTAAAAGAAAAATTGGTTTTTTGCCCATGAAATAACATTTTGCTCAAAAGTGTGTTGATGGAAGTTAAATCTCAAAAATTTATAACTAATCAAGCTTAGTTAACAAAGTCTAGGTTTTTCCCTTAATTTTTACTAGATACATAACATTAATTTCTTAATCTTCAGGAACTTGCATTAATTCTGCCATGTTGATTAACAGCAAGTCACCAACTAAAACTTAGAATTGATAAACTGTGAATTATGGCTGATATTAAGTTGAGCACTTTTATTATGAGCTGTGAATTGTGATTGGGTCATTTTCTTCCTTAAACTAATTTGAGCCTCTTTTACACTCAAGTTTTAGTAAGTGTTAGCTTTTGAGTGACTTGAGTCAAATACCACCACTTTTAAACATGCGTCTGGAGCTCAAAAAGGAAGAAGAGAGAAACAGAAGAAGCATTAATTTGAAGATATGAATAAGTACTTTAATTGAAATAAAAGAAAAGAGAATGAAGGAACACCAGAAAACTTAGTGATTAAGGAATAACGGAATCAGAATAATAATGAGAGTGTGGATGAACGGAAAGAAAACGAGGAAATGATTGAACCTGCCTCGAAAACTGCAAGACGAGTTTTATTTAAATGATCGTTTAGAACATTTTCACATTGTTATTTGATTATAATATACATATTTTAAATATTTCATTTTATTTGTTTTATTTGTTTTATTTTCAATTAACAATTTAATTCTGCAAATCTCTTATAAATGAAAAATAATTATTCGCTATGATTTAGGAGTCCAAAAACTGAAGTTCGCCTCAGCCCTACAAAACGCAGGTCCGGCCCTGACAACACCCCCCGGCACACCTTTATCCAACAATGGCGGACGTGGTTCAGTTCAAGCTGGAGCGCATGCTCAACGAGCTAGACGACCTGGAGCGACGCGGCTTGTTTAGCCGCCGTGAGATAACAGAGATAGTCAAGCAGCGTCGCAAGTTTGAGTATAGGCTCAAGCGACCAAGCCCACTGAAGCAGGATTTCTTAGCCTATATTGACTATGAGAAACAACTCGATGCCCTCCGCCTCCTCCGTAAAAAAGCCCTTTCAAAGAATTCTGGCAACAAAAAATCGAAAAAATCCATCTCCGATTACGCTGGTGTTTCTAGGATTATGGAAATTTACAGACTTGCCACGACCCGGTTCAAAAGTGATATTCAGCTCTGGTTCCAGTACTTGGAATTCTGTAAAGCACGTGGCCACGGTAGGATGAAAAAGGTAATCTTTACATTATGAATCTATATATATCAAGCAATCTATATGCAAGCATTAGTTACGGTAAAGTACGTCACGTCAATTTTGTGAAGAATGGACTGCACAATTGAATTATAAGTTAATAGAAGAATAACAGTTTGGTAACCCTATATTGATAACGGGGGTATCATAAAACCTTTCAAATTACGAAAAACTGTATGGAACAATTGTAATATATAATAAAAATGTATTAGAACATTTTTAATATCCTTGTATTATTGTCTGGCTCTAAATTTTATTAAGTCATTACCCTCACTGGAATAAAATCCTGACTCCGCCTGTGATCACTCTTTTTTATTCATTTTGTTTTGTGGAACTGAAATTATTCTTATTTAATTGCCTTTTGTTATTAGAATTATGTTAATTAATTTGTAATGATGGACTAATATGGAGCTAATATTTGAGTGGTGATGTGTGGTGAATCAATGCAGTTTCAGAGCTTTACCTTGCTCTGGAAATGGGTGTTGTATGTAATCTGGATTCAATTAAACTAGGAAAATATTTTCTTTTTCTGTCCAACATTATATAGAGATTCCTTATATGTTGATGTTATTTTTATGTAGGCTTTAGCTCAAGTAATTAGGTTTCATCCAAAATTGCCCGGTGTTTGGATTTATGCTGCTGCTTGGGAATTCGACCACAACCTGAATGTCACTGCTGCTCGTGCTCTTATGCAAAGTGGTTTGAGAGCATGCCCAACTTCTGAGGATCTTTGGATTGAGTATCTTCGTATGGAACTCACATACCTTAACAAATTAAAAGCTCGGAAGGTTGCTTTAGGGGAAGATGAAAGAACCCTGACTAAGGATGCTCTTGAAGCTGATGAGGAACAGTGGAGAGATGAGAACAACGAATTATTTATGGCCCTTAATGAGAGGAAATATGATAATAAGACATCTGGTGTCCAAGATGGTGAGTCTGAGGGGAAGGTCGACGTGCTCAGGGAACATGGTTTAAATGTTCTTCGTACTGTTTATAATAGTGCAATTGAAGCCCTACCTACTAGTTTCAGCCTCAGAACGAAGTTCATTCAGATACTGGAAGCAACAAACTTAACTAATTCAGAAGATATGCGAAATGAGATACTTAATGACATTAAAAAGGACTTCTCGCAAGAACCGAAATACTGGGATTGGCTTGCAAGACTTGAAACAGCTGACTTTAAAGAAATTAAACAAAAGCAATTAAGCAAAGCAATTCAGGTATATCTTTATTACCGTTGTTATATATCATTTTGTGTACAAAACTTGTATGGACATTTGATCTTTAGCGGACTGATGATGTACTGCGAACAGATAATGGAGAGAGTACGTGACAGGAAAGTTTGTGTGTGACATTATCATGATTAAAAGAAATAAGAATGTGGTAACAAACAGAATTAAGGAATATTTGTATCCCATTTCATGCAAATCCTATAGAAATGAGACTCTTGAAACTTGAATATTTCTTACGATATTTTTTGATGTTCAGTGTGATGAATAACACCCCCCCCCCCCCCCCCCAGGGCAAACCCCCCACAAAAAAAAAAAATAAAAAAATTAATAAAATAAATAAAAATAAAAGGAAAGGAAAGAAAAAAGGAGAAGTGAAGCATTTAGGATAAGTAGCAATTACATCTGACTGGTTAGTCTATTTCCTCATTATTCAATTTATGCAACTTTTTATTTTTGTAGTTGATTATTCCACCTTGGAGTCTAATCTGATCTCGAGGTTTAGACATAAAATTTCATGCACTTACAATAAAGACTAGCAAGGGCTCTAATTTGGGAAAGATGAATCTTCTTGTGTGAGAATGTTTCCTTGCGGGTTTCAATATGGTTAATGTGTCCTCTTAGGATTTGTTACAGTCATTATCTGGCAGCCTTCTTTTGGTTATCTTAATCGAGAGATGTTTAGTGCTCCTCTAGTCATTCTTGGCACTACCTCAACTTCTTAGGGAATAATGCTAAATTAGCACGAGGGATCATCTCTTTATTAATTTTACATTCAATGTCTTCCCTGCTCCATCAACATATGAAACTCATCTTGCATACGTTTTCACCTACAGGTTTATGAGGAGAGTTTGGAAATTGTACCATCAGCTACAATGTTCAATTTCTATGTTAAGTTTCTCATGGATGCAATTAAAAATGAAAATGGTGATGAAATGTCTACTGTTCACTTCAGCACTTCTGCTGATACTCTTCATCCTATTTCGCATCTTCAAATAGTATTTGAGAAGGCCGAAAGCCTGGGTTGCATTACTGAAGATCTTGCTTGTCAACATGTTTCATTTTTATCGCAACTGGGAAAATCTGAGGAAGCTAAAGTGCTGATACAAAAGCTTTGTAATGGAAAATTTTCACATGCAGTGCATTTATGGACTTTGCGGCTCTCAATGGAAATGAGAGACATTCAAAACAAATCATCTTCTCCTAGCAAGGCTGATCTATCATCCATCTTTACGCTCCTAATTGATGTTCTGAAGAAAGTGAACATCTCAGAAGCTGAAAATTTGTGGCTAATGGTATGTAGAAATCTTCATTGCTTTCTTCTGTCAAAATTAGGTTCATATGCTTACAAATAATTGATGCACGGTGTTCTATCCAGTTTATGTGTTCAGGCTCTAACTTGGGATACTTGCATGGATGATTTCGTTATCATTATTTATATTAGAGTTATTTATCGGTTTTATTTCAGATTGGATTTGGATTGGGGTTGGGGGGATTGGTGAGGTTGTTGAACTGGTTCTTCCAAGCCAAAATTTCTGGATTTTATTTTATCAACATTGAGGCATCTGCCAATTGTTATTCAGAAATTATAAAAAGTGTTTCTGAAAGATCTTCAACTCAGATATGAATGTCAAACGAACAGATGGTATAAAATATTGAAAACGTTGCAGCAAAGTGCATATTTTGATTCGAGGGGCAACTTTGGAGTCATTTTTGTTTCTCCATGTGCAGGGGCTGAAATATTTTGCAAATCAAAGACATCACCTTGACAAGCTGGTGGAGACTTCTTTTCTTTTATTGGCCAAAGATGGTGGAAGTGATAGTGGATTTTCTCTCTCTTCGGCAATTGTAAATTTTGTTCTTCAAAGGGATGGAGTAAAGCCTGCAAGAGAAATTTATAGACGGTGGGTTACTGATTTATAAATTGTTGAAGTATCTTATGTTGTGACATATGTACAGAACAACCGTTTTGGGGTTATCTAATATTCTACCCTCTTGCAAGTGCAGATTTCTTACTTTACCTCATCCAGGACTTGCTATATATAGAAATTGCATTGAGCTGGAACTGAACCTCGCATCTGCTGGGGACAAGAGTTGTCTTCAAAATGTTCGGAAATTGTATGAATCGGCACTTGCAACTTATAGTCAAGATGCACGCTTGTGGCAAGACTATTATTCGATGGAGATCAAGGTAATTCTTGCTCTCTCTCATCTCACATACATGGATACAAATTATATAGATGGGAATCAATTAGCAAATGAATGGTGCCCTGCATTAGATGCCATACCATAATCATGATACTTCCATTTTGTCCTTGGACAGGCAATTAAATAGGTAAAATACAAACAAGCAATAATACAAGTAAAAATATTAAGTCACTCAGATTCATCATTCAAGCCTCCAATAACTCGACGGGCATCATCAATAACCCCAGCTACCACACTACCAATGTAAAAACTCATCAATGCTCCAGTTATCGGATAATCATATTCAAACACCAATTTAATTGAAAGTCCGTGAACTAATCGATCGGGACTCCCCTCGACTATCTTTCCCAAAAGTGTCTGTCAGTAGCTCTGTGATGTACTCTTTTGTTGGATTTTTAGAATTCTACTTTCAGGTGGATAGAGATATCAGTCTCTACTAGTTTTTAGTTTATTATGCTCTTTCATACTCTTAACATTCATTTCAATTATTTTTCAGATGGGGACGTCTGAAACAGCTGCAGCTGTCCATTGGCGTTCTAGGAAAGTGCTTAAAAACCGCGATTCACTTCTTCCTTCTACAACCATGTGATGGATTTATGATAATCAAGTTTGAACACTTACATTTTTTTTTTTAAAAAAAAAAAACCCCTTTTAATTTATTTGTTGTGTTACTCAGGGAACATGTAATGTGAACTAATTTTTTCTGTGGGAAATTTTGTCCATGTGATCATCCCATCAAATGTAATTTCCATACTACTTTTCAAATAGGCTAGCGTTATCTGTATTGTACGGCCATTCTCCAAGACTATTTTGAAAATTTTGATATCTATTTCTATTGCAACTTTCATGACTCTCACCACAGCCAATGCATTCTAGAATATTCTATGACTACTCTATAAATTCAGCACATGGGGAAGATGAAAAGGCAGTTGAAAATTGTTGCAAAAAACTGAATCCCCCCTCTCTTATCGGCTTCTCCCAATCTTCGTCTCTTAATCTGACTTCTCTTCTTCTATTTTCTGCATTTCCCCTCCCCCTTTCTCTCTACATTATTTCACTATTGCATTGTAATTTCATTTCAATTAATAGATTTACAGCTTGGATTATTGATTCCCAGCTGACTACTTTCAATTGTTGGTGTTGATTAAGTTCAGTATTTCAGTCATGCTAGGGGTACATCACCTTTTACACAAGGGGTGACATAATGGCCAAGTTGCGCCTCCTCATTGGAGGGGCGCCGAGGCTCCAACTATAACAACAACAACAACATAGTTAGACTTTTAGTGATGTAAAGCAGGTTGACATAAGGTGTTTTTTCTCTTATTGGTTTTGATAGTTGGGATCAAATTGGTCTTTTAAACAAATTTGAATATAATGACATGATTTTGTTTTCAGTTTTAAACCTAAACTTAAATGAGCTCATCCCTTGATGGGACGGTCGAGCTGGCTTGTGTAATTTTATTTTGTTTTTATTGAAAATGCACCACTTGTTGGTCCCGAGGGATGGAGGAGGTTAGGCTAGTTGAAAGTTGATTATCGGTTCTAGAACTTAAGATGTCCTTGCTTTTATGGAGTAATTAAGAAGGGTAGAGAAAATGCTTAAGCAAGGAATTATCATTTGAATGATTCACAATCAATATCATTATTCGTACTGAAACTTGCGAAGTTATGTTTTTGAAGATCTAAGAAATTCGAGGGTTTAGAAGAAAGCTTATATTGACGACGTGGCTCGCACATAAGTTAGACGCTTGTTCTGCTAGCAAGCCAGCACAAGAAAATTGTTGCTCATCTTCGGCGCGAGTTGAGCCAACAAACAATTTGACCCACTTAACACCTCCACTTGCTAGCGAATACAAACTAACCCACCATGCATCAAATAAAAATCGAACGAATGCGACTTGGTTTACACCTATGTACATTGGAAAAGGACTAAAATAGACAAAAAAAAAATAAAAAAAAAATCACTCCCAAGTCCAGCTCCCATACCAATCCCTACAAACAGACAGGAAATTCGGTGATTGAAAATCGTAGCGCCACCTGATGAGGATTGGTCTAGATTGGGTCCTTTGTGACACTTGCCTGAATAAATAATACGTTCTGCATTCTTAGATAAAGACAATAGTAGTTCTTGCTCTCTCCAGAGCCAAAGGTATATTCAGATAACCTTTCTTCGAGAAAAAATAGCCATTTTCAAGAAAAATAAGAATCCCCTTTAGTGTTTTCAAATAGTAAGTTTTGTGAATTTCTTGTTGAATGTGTCTCTTCTGATTATCAGTATGTTTATCATCAAAGTTTTTCTGGGTAGGAAAGATCTATTTCTTTTAAACAAATGGTACATACAAATTGAGATCTGTGATTACAATTGTTGTATTGGCATATTTTGTTATTTGCGGTTTGTGAATTTGTGTTGATGATACTCCTAACCTGAATCCAAGAAAGAGATTTGATTTTGATTATCTGAAACTGTAAACAAAAAATATAATTCAAATACCCTCTTTTACATTCATTTAAGGCAGTCTTATTCAGTTTTGGTCACAGCCAGCCAGCCAGCAAAGGACTATTACATTGTAGTTTCCTTGCGCTTCACCTCTAAAGTGCTCACCACAACAGCTGTTCTCCATTACGGTGACTCATTTACCAAAGTTTCCGGTCCTCCCCCTGGTGGACCAACAATTGAGATTGCTTTGTCTTTGAACCAGGCTAGATCAATACGGTAATTCAAATTGCCTGTCAATTCTTTTAATCGATACTAATAAAGCGGGGATCATTTCTAATTTTACGTAATTTGTTGATTCTGAGATCAGTTGGAATCTGACAGCGAGTGGACCTAGACCTAATCCTCAAGGCTCATACCACTATGGAATGATCAAGCCATCTAGGACCATTATTCTTGCTAACTCTGCTCCATATATAAATGGCAAACTGAGATATGCTGTCAACGATGTATCATATGTTTCCCCAGACACTCCCTTAAAGTTGGCCGACTACTTTAAGATTGAAGGAGTCTTCAGCGTTGGAAGCATCCTCGACAGACCTTCCTGGGGAAATGGAGGATATCTTACAACCTCTGTCATGCATGTTGACTACTGATCTTTTGCTAAGATTGTGTTCCAAAATTGGTAGGATACTGTCCAGTCTTGGCACATTGATGGATATTCTTTCTTCATTGTTGGGTAAGTAACTTCGCGATTTTGGAGAAGTCGAGGTATTCATTCTTTCTTGACGATTTATTAGTTTGCTAATGCTGTGAATAAACAGAATGGATGGTGGACAGTGGACTCCTGCAAGTAGGTCAAGATACAATTTGAGAGACACAGTTGCCCATTGTACGACTCAAGTATTAAGACAAGACTTGTTAAACAACAAAGTAAATCTAGGTTCTTAGAGTTTTCTGTTACTAAGAATGTTGTTCTAATCACAGGTGTATGCAAAATCTTGACTGCAATATACATAGCTTTGGACAATATAGGAATGTAGAACATAAGGTCTGAGGAGTGGGCAAGCCAGTACTTGGGTCAGCAATTCTACTTAAGGGTTTACACCTCGTCTATCAAAATGTGGGAAGCAAGCCAGCAATATTAGCTAGCACAGCTAGCCATGGTAATAGTAAGGCCATACCGTATTGGAAGATTCTGGAAGAAGATGAGATGGAAGAAATGCCACATACTTTCTATTTTTTTGTTTTCTTTCTGTTGTAAAATTTGTTACAAGATTCTCCACTTGCTGTATAAATAAAGCAGGCGAGATCCATTGTACAGTTAGTAGAAGCAGAATTCATTTTGATTTGTATCTTCTTTACAATTAATGAAATCATTTTCTTCCTACATTTATCTTAACGTTTCCTTTTATATTTGTTATATGGTATCAGAGCCACGATGGCCCAAAATGAATCTTCAAATATCAATTATCATAAAAATCATTCCTCAAACGAAAACAATCAAAATCAACCTCCAATCACCATTATAGAACCTATTGATCCATCACAGCCAAACAATCCATTTTTATGGGAAAATTGCAGCCACGGTACCAAACCTTTCACTTTTTTTTGCAGACTTTGCCCAAATCTTTCATTTGTACCACCCACGATATCAAACGTTTCAAAAATATGCACCGGAGGTCCAAATGGACGGTTTCCGACCAGTCGACCGTTAGTTGACCAAGAATAGTAGATTTTGACCAATTTTGACAAAACTAGGAGGGGTAAAATGGTAACTTGACAATATTCACATTAAATAAATTAAAAAAAAAACTGAATATTGGAATCAGTTCTCCTTCCCAGCATCAGCAGTGCCGACACCACCACTAGCACACTGCTGGCCACCACCATCGTCGTCTCTTCCCATCACCACCGAAGAAGTTTTCGACTTAATCTGAAAATCCTCCCTGTATCCCCCATTTTTCTCAAGCAATTCCTCAATATACACAGTCGCAGTGCGGAGAATCCAGCCGTCTCTTTCATTTGAAGATTTGTAAATCCTCGAAGAACTATTCTCATAGAGCGCGTTGCAAATCATATTTTTGCTTCTAAGAATGGGTATTTTTCTTCGCAATTTATCCACTTCTTCTATGATTGAACCAGAAAAGGCTGAACGGTTTCGCACCTTTTGCTCCTCCTCAGTCCTGACTTCATGACCTACACTTTCTTTGTTTCCAGTTTTGCCGTCCGTCGCCACTCTCCATTTTCTCCTAACCTATACTCCCCAGCCCAGCCACAGTAAAAACCCCAGAAATCACAGAAAATGTAACTGGCTTGATTTTAATTTTCTTATTCTCCACAAACCAATCCGTCGAAACCCCTGTATTCTCGGGTTTTTGTGGGTTTGTGGAGAATCTTGGATTCCGAGCTTCTGGTATTGTACATTGACTGTTTAATGGAAACCCACAAAGTTTATCCCTGTTGGCAGGAAACATTTAATTTACGGCGGTGGTGGCAGGAGGAAGCGACCGCGGCGGCAGCCGGCAGTGTGCTGGTGGTGGTGCCGGCACTGTTTATGCTGGGAAGGAGAACTGATTCCAATATTTAGTTTTTAGTTTTTTTTTTAAATTTATTTAATGAGAAAATTGTCAAGTTACCATTTTACCCATCCTAATTTTGCCAAAACTGGTCAAAATCTACTATTCTCGGTCAACTAACGGTCAACTAGACGAAAACCGTCCATTTGGACCTCCGGTGCATATTTTTGAAACGTTTGGTACCGTGGGTGGTACAAATGAAATGTTTGGGTAAAGTCTGCAAAAAAGTGAAATGTTTGGTACCGTGGCTGCAATTTTCCCTTTTTTATTGGAGCCAATGAACATTCTGGGGCATTGCTTGTTACTCAGATGTTAGATTCCAACAACTATTACTCCTAGGCTAGGTCAATGAAAACGGGCCTTCGAATAAAAAACAAATTAAGATTCATCGATGGAAGTATTTGTGAGCCAGTTGATGTAGAAAGTCCCTTGATGGATCATTGGCTTCGATGCAATGACATTGTCATCACATGGTTACTGAACACCATGTCTGTTGACATCAAGGCCAACACCCTGTTTGCATAAACAACACACCAATTGTGGCTGGAACTTGAGCAGCGTTTAGCACAGCAAAATGCTCCCAGAATTTATGAAGTGAAGCAGGGAATCACATCCTTAATGTAGAAATAGGATACTGTAATTGTGTATTTCACAAAGCTGAAAAATCTTCTTGATGAACTGATGAATTACGAATCCATTCCCAATTGCACATGTGGAGGATTGAAAATTGTAGTGCTCAATCAACAGAGAGATTGGGTAATGAAGTTTCTTATGGGTTTAAATGACTCATTCAAGGGAATCACGGTACAGATACTTCTGATTAAGCCTTTCTCAAATCTGAACGAAGTATATTTAATCATTCAGCAAGAAGAGAAGATAAATATCTACTAAGGTTCTTAATGTTGAATCTATGCCTCTAATGTGAAGACTTGCTCCAAGAGGGACAGGAAGGCAGAACATGAGACCTCAGAAGAAGTACTTCTGTATCTTTTGCAAGATACCAGGTCACTCCATTGATTAAGGCTAATCCTGACAAACCAGTATGCTCATACTGTCAAATGCCTGGCCATTTAGTAGGCAAATGCTTCAAAATTCATAGATATCCCCCAGGCCACAAACTCTATGGAAGGTAAAGAAGCGTTACATCTTCTGCAAATCAGGTTGCAAGTCTTCTAGCTACTGGACATGAACAAGGAATTAACAATAGCCAAGTATCTCTAACTCAGGAGCAATATAATCAACTCATGGCATTACTCAAATTGTTGGGCACTCAGTCTCACATCTCTTCAGCAAATCAAGCGTAAACTCTCATACCATCTTCTTCAAACGAACCTGAAATGCCAAAGATTTTTGGTATTCCTTCTGTTCATCTACCTATATCACGAAGTTTCAAAGGGCTTATGTTATTCTATGGATCATGGACACTAGAGCCACAGATCACACGATCTGCTTTCCATCATTTTTTTTACTACTATCAAAGGAGAAGTTTCACACTCTGTTGCTCTCCCAAATAGAAATATAGTTCCTGACACCCATATAGGAACTGTTAAAATGACAGAGATAA
The DNA here is from genome assembly GCA_035079005.1 of Fraxinus americana. Classification (NCBI taxonomy): domain Eukaryota; kingdom Viridiplantae; phylum Streptophyta; class Magnoliopsida; order Lamiales; family Oleaceae; genus Fraxinus; species Fraxinus americana. The sequence goes on along the minus strand of CM068726.1, from coordinate 23,732,795 downwards.
TAACTTTGGATGAAGTTTTGTGTGTTCCATCTTTCTCCTTCAACCTTATTTTGGCCAGAAAATTAATACAAACATCAAATTCCCGTCTCATTTTCTCTTCCAAATTTTGTTTTGTGCAGGTCCTTTTAACTTGGAAGACGATTGGCATGGCTAAGGTGAGACATGAGCTGTACCACTTGCTACAAGATGAAGTCTCTCATGTAGCTTTAACAGACTATTTGCCTATTTTTATCAACAAAACTTCTACATCAGCGTCTGTCATCACTAAATCTAAAGAGTTCGATCTATGGCACTATAGGATGGGACATCCTTCAGATTCTATGGATCTATATAGATTCTATGGATCTATATGATGGCACTTAGTTCATTGTGATTTATGGGAACCACGTAACGAGATTGCTTATGATGGATCAAAATACTTTCTCACCATTGTTGATGATTTTAGCAGATGTACTTGGATTTAGATGCTCAAACTTAAATCTGAGGCTCTAACACTTTACAAAGTTTCTACAACATGATAGAAACCCAATTTGAAGTAAAAATTAAAGTGATTAGAAGTGACATTGGTGGAGAGTTTTATATGAAAGAATTCTACTCAAAAAAGGATCATACATCAAAAGACATGGTTGAAACACCTCAACAAAATGTAATAGTTGAAAGAAAATACCAACACATCCTAAATGTGGCTATAGCCCTAAAATTCCAAAGTGGGATTCCTATGAGGTACTGGAATGACTGTGTGTTGACTGCAGTTTTCCTCATTACTAGAACACATACTTCTCTTCTTAGAAATAAAACACCATTTGAGCTCTTGTTCAAAACCAAATCTACATATTCCTACCTTAGAGTAATTGGGTGCCTTGATTTTGCATCTAGTCTCACACATAACATGCATAGATTTGATCCAAGGGCAAGAAAGTGTGTCTTTCTATGATATCCTTATGGAGTCAAGGGTTACAAGTTGCTGGACCTTGAATCAAACTGGGTATTCATTTCTAGAATTGTTGTCTTCTATGAAGACAATTTCCTTTACAAAACTCAGAATATGAAACCTGATCAAATGTTGTAGACTAGCACACTCTTCCAAGTCCCAATAACTTAGTTGATTATCATCCAACAAATGTTGATTTGAACTACCCTGTAAATCAAACTTTTCAACCCTTAATAGAATCTGCAGGAAGCATACAACAGGTTAATGAGGCTCTTAATCCAAAATGTTTCAACTGAACAAAATAATCCTTTCCAAAACACTTCTATAACTCCCTATTATCCTCGTATGTCTACTAGAGTCAGGAGAGCTCCTTCATACTTGTAGGATTTTGTGTGTCAACAAGCTACCTCGCTAACCCATTTACAAGAGTTGGACAAGGATAAAAGTTTTGCCATAGAAGGTGCCCTTTTCCCTTTATGTGATACTCTGTCATATCACAAGATATCTGAATTATAGAAAGATTTTATCACATCTATCTCTGCACACACAAAACCTAATTCATATCAGGAGGCTATCAAGTGTCTAGAATAGAAATATGTCATGAATGCTGAAATAAAGGCTCTAGAGTTAAATGATACTTGGGTTGTGATAGACCTGCCTCCTGGAAAGATAGCTATAGGTTGTAAGTAGATCTACAAAATAAAGTTCAAAGCAGATGGAACAGTAGAAATGAAGAAAGCTAGGCTAGTAGTAAATGGATATACCCAAGTTGAAGGTCTTGACTACCATGAAACCTTTTCACCTGTGGCAAAGATGGTGACTGTGAGGACTCTGCTTGCTGTAGTAGCAATCAAAGGATGGCATTTAAATCAATTAGATGTTAACAATGCATTCTTACACAGTGAATTGAATGAGGAAGTTTATATGGAACTTCCACCAGGTTATCCTGCAAGTGATCAGGGAAAGGTATGCAAACTTAACAACAGTTTGTATGGACTAAAACAAGCCTTTCGACAATGGTACTCAAAGTTGTCCTCTTTTATTGTTCGACAAGGAATTTAGCAATCTAAGTCAGACTATAGCATGTTCACAGGAAACACGAAGGACTCATTTACAGTTATACTGGTGTATGTGGATGATGTTATAGTAGCATGTAGCAATATGGAAATTATTCACTCTCTAAAAAATTCACTTGATGAAATGTTCAAAATCAAGGACTTAGGCACTTTGAGATATTTCCTTGGCATAGAGGTGGCAAGATCAAAAAAGGGAATCCACATTTGTCGAAGGAAATATGCATTGGATATTTTGACTGATTCGAGAATGATTGGGACAGTATCAGTGAAGGTGCCACTAGATCAAAATGTCAAGATCTCTAAAGACCAATGAGAACTCTTATTAGATCCTTCTATCTATAGAAGACTTATTGGGAGATTGCTATACTTGATTGTCACAAGATCGAATCTAGCATACTTAGTCATATATGCAAAGTCCTATAATACTTCATTTGAATGCTGCCTATAAAATGTTAAGGTATATTAAAGGAGCACCAGTCCATGGGTTGTTGTTTACTTCGACATTAGCCTTCCAAATTAGAGCATACAATGACTCAGATTGGAGGGCATGTTTGGATACGCGAAAATCAATAACTAGATATTGCGTTTTCATTGGCGCATCTTTGGTATTTTGGAAATCAGAGAAACAAGATACCATATCTAGATCATCAGCAGAAGTTTAATACAGAGCAATGGCTGGCTTTTGTTGTGAACTGTCCTGGCTTAGATATTTGTTGGATGACTTACAAGTAGCTCATCCTCAAGCTGCCTTGCTGTCTTGTGATAATCGGGCAGCACTACATATAACAGCCAATCCTGTCTTCCATGAGAGAACCAAGCATATAGAACTTGATTGTCACCTGGTTTGTGATAAAATTCAAGAGGGAAGCATAGTTACAAATTATTTGAAAAGTGATTCATAAGTTGTAGACATATTAACGAAGCCATTGTGTTCAAGTAGTTTTTATTCCCACAAGTTCAAGATGGGAGTAAAGACATCTGCTCTCCATCTTGTGGGGGCAATCAAAATGTGGGAAGCAAGCTCGCAATACCAGCTAACATAGCTAGCCGTGGTAACAGCAATGCCAGACCGTATTGGAAGATTCTGGAAGAAGATGAGATGGAAGAAATGCCATATGCTTTCTGTTTTTCTGCTTTCTTTCTGTCGTAAAATTTGTTACAAGATTCTCCACTTACTGTATAAATAAAGTAGGTGGGACCCATTGTATAGTTAGTAGAATCAGAATTCATTTTGATTGGTATCTTCATTACAATTAATGAAATCATTTTCTCCCTACATTTAACTTAACGTTTCCTTTTATATTTGTTATACTATCGACTTCATGGAGGGACGAATATCCTATCCCAAGGAATGCTCTCCTTTGTGGCCGAGCAAGAGGGCGCCACACTAGACCGCTATGATGGCCTAAAATCTTTCACGAGAGGGTGACCGGATTCATAGGGAGGGAAATGCACAATGGTAACTTAAGCAGCTCAACTCGAGCTATGAGTTATATTGATTCATTTGTGATAAAATCAAGGAATTGGAAGGCTGTAATTAACAAACTGAAGCTGTAAATAAAAAACAGAAATGAAAATGACAGAAGAAACAAACGGGATAGACCTGCTGAAGAATAACAGCAGGGAAGATGATGAAATCTTATTCATTCAACTTGAGGAAAATACATTGCAATCCTATTCTATTTATAGAGGAAATACTAAGCAATTATCTAACAAATCTAACAAGATAACAAACTTAAGAAGAGACTAGAAGGAACTAGAATAAACTGAAGTAAGCTGGGACTGGAACGTGTGAACTGGTGAACTGCAGGAGCTGGTTTTGCTGGGAACGTGAGTTGCTGAAGTTAACTGATCTGGTGCCTTTGCTGGTCTTGCTGATTTTGGTAAGTGGAGATTAATATTCCAACAATTTGAGTATTCATCACTTGCATCAATTTTCAAAATTGATTTTGTTTCAATTATTGGAATAATTTGATGATTAATTTAGCCAATCAGTCCTGATGTTAGATGTCATACACAAACGAAATTGTTCTGTCTAGTTACCTTAAAAAATAACAGTAATTTTACCACTCCTGTGTTTCTAATACATTTTTTTACAGTGATTTTTTTTCTTTATTTAACGGAGCCATTTCTTGGACCTAGCAGATAATGTGGGTCTAGACATTAAATTTGTGAGGATGATTCTCGTATCCATTTACCACAAACGGGATTGTGTGCTCTCAATTTTCAATTGACAAGACAACCAACTTATAGAAACTATTAATAATTACTGTGGGGTAATTCTATTACTTCAATTTTGTATAAATGCACTATCCTTTAAGGATTTTGCTACTTATACATCAAAATTGTATATAAGAGATTACATAATATGATGTGGAGGAATAATATTGGATGAAAAAATTGATTGTGTTTTAAATTAGCTAACGATAGGGTGCGATGTAGCATTATGTAACCCTTGATGTAATTGTATCAAGATTCATATTTAATTGTATTAAAAGTCTTAACTTTTACTCGTATATTTATTATCAATTGTTTATTAATTAGCACATATAATCTTTAACGATGCTTTTATCTAAAAATTTTGTTAGCATACTTTAACATAAGAAAAATATTTAGTCGTACTTTTGCTTTTTATTTAAAAATACGATCCATGCCTCACACAGTCCATCACAACGAATATTTTCCCTCCCCCCAACTTTGAAACCGCATTCGCATTTTATCCCAAGTCCCAATATGCAATTTGATTCAAGTTCATTAATTTTGGCACTTGAAATTAAGAAAATTCTAAATTTGTGAACGTAAGAACCTTAGAATTCCACCACAGTTGACATTGTCTTCTTGCGGCTATGACATCTAGCGTTCAGGTCCGGTTCTGGCCCACCTTGGGGCTCAAGGTATAAGGGAGCCTCAAATTTTTTTTGAAAACCCAAAACAATTATCCCTTATGAAATGTGCAAATTACACCTAGTACTAATATAAATTTTAATTTCAATTTTACTACCCACTTTTTTTTATTCTGAAAGTACATTTAAGGGGTAAATGAATAAATTTTAATAAATAAAAATAACATAAAGCAGCTTGATTATTGGAACATTTCAAGAGTAATTAGTTACAATAACATATTTTTTTTGTTGTTTTATATAATACGTATTATATATGATATATAAAATTTTTTGTGGTATATCATAAAATATTTTAATTTAATGGGTAAATATGATTTTTTCTTCTTGAATATGAAAACCGATTGTCGAACAAATCAAATGGTGAGCGAGTACCATAAATCTAACGTTTCCCATCATGAAAAATTGTTTAATTCGACCACGTTTGATGCTAATACGCTAGTAAAAAAAAATTATGTGTAGGGACATCATGATAATTTTTTGTCTAGGTATCAAAATTTTTAGGGCTGACCTTGTTAGCGGTGGACGTGTCATCACCTAAGTGACGATGTAATTGATGCGTTAAATGTGTCATTGGTTCAGTTGGTTCGATGAATGTAGAATTTATCAAAATTAATGATCAATTTATGTTACTTTAAATTCCAGCCAGATTAGAGGGACAAATGCTCTCTAGAATCAAGACTTTGGAATTTTAGGATTTTTGGTATGTTTCCCCAAGGAGATGCATTTGCTATACGATTATGTCACCCCCACCTCTTTATTTGTCCTTTCCTATTATTTTCTCATTTTTTATTTTTTTTATTCTTGGATAGTCAATTGAAAAAATTATGATTTAATTAACTTGGTACGGAAGCGTTTAGAAATTCTTATAATAAGAATTAAAAATAAGAATTATATTGGAATAATCTTGATTTGTATTGATATATGATTGATTGATTAAAAAGTGTACAATACCTCTATATTTATAGGCAAAATTATCTCTAATCCTATTAATAAAAGGAAACTCAAATAAGGAAACTAAATTCTAAAAGGAAATAAACTAATCCTAATCTAAACAAGATTTATGAATAAACCTATTACAACTAGAAAAGGAAATTAGAAAAGATAGCCCCCTCCACTTGAATAAAACTCGCCCTCGAGTTTTGTGGATGTAAGGAAAACTCATTTGGAGGAAAGTATTCGAAAATATCAGTAACATTGAAAGTATTAGAAATGTTCATATCAGCGGGAAGGTCAACTTTGTAAGCATTATCACCAATATTTTGAAAAATGCGAAAATGACCAATCTTCTTATCTTTAAGCTTATTGTAAGTGCCAACAGGAAAACGATTTTTGTGGAGATGGATCATCACCAAATCACCTTCGTTGAACAGTTTAAGGCGTCGATGTTGATCTGCAGCAGTCTTGTAATGAATATTAGCATCTTCTAAATTTTGTTTTACTTCGTGATGAATTCTTTGAATACGTTCAGCAAACTCTTCTGCATTAGAATTGACATTCGGAAGTCGAATCAAATCTACTGTATGTCTTGGAACACTAGTGTAAATGACTTCAAATGGAGTCTTCTTGGTGGATCGATTAAGCATACTATTAAAAGCAAATTCAATCTGTGGAAGGGCAACATCCCATTGCTTTGGTTTATCTCCACTGACTGCTCGAATCATATTTCCAAGAGTTCGATTAGCCACCTCTATTTGTCTATCCGTTTGTGGATGACTCGCGCTACTAGACTTTAAAGAAGTGTAAAATATTCTCCAATGTCCTCCAAAAGTGACTTAGAAACTTGACATCTCTATCAGAAGTTATAGAACGAGGAATGCCGTGTAGGCGAACGATCTCACGAAAAAATAAATTAGCCACGTAAGAAGCATTTGCAATTTTCTTACAAGGAAGGAAGTGAGCCATTTTCGAAAATCAATCAATTACAACCAAAACAGAATCAACTCCTCGTTGAGTTCGTGGAAGACCGAGAACAAAATTCATAGTGAGATCTTGCCATATTGTTTCTGGAACAGGTAATGGGGTATATAGTCATTATTTTGAGCTTGTCCCTTAGTTTTCTGACATATTGGACAACGCTGAACAAAACGATCAATGTCTCTATTTAGCTGGGGCCAATAAAATCTTTTTTCAACCAAATTGATTGTCTTATCTCGACCTACATGTCCTCCTAATCCGCCTGCATGCAATTCTCGAATCAAGTGCTCACGCAAAGAAGAACGAGGAATGCATAATTGCGTTCCTTTAAATAAGAATCCTTCCTTAAGTAGGTAATCGGGTATAACTTCTCTATGACTGCATCGAGTCCATATATCATCAAAATCCTTATCAGTTGTATAAAATTCCTTTAAGCAATCGAACCCAACTACTTCTGTACTAATTGTAGCTAAAAGAGATGCTCGTCGACTTAAAGCGTCTGCTACTTTATTCTGTTGGCCTGATTTATGCTTTATAGTAAAAGTGAATTTCTGTAAAAAGGTGATCGATCGAGCGTGCATTCGATTCATTGTTTTTTGAGAATTGATAAATTTCAAAGCTTGATGATCCGTAAATAACACAAATTCTCGTTGTATCAAGTAATGTTCCCAATGCTTTAAAGACCGAATAACGGCTTAAAATTCTAACTCATAAGTAGTCCACTTTTGCCGAGACTCATTAACCTTTTCACTGAAAAATTCGAATGGGCGACCTTCTTGAGATAATACTGCTCCAATTTCCATAACTGAAGCATCACAATCAACTTCAAATACTTTTTCGAAGTTAGGTAGTGCCAACATCGGTGTAGTACATAACTTGATTTTTATTGTCTCAAAACTATTTTCTTGTGATTTGCCTCACTGAAATTTACCCTTTTTTCAAGCAATCGGTAATAGGTGCCATGATTGCACTGAATCCTCGAATGAAACGCCTGTAAAAAGTTGCTTGTCTATGAAAGTTTTGAACTTCTCTCACAATTTTAGAAGCTGGCCATTCGCGTATTGCTTTCACCTTTGTTTCATCAACCTGGATACCATCTTTTCTCACCATAAAACCAAGAAATAAAAGTTGATCAGTCATAAATATGCATTTTTTGAGATTGGTATACAATTTATTATCTCGCAGGACGGAGATAATTTCTTTAAGATGTGATAAGTGCTCATCTTCATTCTTGCTGTAGATAAGAATATCATCAAAATAAACCACTACAAAATTTCCTACAAAAGGACGAAGAACTTGGTTCATTAATCGCATGAATGTGCTTGGTGCGTTAGACAGCCCAAATGGCATCACTAACCATTCGTAGAGACCATCCTTAGTTTTGAAAGCTGTCTTCCACTCGTTGCTAGTTCGAATACGGATTTGATGATAGCCACTCCGTAAATCAAGTTTGGTGAATACATCTGCCCCTTGTAATCTGTCGAGCATATCATTAAGACATGGGATGGGAAAACAATACTTGATTGTTATTTTATTAATAGCACGAGACTGTCTATACACATTCGCCAACTGCCATCCTTATTTGGAGTGAGTAAAGCGGGAAATGCACAAGGACTCATGCTCTCACGGATCAATCCTTTATCAAGTAACTCATTAACCTGTCGCTGCAACTCTTCATGTTCAACTGGGCTCATTCGATAATGTGGTAAGTTAGGCAAACTAGCTCCAGGTGCTAAATCAATATGATGTTGAATGTTTCACATAGGGGACAACTCGTTTGGTAACTCTTCAGGTGCTATATCAGCAAAATCAGCAAGTAAATTTTGAACTTTGTCGAGAATCTGTATAGTTGCTTCCAAGTGACCTTTAACTACTAATGTTAATATAGTGCTCGACTCTTTTACTTGGTCAAAGAATTCTGGGCCTGATATGTTGGTAAAAGTGGTTTATCTTCCTTGATATATTTTCCAAAGGTTGAGATTGTGGTACTAGAACAATCTTCTTATCAAACCACCAAAATATGAAAGTGTTATCTCGCCCCTTATAAGTGGCATCAACGTCATAGTACCATCGACGACCCAATAATATATGACAAGTATCCATATCCACCACATCGCACATGATCTCATCTTTGTAATATTTCCCAATCAACAAAGGAACCTTACAGATCTCTAGAACTTGAACTTATGGGCCTTTTTTAATCCATGCAATCTTGTATGGAGAAGGGTGTTTCTCAGTCTTCAGATTTAGAGTTTTTACCACTGCTTTGGAAATGACGTTCTTACGACTACCGCTGTCAATGATTACGTTGCATACCTTACTACGAATAGTACACTGAGTTCGGAAGATTTTGTGTCGTTGTGAGTTATCAGGATTTTTAGGTGCAAGTAAAAGGCGTTGGACAATGCACGCCAACTCTTCCCAGTATCTGCATCTGCAACATTACCACCCTCATAGTTATCGTCTTCAAAATTTTGTTCATCACTTTTGCCCTCTTCTACAATGTTAATGGATCGCCTGTTTGGACAATTATTTGAAAGATGTCCTGGTTGGTTACACCGATAGCACTTTCCAAGATTAATACGCGCATAAGGGTCATTATTTGTTCGTTGCTGTGCTTGGTTTCTATTTTGGATGTTAGATTGAACATGAGCTGAAGTCTACGTTGATTCTGTGTCGAATTCTGAATTGGCGTGGTACCCTTACTGTTATTATTATTGTTGCCTGATGTCGTTGCACCATTTGGAGTAGAATAAGTTTCTTGAATTGGTCGTCGAAAATTGCCTTGAGTACGGTTGTGGTCCTATTCATCTGATTTTCCACTTTCATTGCTAAATTGACTGCATATGTCATGGTCCAAACCTCCTGAAGAGCTAGTCGATCTTGAATGACTAATTTTAGGCCTCATATATATCGAGCAATTAATTGGGCTTCTATTTCAGATAAATTAACTCGGGCATTTAAACGATAGAATTCCTCTGTGTACTCGTTTACTGTTCGATTGTTCTGTCGACAATTCTGATATTGCTGTACAAAAATTGCTCATAATTTGGAAGGAGAAATCGTCTTTGCAATAACCGTTTCATCTTGTGCCAAATTTTGCACACATTGTTTTCCTTGTCGTTGACGATTAAATTAAAGTTGTTCCCACTATACCGAAACTCCACCCTTTAATTTATACGCCACGAGCTTAACTTGGCTTTGTTCCGAGATATTCAAATAGTCGAAAAAAAATTCAACGGTATGGATCCAATCCAAAAAATCTTCAATATTTAATCAGCTGTCAAAATTTGGCAAGTCCATCTTCATCTTAAATTCTTGAACATTTGTACCCCAATTATTAGTCCTTGGTCGAAACTTATCTTCTTCTTTGGATGAATAATCGAAACCCCGTGGCCTTCTTTGTTGAAAGCCTCTATCCCTCGGCTGAAAATTAGGACCTCGATCAAAATTAACTCATCGATCAACATTGTAAGTACGATCAACATTATAGCATCAGTCAAAATTGTGTGGGTCAAAATTGACTCCTTCCCTGAAATCAAATCGCGTCTTTGCCTCTCGCTCAAGATTTTTTGTCGGAGCTCGCGGTCGGTCACTGAGTTCCTCATCGCTGCCGATTGGAACCCTTCGTCGGAGGTTACCTTCATCTCGCCCGTTTCTTCGCTCGTAGAACCGTAGAGGGGTAGTCTCGCAAGGGTCGCGATTCGCGACTAGGTTCGCGTGCCAGGCAACTCGATCATGGATTTCTGGGTTCTGCTGCCGAAGTCAATTATCTGCAAGGGTCCAGAGTCCTTCCCCCACACCTGGGTCGAGGTGGGGCTGGGTAATAGGGCGCGTCTCCTTCCTTGCTGGAATCCCATGATTTCTCACATTCAAGTTAGCATCTTCTTCCTCATCTCGGAATCTGAGTTGATATCTCTCTGTACATATTTCTGCCCACCTGTCTGTTTTGCCCTGGGTGCATGATGCCTCTCAATAGTCATCGCAGTTAGCATCTGCGTGATATTGCGAAGAGCTTCATTCATCCCTTCTAGCTCAATTTTTTCAAACCTCCATTTGTTGTCGATGGTTTGTTTACCACTCGAACCGTCCTCAGCCATCAGATTGAGGTGAATTCTTTGTTCTGATACCAATTTTGGTGCGGAAGCATTTAGAAATTCTTGTAATAAGAATTAAAAATAAGAATTATATTGGAATAATCTTGCTTTGTATTGATAAATGATTGATTGATTAAAAAGTGAACAATACCTCTATATTTATAGGCAAAATTATCCCTAGTCCTATTAATAAAAGGAAACTAAAATAAGGAAACTAAATTCTAAAAGGAAATAAACTAATCCTAATCTAAACAAGATTTAAGAATAAACCTATTACAACTAGAAAATGAAATTAGAAAAGATAATTTAAAAAAGACAAACTCCTAAATAAAGTGGAACTATTAATTGTAATTGTGATGTACTACATCATAACTTTTAACCATTTTTTTTACCATATAAGTACTTAAAATTTGTCTATTAGGTTAAAATGAAAGCCAAATAATGACAAAATTAATTTGGCAATCTAGAGGAGAAATCAAGGAATATATGTGTTTAATCATTTCATTTAAAAATTGAACCTCTCGCAAAGAGGTTACATTTATTTATATAAATTGTCTTTATTTCGTCGCCTCGCATGATTTTTAATTAAAGGCCTAAAATGTGCACCATTTTCAGACGTTACATTTGATCCTAGAATTTTGTCTAGTGTCACACTTATTTAAATTTTATCTTTAATACATTGTTTTTGTTGAAATATATTATAATTTGGTATATTGGAATACGATAACAATACTCACAGTAATTGTAGTAGAAAAACCCACTAATATTTACAGTAATTGTAGCAGAAAAACCCACTCGATATTGAACGATTGTCAAAAGTGCCACATACCATAAGGTTTGATAATAATAATGCTATTTATCACTACACGTGATAATCGCCCGACTTTATACAATTGCATTAAATGATAGGTCCAAAATACAATGGAATATAGAGACGACCAAATTTACTGATATTATTTTTGGTCAAGTAAATATCGTGATGATAAATAGTATCACTCTTGATATTCTTAAAAATCGTGTTTGCATTTTATCCAAAGTCCAGATTTCAATTTGGTTCTGGTTCATTAATTTTGGCACTTGAAACTAAGAAAATTCTAAAATTTGTGAACATAAGAACCCTATAATTCCACCACAGTTGAAGCTATCTTGCTATGGCTGTCAGGCTGTGACATCTAGCGGTCGATGTGTCATCATGTAAGGGACGACGTGTGATTGATGCATTAAATGTGTGATTTTGTGATTAATTTTGTTGGTTTCGACGAATGTAAGAATTCCAGCCGGTTTAAAGGGAGGAGGAATGCTCTCTAGTATATTCAAGACTTATGGCATTTTAGGATTTTTGGTATGTTTTCTTGAGGAGATGCATTTGCTATACGATTATGTCACCCCCACCTCTTTTTTTACCATTTCTTTTACCATATAAGGACTTACAATTTTTCTATATATTACGTTAAAAATGAATGCCAAATAATAACAAAATTAATTTGGCAATCTAGAGTAGAATTCAAGAAAAATAGGCGTGTTTAATCACTTCATTTAAAAATTGAAGCTCTCACAAAGAGGTTACGTATATTTATTTATTTAAATTGTCTTCATTCCATCGTCTCACATGTTTTTAATCAAAAGGCTTAAAATGTACACTATTTTTAATAAATAGATAGACGTTACATTTGATCTTAGAATTTTGTCTAGTATACTATATTTAACAAAGTTGTGTAAAAGTCAAGATTATAATTTGGTATATTCGAATACGATCACTATATTTACCGTAATTGTAGCAAAAAAACTTACTCGATATTGAACAATTTCCAAATGGCCACACACCATACGGTTTGATAAGAATAATGATATTTATCACCACGAGTGACAATTGTCCGGATATTTACAATCGCATTAAATAACAGGTCAAAAACCTAATGAAATATAGAGATGCATGACCCAATTTATTGATATCATTTTTTGCCAAGTAACCATCGTGATGATAAATAGTATTATTATTCTTGATATTCTTATTCTATGCTCAGAACTATTAAAAGAATTTCGTACTCTATATTCAAATTTCGTACTAACAATCAAAATATGATCGTGTTGCCGGTGGAAGACCGAGGCTAAACAGACCAACTAAAGTTACCAAATATTTACCATAATAAACACAATTCCCTATTCAATAAATTTCGCATTGGCCTTTTATAATTTATTGCATTTTTTGATGTAACCATTAGCTGTTCATAATTAATATAATAGTTGAACCTCACCAAATAAGAAAAACCCCATAAATTCTTATTAGTAATTAACTTAAATTTTTTGTGGATTCATTTTTTAAGGGTAAGCAAGAAAGTTTCATTACGGCAAATTACCCAAAACTACAGACACAAAAAACATAGCATACGATCGACCCAACTACGTATATCCTGAAATAGTAGCGAAAGAAGCACATCGAGGAGCATAGAGCCAAGTGCCACCGCCAACTTCCTAAAGAAGTTTTATAATGTTACTTATAAGCCTACAACGGGATAAATCAAATTGAACCATCACATTCAATATAAAACATTAAACGTGAACCAAAGCTTTAAATAACATTCCTCGTGTAGTTTCACGATCTCGACATTACCAAAACCATAATTAAAATCTTATCTATTTTACTGTCTCGACAGCTAAGATGCCAGACTTGATCCGACTAAGATACCTGTTTGATAGCAAATTTTTCCCCGGAAATTTTTTTTCCACCTTTTGGAGGAAAACTTTTTCTTGTTGTTTTGGTTGGAATTGATTTTCCAGGTTCTTAGGCTTTTTTTTTTTTACAATTGAAAAAAATTTTAGACACAATGATAAATTTTTTTTTTTCACTTTTATTGACAATTTCCACGCAAAACAAAGTCAAACGAATAATATTCGGTATGGTAATTTTTTTTTTCATTTTTTTTTGGCAATTAGAACAAATTTTAGACCTAATGGTAGAAAAAAATTATCACTTTAATGGATAATTTCCATAAAAAATGATGTCAAACGGACACCAAACTTTCAACATTTTTCAGGTGGAAATTATACAAATCAAACACAATTAATTACAATTTTCAGTAAAACAATTTTTAGATAATTCAATTCCCTTTAAAAATTTTTTTTTCCACCAATTTTCCACATTTGCAATCCAACGGACCCTTAAAGTTTTCACTCGATTTTCACCCAATCATGAATGCATATTTGAACTTATCCAAGGGTCCAGAATTCCGTGGAGAATTTTTTGCTATACAATCAAATTTCAAAAGACTAAACTGACCCTGAAACCCTCTAAAAAGCTGCACAAATAGACAAAATATGACAACAGTCATCCCAAATATTTAGGGTGTTTTTTTATTGTAAGGGTGAAAAATGAGTGAAAAGAAAATAATTTTCAAAGAAAATAATTGTCTAAAAAATATTTTGTAGGAAATTGTTAATTAAATGTGTTTGATTAGTATAATTTTTTACCTGGAAAATTTTTGAAATTTTGGATTTTTTTGTTCACGTTTGGCTTTATTTTACATAGAAATTATCCAATAAATTGAATTTTTTTTTTTTTAACAATTGGTTATGAAATTTGTTAACATTGCCAAAAAGTTAAAAAAAAAAAAAAAAAAATTTGCTCGAAAACTATTTTTTCATCAAAGTTTAGTGTTCGTTTGGATTTTTTTTTTTTTATACTTGGTTATGAAATTTATTAACATTGTCAAAAAGTTGAAAAAAAAAATTTTTTTTTTTCCCAGAACTTGGAAAATGCTTGGCAAAATAATGGCTATCAAACATGGCCTTATTCTCTTTTGTAGTGACATAGACTAACTCGCAAGGAAGAAAATTCTCTAATGGATTTTCCCAATTCCCTCTCGACTCCTAACATCAAAGATCGAAATGAATTCTACGTTAGGGCCGTTTCACGGTGGCCGATGGAAAACAAGCCGGCCACGACCATGCCGGTTCGACCGGCCGGTGTTAGGCCTTATGTTAGGTCGAAAATGCCTCGATTGAGATGGACAGAGGATCTTCATCAATGCTTTGTGCGCGCTGTTGAGCGACTCGGTGGAGAAGACAGTAAGCTTCAAATTCCTTGATTTTGCATGTGCATGGAAATAGAGAGTAGAAACTTTACTGTGTGATTAACCAGATATTAAATATAATTCAGTTGAAATTAATTAATTAATTAATTTTGTTAATGTTTTCTGGTAGGAGCAACTCCAAAAATGGTGCTGGAGTTGATGAATGTGAAGGGGTTAACAATTACTCACGTAAAGAGTCACCTTCAGGTTGAAGACAAAAACCCTCCTTTGTCACCATGGAAGAATTTTTGTATTATGACATAACCTGTTTTTACTATTTATGAATAAATATAAAATATATAGATTTTCGTGTACGTAATCTAATCTCTCATTAATCTCTCATGGACAGATGTATAGAAGCACAAAGCATGAACATATGTTACAAGGTATGAACACAAACACACACACTACTACCAAATCATATAAGTGTATACACAAATATAAAAAAATTAATTATTTTTCAGAACTTTCATCTCAACTTATCTATTCCATTGAATGTTTGTGTTCATTGACGATATATTTTTGTCGTCGTTTGTTAAATTTTGTTGTTTAATCACAACTGTTGTTGACGTTCTTACCCAAAAAAGACACTTTCGTACATGTATTTTAGTTGAGTTATGCAATATAACACTAGAGGTTCTTAACACCAGTTTAAGTGACAGTAGGGTTATTATCACATTGTCAAATACTGTTCATATACATTCTTATTCATCGAACAATGTGAAAAATAGCCCAACTACCACTTAGAGTGGTGTTACGATGCTAAATAACATTATTTATTATAACTAGACTAATTAATGTTATTTATTAATGGCGGTGATGAACATAGTTTATGTGATAGTGACGTCGGTGTCGATTGCCCAATGCAATTGCAATGTAGTTTTATGCATTGGATAATAAGACATTATCTCATTTTCACTTAGATTGTTGGTCACCGTGGTTATAATAACATTATTCTATTAATTAATATTGGATATTTAGCCCCAATTTGGTTTCACTAAAATGTGGATTAAAATTCAATTCAAAGTTAACACTATAATTTTAATCACACATTTCATATGATGGGACCCACGACTTCTTTAATCATACATTCTATCAATTTTCATCAAAATTTATTAAAAATCTGATTTTTTATCTAAATGAAACGGGGGCTTAATGTGAATTTAAAGTGATACTGATTAATCTTGCTTTGCCAAATTAAAATCCCTGTGGCATTCTTAATGTGACGAGTCATGTAAAAGACAATTCTGGTCAACTGATTTTGTATTCAATCCACTTGTAACCGGCGATTGAGCACTGCCACTGAAACCCATATGCACATAATGTCTACAAAACTACGAGTTTTTCTTCTTTAATCACGTGCAGTTCAACATATTCAACACGTCTTCACATTTTTCTTTGTATAAATTAAACGATTTACACAGCTAATACTAATATTTTGAGATGACAATACATATTGAAGAGGCAGTTGAAATCTTGGTGCCTAACGTAGGGTTTATTGTTGCAGAAGCAGCTGAAGCTGTGGGTATGAACATGAATGTGCAATAGACTCATTCAAATTGTTCACACAGTTCAGGTCCCTCCTATTCCCAGCAAACAAACCATCAACAATGTTACCGTCAGGGGTTCATTAGTAACAACATGATTCACAATGAAAATCGCGGGAATTGTTACGATTTGGAGATTGTCCCAAAAGCCTCCACCAGGCCAGCAATATGGTTTCATCAAACTTCCATTTCATTGTTCTTCTGTTTAGTACGATTATTAGTAGCATTATATTTCAGCGTTCTAAGAAATTACTAGGTATGATTTTGTCTATGCTTTGATTTGAAGGCAAGAGCTCCGACAGAAATCAGATGAAAGGAACACTTTTCTGCCATTATCATACTCCAATGTAACAACACAAGGACATGAACATGGATTCAATGTTTCAACATCTATCATGTTCAAGGAGTTTCTGTGCAGCTCCAATTCTCAAGTAATAATTAAACATTTCTTTTAACTCATTCTCACACTCACCCCTGCATCCAATTTAGCAAGAATCAAGAATGTCCCAATGAGGAAATTCAGTGGCTCTTAACTATATATGCATTATATTTCCGGGGTGGTGAGAAGAAACAAATGTTGGCAGAAGTGCAGGATGGTAAGAGTTTCAAGTGGCTTCCAAATTCCTTGGCAGAAGAATCTGTGGGTACTTTGCCTTTGAAATTAGCTTTAGAATCATCCATCTCCACAGACGGTGCCAAAGATGTTTCTCTTGAGCTGACTCTTGGTTCATCTGTATCACATAAAGATAACTTATTAATTAGTCAAGAATTTAAAACCTATGTAAACTTGGTTTTTCATGCAGGAAGTATTTATTTGAAGTGAATATTAGATCTGTAATATAATTTTAATTTCCTCATTTTAATTTGCATATATCTTGAAAATCTCTCTCGTTTAAGCGAATGCATCGATTGGATGGACCAAAGAAGGAAGGGTGGGTGTTGTAGGTTGAGTCGAGTCTAGTGTAGCGGCAAGTATCTAATTCTTGTCTTATGTGTCAGGTCTTGGTTGAACTCGCCTTTCCAATCCGATTTTGATAACATTCTGCATGGATTATATTTATAGCTTCTAATAAGTAAAATAAATTCACAAATATAAAATGAAGCGGTATTTTAATTTGGCTAGAATTAGGATAATCATCAAGGAAATTGTTAAAGCATGGATTTTGGCTGGTTATTTAATAGTTGCTGTACAATGACATAATTTTGCAAAACTATAAAAATTTGGAAAATTTATTTATCTTTACTTGTCAAAGACTGAAACTAATATACACAATATAATGAGAATTCATTCTACATTCAAAATGGTGGCCAAGATTATCCTTCTGTTGGTTATTGCTGCATTTGTTTACACCAATGCCAGGATCATTCCCATAATAAGAATGCAGCTGATGAGCCGAGGACATTCTTTCACCACCACTTTCTTCTTTATGGCCGGGATTTTGGAGGGCAAGGTGGATTTCGAGGCGGAGCCGGCCTGGGTGGTGGAGAAGCAGGGTTTTGGTGCAGGTTGTGGTTTTGGAGGTGGATGTAAGGATTTTAATTGAACATGTAGGCTTATATGTGAAATATTGTGTATTAAATTAAGTGGAAATTACACCAAACCATACTTTAAGTATTCAAAATTCTAAAATCAGATTCGAAATTTGATATTTCAAAAATCAAAAGCTTTTTTATATTAATATTTTTATAAAATAAATATATTTATTAAATATATATAATCCAATACACAATTTCACAAACCCTAATTACTCACTCTTCCCTCCTCTCTCTCTCTCTCTCTCTCTTTCGAATCCACCGGACTGCAACCCGTCGCCTCTCTTTCTCTACATTTCTCCCGTGACGGCACAGCCCATCGCCTTCCTCCATTTTCTCTCTACGTAACCCGTTGCCGCCCATCGTCTTCGCCTGACCATCACCCGCCGTCTTCGCCCACTGCCGGAGACCACTCTCCCTCTCTATCTTCTTCCTCTCATATTTTTGGGGGTTGTTTTCGAGTCGACTTGGCCTGTCAAAATATGAGCGCCAGCAGGTGGTGGAGGTGGCCGCGACTGATGCGAAGTTATCATAGCGTCGATCTGAGCGCCGACAAGTGGTAGAGATGACTGATTTGTGTTATTTGTGTGGTGGTGCTGGAGATCGATGCTGTGAGATGGGTGACTGCTGCGAAGTCGTGAAATGATGGGGGTGTACACGTGTGACTGATGGCGTTGGCTGTGCACGGGCGGCTGATCGCAGCGGTGTCGAAAGACGATTTGTGTGGTCGAACTTGCCGTCGTAGAAAATTTGGGGAGGGATCTGAAGTTTTTTGGACAATGGTGGCGTCGGTAAATTGAACACTGCTAGTGCTGTTACTGTTGGGAGCACAATCCGGAGGCTGAGGGAGCAGACAGAGAGTTAAATCTAGTGAATTTTGTGTTAGATTTCTGCATTCGTGTGCGTCTCTACTTTTACATTTTGTGTTTTTCAACACTGGGGGTGTGGTGTTTGACGGTGGTGTGGTTTGGTTATTGATGGTTTAGTTTTTGATTTGTAACCGGGAAATAAGTTGTGACCAATAATTTGATAATACGTGACCAATGAAATAAACTGGTGTCGACGACGACGACGACGTGGCTGGTGGCAGTGATGACTCAAGAGGTAGTGGTCACGGGGGTGGTCACAGGGGTGGTTACAAAAGTCAGTGGTGGTCACGGGAGTGGTTATAAAAGTCGGTGGTGGTCACGAGGGTGGTCACAAAATTCGGTGATGGTGACCTTAAAATTGTGACTAAAAATTAATCTGTGACGGGGGTGGTCACAGAAATTGGTGGTGGTCACAAAAAAATCTAACTGTGACCTTAAAATTGTGACTAAAAATTAATACGTGACCAATAAATTTGAAAATATGTGATTGATAGATAACCGTGACCTGTAATTTTTTGATCTGTGGCCAATAAAATAATATGTGACCTGATTTGTGACCTCGAAATAATCCGTAACCTACAAAATTTTTGATCTGTGACCAATAAAAAAATCGTGACCTATAAATTTTTTGATTTGTGACCTCAAAAATAATCTGTGACCAATTAATTATGTATATGTGACCATTAATTGTATAATTGTAACATCATTATATTTAATTAATAAAATAAATAAATATTTAATTAATAATATAAATAATTGTCGGAATTGAAAAAGTTCGCCAGAACAGTCGTCGGGAAGGCACAGGAAAGTTCGTCGGAATGTTGCCGGAACGGTCGTCAGAAAGTTCGCTGGAATAGAGCGGTGATCAGAACGGTCGCCGGAGCGGTAAGGGTGGTGAAGGTGGGATGGGTTAATTATATTATATTAGAATTAAATATTTAATAATAAATTAATTTAATAATTTATTATTTCATAAATAAAAATTTAAAAATTTTTAATAAAAATCTGATTTTGGAAATTTCAAACTTGTTTTCTTATTTTTGAAATAGGCTATACTTATTCTCTTGAATGTAAAATCTTTCCTTAAATTAAAGGCTATCAATTTTTGGTTAAACCTGTTTAAAGTGATCTAATAAAGTTTCGGTATTATGGGCTTTAAAGCATCCAATTAAATTATGGGCTTATATATGTAGAGATCAGGTCCGTTTCTAATTTCATGATGGGCCGAATTAGGTTAATAGGTCGTAAGTATAAATATACAGTTATGGTCCTCGAATAATACGTTTTGGTTCATTCTGTTCCAACTCCTATCTTCAGAGAGAAGTAAATGAACAACATGTTGATCTGGAATATTGAAACCGCAGGATTCATTGATTGCATTAATCATGTCTGATTCAGGTACGCTTTCGTTTTCAGTTTACATATTCTTGATGATCCAATATAAACGATTCATATGACGGTAAAGTATTTTCTCAACAAGTGGTATTAGAGCCTTCATGTTGAATCATTGAGAATTGAAATTTTAATTTCGTTCTTGTGATAATTTCATTATTTTTGAATCTAGCAATTCGAATTTAGTTTTTGTTAAATTTGAAAATTTTTCGGTTGATTTTTTAAAGAAAATCAAAGATTTCAATTTTTTTTAAAAAATTTTGATTAGTTATCAGCGTCGGAGCACCGCCGGTGCTAGATGAAAGGCGGCAGCAGCCGATACTGTCGAGCCCTGTAGCTCTTCCCGATAACCCTCCATTTTTTTTCAACTTTAGTTTTAGGGTTTACAAATTTTTAATTTTTGGGGACGGGGTATGGGTTGTAAATTTGAAGATTTAAGGCCATTCGTTACAATTTAAATTAGGGTTAAGTTTTCTAAAGATTGAGCCCTTTGAGTTGAAAATTTTGGTGATTCAGCCCCTAAGGTTAAATATTTATCCTATTGGGCCTTTAACGTTACGGGTTTAATAACGAAATCCCTAAAATTTGAAAATTAATTAATTTGGGTCATTTAAGTTTTGAATTTTGCAATTAAGCCACTAAAAGTTCATAATATATTTAAATTGGCTCCTAAATTTTTGAATAATCAATTATTGGACCCTTAAAGTTTTGAATATTTAATTATTGATCCCTAAAGTTTTGGATAATTAATTTTGATCCATAAAGTTCTAAATTATTAAACCTTAGGCCTCCTAAAGTTTCAATACAAATCAAATATGCAAATTCGATGATTTTATTTTTCAAATTTTGGTACAAATGACTCTTTTGAGAGGTATAATAATCAAAAGTGAATTAATTAAAGCAGCATGTTGTCAAAGCAACCTTTTTTGAGGAAATTAATTAATTTAGAATATTAAAAGGTGTTTGTGTGTTTGTGTTATTCATGCGAATATTTCATCGGCCCAAATGAAGGTTAATATTTGGCCGAATTGTACATACACCTGTGGTGATAAATATGTGGCGATTATTTGGTTTAACGTTTTATCAATAAATCGGTCCAAAGAAAGGTTTATTGATTGACGTGTTTCTTTATTTCTAATTTTGATCACTACACCAAGAGTACCACTTACAAGTCAATATTTCCGTTCAAAGACTAAATATTGATGTTGTACTAGGTGTCTTGTGATGGACTCTACCATTATTTGAAATTATTATTTGCATATTATGAATTGTGAACTCTTCAAATTAATCGTTCTCTAATTTAGTTTCAGGTTCTGCTGCCAATATCTTTGCTAGTATCAATTCAATTCCAATGTTTAATGGCACCAACTTTAAGGCATGGCAAGAAAATGTAATGATTGTTCTCGAAGTCATGGATCTGGACCTTGCTTTACGGGTCGATCAACTTATTGTACTTACCGATAAGAATATTTTTGATAACAACGGGGAGATGAAAAAATGGGAACGATCGAACCGCATAAGTTTGATGGTTATACAACGTGCTATTTCAGAAGCATTTTGGGGCACTACGTCCAATAAGGTGACTACGGCTAAGGGTTTCCTTGAGGACCTTGAGAAAATGTTTGCCAAGAATGAAAAGGTTGAAACTGGTACACTTTTGACAAACCTTATCTTAATAAGGAATAAAGGGAAATGAAACATACAGGAGTACATAATGGAAATGTCTCACATTGCTTCAAAACTAAAGACACTCAAATTGGATTTATCCGAAGATTTGTTATTGCACTTGGTTCTGATATCCCTATGGCACACTTCAGTCAATTCAAGGTGAGCTACAATTGCTAAAAGGATTCCTGGTCCATTAATGAGCTCATCTCATACTGTGTCTAAGAAGATGAAATATTGAAATATGACAAGATAGAAAGTGCTCATTTAGCCATCATCTCTAAGGAGAAAAGGAATAAGAAAATGAAATATGATAAGGAAGCTGTGGGTACAGTATCGCAAACGAAATAGCATAAGGAACCAACTGAGAGTGGTTGTTTCTTTTGTGAAGCTTCAGATCATAAGAAAAAGAACTATACCAACTATCACACATGGCGTGCCAAGAAATGTATTCTTCTTCATTTGGTTTGTTCTGAGGTTAATTTAACTTCGGTACCTAAATACACATGGTGGTTAGATTCTGGTGCAACAACTCACATCAGTTTATCTAAGCGGGGTTGCCTGAGTTGCTAAAAATCAAGTGATGGTAAAAGATACAACTATGTTGGCTACTGTAAGACAGTGGAAGTAGAAGTAATAAGAAAATTTAGATTATTGTTAAAGACTGAATTTTATTTGGATCTTAATGAAATATTTATTGTACCATCTTTTCGATGGAATTTGATTTCTATTTTTGATTTGGACAAATCTGGTTATTCTTATTCATTTGTGAATGGAATATTTAGTTTGCTTCATGACTCAAAATTGGTTGGTTTCGATTCCTTATCAGATTACGATAATCTTTATTTAATTGACACAATTACTTCTTTTAATGAATCATTACATGTAAATACTCGAGGTGTAAAGTGAAAATTAACTAGCGAGAATTCAGCTTCGTTGTGGTACAAGAGATTAGGTCACATCTCCAAGAGGAGAATTGAGAGACTTGTGTCTAAAAAAATTCTAGATCCCCTTGACTTTACAGATTATGATATGTGTGTTAACTGTATAAAGAAAAAACAAACCAATAAAAGGAGATTTCAAGCCAACAGGACTTTAGACGTTTTAGAACTACATACGGGCATTTGTGGACCATTCCCTACGACTTCTTGGAATGATCAACAATATTTTATAATGTTCATAGATGACTTTTCTAGATACTGCTATATATATCTCATTCATGAAAAATCACAGTCGTTGGATGTGTTCGAAAACTATAAAACTAAAGTTGAAAACCAACTCGGCAAAATGATTAAAATCGTCGATCTGACCGTGGTGGTGATACTAGGCAGATATGATAGTTCAGGTGAACAACGTCCATGACCATTTGCTAAAGTCCTAAAGAAATGCGGTATTATCCCACAGTACACTATGACAGGTTTACCCACTATGAATGATGTTGTTAAAGGACGAAATAGAATACGTAAGGACATTATGATGAGTATGATTACTTATTCTACCTTGCTAGAATCATTGTGGGGTGAAATATTAAAGACCGCAACATATATGCTCAACAAAATTCCAACTAAGGTTACTGAGAAAACCCTTTATGAGCTTTGGACTGGCAAAATGCCTAGTTTGAAGCACTTACACATTTGAGGATGTCCAGTTGAGGCAATGCCTTGTAGGCCAAATGAAAAGAAACTGGATACAAGAACTATCAATTGCTATTTTATTGGATATTTTGAAAGGTCCAGGGGTTACAAGTTTTATAATCCTACAACTAAGGCAATTTTCGAGACAGGAAATGCTCGATTCTTTGAGAATGTTGAGTTTGTGGGGGGGGGGAGAAAGGGTTACAGACTTTGTCTTTGAGAAGGAATACATTGAAATTCCTCTAATTGGCATTGATAATGATCAAGATCAGGTTTCTATCCTTGACATTGTTCAAGAAACAACTCTAGATCAAGACAATGTTATTTTATCTCCCTCTGAAGGTCAACAACTTGGTCCAGAAGAACAAACTCTCTAGTCTCAAGAACCAATGCCATTAAAAAGATCCACTAGAGAGGGGAGGAGCTCAGTTTCGGATGATTGCATCGTATTTCTCCAAGAACATGAAGTTGACATTGGAGTGGTGGAAGATGATCCGATCAACTTCTGTCAAGCCATGAAAAATTCTAACTCTTAAAAGTGGCTTGATACCATGAATGAAGATATAAAGTCCATGAAGGACAACAACATATGGGACCTCATTCCATTACTTGAAGGTGCGAAATCCATTGGTTGCAAATGAATATTTAAGATCAAGAGGGATTCAAAGGGTGATGTAGAAAGGTATAAGTCTTATCTTGTCGCAAAGGGCTTTACACAGAAAGAATGCATCAATTATAAAGAGATTTTCTCTCAAGTTTCTTCGAAAGACTCTTTCAGGATTATAGTGGCATTGGTAGTGCATTTCGATCTTGAGTTACATCAGATGGATATTAAGACAACGTTTATCAATGTGGACATTGATGAAACAATTTATATGATACAACCAGAAAACTTTGAGTCGGATGATGCGAAGCAAATGGTTTGTAAACTAAAAAAATCCATCTATAGACTCAAATAGGCCTCTCGTTAATGGTATTACGAGTTTCATCAAGTGATCATCCATATGGTTTCGAGATGAATTTGGTCGATGATTGTATATATCACAAGTTCAGTAGGAGTAAGTATATTTTCTGATTTTATATGTCGATGACCTATTGCTTGCCAAAAACGATATAGGCTTATCGGACGAAACCAAGAGATTTTTGGCAAAGAATTTTGATATGAAAGATCTTGGTGACGCATCTTTTGTATTAGGAATTCAGATGCACCGGGATCGTTCTCGGGGTATTCTTGGATTATCACAAAAGAGTTATATCGAAAAGGTACTTAAAAGATACGGCATGTAAGATTGTAAACTAGGTGACACCCCTGTGGTTAAAGGAGACAAGTTCAGCTTAAGTCAATGCCCTAAAAATAATTTAGACATTAAAGAAATATAGAAGATTCCTTACCGTTCAGCTATAAGGAGTCTGATGTATGTTCAAGTTTGTACACGCCTGGATATAGCGTATAGTGTTGGGTTGCTAGGGAGAAATTTAAGTAACTCAGGAATAGATCATTGGAAAGCAGCCAAACGGGTCATGCGGTATTTATAGAGAACAAATGACTACATGCTCACATACAGGAGATCGGATTAGTTGGAGATCATCGATTATTCTGATTTCGATTTCGTGGGATGCCCAGATAGTAGGAGATCCACTTAAGGCTATGTCTCCCTGCTTGTTGGAGGTGCTATTTCCTAGAAGAGTACTAAACAGACACTCATAACTATCTCATGAGGTATATTAATGAATAAATCCTACATATGTTAATAATCAAAATATAGACAACAACTAAGAGTCTGAGCTACTTTTAATAATGTTAACTTGATAGTGGGATAAAATTTTGAAGAGTCATATTTATATGTTAGGGAACAATTGTAAATGAATTTTACCCAACTCGAATAGTCGATTCGATTAGTGAGTTGGGTTGGCCAACCTCTATATCTGTACCTAGGCCCAATTTTGAAGCATAAACGTAATGGCCAACTAAAAATTTCTCAGACTAGATTTTTATTCAAACCCTATATTAGCTTCTTCCTAAGCCCACTACCTATAACCTTTTTCTTCCTCCACTTCCTCACGCAAAGCCCTCCTCTCTCTCTCTCTCTTTCGTGCACATGGTCACAACACTTCCCGACACACCTATATCTGACAATGGTGGATGTGGTTAAGTTCAAACTGGAGCGCATGCTCAACGAGCTGACGACTTTGAGCGACGCGACTTGTTTAGCCGCCATGAGATAGCAGAGATAGTCAAGCAGCTTCGCAAGTTTGAGTATAGGCTCAAGCGGCCAAACCCACCGAAGAAGGATTTCTTAGCCTATATTGACTATGAGAAACAACTCGATGCCCTCCGCCTCCTAGCCCTTTCAAAGAATTCTGTTAACAAAAAATCGAAAAGAATCCATCTCCGATTACACTGGGGTTTCTAGGATTATGGAAATTTACAGACTCACCACGAGCCGATTCAAAAGTAATATTCAACTCTGGTTCCAATACTTGGAATTCTGTAAAGCACGGGGCCACGATATAATGAAAAATGTAATCTTTACGTTATGAATCTATATATATCAAGCAATCTATGTGCAAGCATTAGTTATGGTAAAGTACCCCGCATCAGATAAACTGTCGTTTATTCCACCCCCTACTTCAAGTCGCAACTGCCAATACATAATTTGTCTATACATAAATTAAGACTCTATTGGCTTTCGAATCCATTATTGTTTTACATACTGAAGACCTTAAACAACAGAATACAACATGATGATATTGGGGTTTTGAAAATCCATCTTCTTGCATACAAACACTAACTCTTTGAATTAAGACAATGGAATGAAATAACTAAGGAATAAATAGTGATTAATGAAGAACATTTCCAATTTCAATACTCAGAAGAGCTTGCTTGCAAATTCTTGAATGTTCTCTCCATTTTTCAGCGAGGAAGCTGATGCTATGGCTAGTTCTTTGAGCTGCTTTAAGTTTCTTCCCAATTGTAAAGCCACCTTCGTTTCATATATTTCCCTGTTTACTTTTTTCTCCAATTCTCCTCCTTTAAGAGTGGATTCAATTGATTCCTCCAAAAGCTGATAGAAACCTGCTGAGTTTCAGTACATTTCAAAAACCATCCTTATTTGTCCACCATGCTCAAGAGAATTCACAATGGTAGCCAATGCCCCGGCTCGACTGCAATATAAATGGCCAAAGAAGAGGAATCCACAAAAGCTGATCCTATAGTGGCCATGCCAGTAAGTATAGGCCCCATAATAGCGAAAATTTTGTTCAACTTCAGGGCTATGTTGCCTAATCTTCTTTATCTTTTCTCTTCAAAACTTCAACAATTTCTCTCATTTCATTTTCGATTTCACCAGTCCATCCATTACAGTCTCTTTCTTAATCTTGTAATCTTCTCTTTCTTTGGAATTGATCATTTAGAGGTGGCCACCACAATTTAGGCTTCAATTTGGCTGGAAACTTTTCAAGCATAACTCCTATCAAAGGAAGTGGATATGCTTTATCAAGAGCTAAAACTCTTTCCATCATATTATTCACATATGTTTGATTCAGGTGGTGATGATCGAAAGCCAGTAGAGTCTCAATTTCTTTGTGTGTTTGCTTAAACAATCTTGAAGCATTGCGCTATTCTTCGACAAGTTGTGATGGTTGAAGCTTGTTCATTACCATCAACATCCATGTGGCTGCATAAAATAGCAGACATGACGACAACGTGAAAATTGGCATCGCCACCCCACTTATCGCTCCAAGTTCGGCTATAGTTGTGCCTGTGAGAGTGATCATGTTAATAGAGTTCAAGAGAAGTGAGTTCCAGTTATCACGTTGCTCATCCATATTCGTATGCATCTCCACTCGATCTGACACCACCTCTAATATTGCATGAAGCTTGGCAATAGCAATATCATTATCCTTTCCACGTTTTTCGATGGTTTGCATCCATTTCTGATTTTCTCCGAGTTAAAATTACCAGTTACTAGAAAAAACAGAAGAAGGCCGTGTACTACACTCCCTTATTTTCAGGAATGGAATCTCATATTGTTAGCCAGCTAGGATAGTTAGTTAGTCCCTGCTGGTAGCTCAATTCTAGAACCTTCATTTGCTGCTCAAATCTTGTATATAATGGTGTATTCATTTAATGATCAACAACTGAATTAAGTATCATTTTCTCTAGCTTTCTAACTTGGTATCAGAGCCAAAAATGGCTAACACTGGATCTGGCAATCGGTCTGAATTCAACACTGCTCAAGCAGCTTTTGGCCAGAATCAGTCCTTTGAAACGTATATTACTTAAACACATGTAGTTAAACTTGACAGGAACAACTTTCTGCTATGGAAACATATGATAATGCCCATAATCAAGGGGCATAACCTTGAAGGATACCTAATGGGGACAAAGGAGTGTCCACCGGAATTCTTGGCTACCTAACAATTGTTGGTCAGGGAGAAGCTGTTGAGATAACTCAAAATCCTGAGTTTTTAAGTGGATTTCAGTTGATCAACTCCTCATGGGATGGTTGTATTCATCCACGACTCCAGAGATAGCCATGAAGGTTATGGGATGCACCAATTTGAACAAACTCTGGACAGCAGTGGAAGAGAGTTTGGGCATACTAAAAAAATCACGAATTATGTTTCTCACATGAGAACTGCAAAGAACCAGGAAATGATTCTTGACAATAGATCAGTACTTGACTACCATCAAACAATTGGCTGATAACTTGGAAATAGTTGGGAAGATCATTGATTAAAGTAACTTGATTACACAAGTCCTATCAGGCTTGGATGATGAATATACATGCATTGTGGTCCAGATAAATAGCAGAGAAAACATGTCCTGGTATGAGCTGTCCTCAGTGCTTATGACTTTTGAAAGTCGCCTTGAACATCTGAATCAAGTGAGGAACATCTTTACATCGCTCAATGTTAACCAATCAAGTGTCCAATTGGCACATCGAGCTGGTCCAGGATTTAGCAGAGGTTATAGAGGAACTAGTAGTGGGAGATCACCAAGTCTCAGGGGTAGAACAAGAGGTGAGGTAGAACCATAGCTGGTAGGCAAGATGAAGCTAGAGGTCCATGCCAAATTTGTAGGCTAAATAACCACTCTGCAAGCTGGTGTTACAACAGGTATGATGAAAGATATATGGGGGGCAAGCCAACCAATTCTGGGCAATAGATTTTTAACCCATCACCATCAGCCTATATAGCTACACATGGAACTCTTGAAGATCCAGCATGGTTTGTGGATTCTGGTGCAAGTAATCACGTGACAACAGACAAAGGTAACATGATTTTTTTAAAAAAAATATGAAGGTAAGGAAAGGTTGCTTGTTGGTAATGGAGATATGCTACACATCGCACATATTGGAGAGGAAAACATTAGTACCATGACAAATAAATCACTTGATTTAAACAAACTATTACATGTTCCCTCAATCAAAAGAAATCTAGTCAGTGTTTCTCAGCTCACTAATGATAACAATGTATTTATGGAGTTTTATTCTAATTATTGTGTTGTTAAAGATCTACAAATGAAGATGACTCTACTACAAGGAGTACTTAAAGATGGATTGTACCAGCTGCAGTTACCTAACCTCAAATCAGAAAGCACTACCATCGAGTCCAACCTCCAAAATAACCATAATTGCTTCACAACTAAAACTGGTGACGATCAGTGTTATTCAGTTAAACATGTTTTCGTGTCTGAACTTGACCTTTGGCATAGAAGGCTAGGACACCTCTCAAACTATGTTATGAGTCAGGTTTTAAAGTCTTGTAATAAAGATGTTAAATCTAATGAAATTCCTACTTTTTGTGAATCTTTCAAAATTGGTAAATAACATGTACTTCACTTTTACATGCTTTGAATCCTTGGATCTTGTTCATACTGATGTTTGGGGACCATCCCCGTTAAATTCTACCACTGGACATAGATACTACATAATCTTTGTTGATGATCATAGCAGATATACTTGGATTTACCCAATGAAACATAAGTCTGAAGGCCTTATATGGTTTAAGGCAAGCCCCAAGGGCTTGGCACGACAAATTGAAGCACACCCTATTGGAATGGAATTTCAGGCAGTCTAAGGCAAACAATTCTTTGTTTCTCTTGGCAAAAGGAGCTGATATAATCTTTGCCCTGATATATGTGGATGATATAGTGATAACATGCAACGATAATCAGCAACTACAAGAGTTTACTGACAAATTGAACTTCACCTTTGCACTAAAAAGATATGGGAAAGCTAAATAGATTTCTGGGAATTGAAGTTCAGAGAGATACAGCCGAGCTTCATTTGAAGCAAACTAGATATGCAATGGAATTGCTAAAAAGGTTTGGCTATGAAAACCTGAAGCCTAGCCTAACACCTATGGCTATAGGGAAACCGGTTTCTAAAGATGAAGGACAAGCAATGAAGGATCCAACTCTATACAGAAGTGCAATAGGGGGTCTCCAATACCTCGGTCACACTAGACCAAACTTAACCTACTCTGTGAATAGACTAAGTCAGTTTCTTCAATCACCTTCTGACTCTCATTAGAAGATACTTAAGAGGGTGTTTAGATATCTGAGGGGGACCTTAAATCATGGACTAACTATACAGAAGAATGACAGCCTTCGTATCACTGTCTTTGCTAACTCTTACTGGGCCTCCTGCCTAGATGATACACGGTCCACTGCTGGGTATTGTGTGTGTATATTGGAGATAACTTGGTGTCATGGTGTTCCAAGAAGTAGCATGTGGTCACTAGGTCCAGCATTGAGGCTGAATACAGAGCCTTGGCTCATTGTGCTGCAGAAGTAACATGGATCCAATCCCTATTGGAGGAGTTGGGAATACCACAGCAGCAAACTCCAATTATTTGGTGTGACAGCTTGAGTGCAAGTACACTAGCTTCTAATCCTGTAGACCATGCTCGTACAAAACATATAGAATTAGAAGCTCACTTTGTAAGAGATAAGGTGCTTAATAATAAGCTGAAAATACACTACATCCCATCTTCAGACCAAACGGCAGACTTGCTGACTAAACCAATGTCACACTCGAGATTCCAGCTACTTAGAGACAAGATTGGAGTACTGGATCACACTCCACCTTGAGGGGGGAGTTAAAATTACCAGCTACCAGAAAAAATAGAAGAAGGCCGTGTATACACTCCCTTATGTTCATGAATGAAATCTCATATTGTTAGCCAGCTAGGATAGTTAGTTAGTCCTCGCTGGTAGCTCAATTCTAGAACCTTCATTTGCTGCTCAAATCTTGTATATAATGGTGTATTCATTTAATGATCAACAACTGAATTAAGCATAATTTTCTCTAGCTTTCTAACTCTCCGATACTCATCGAGACTTCTCAACCGAATATTTATGTTGGTATATGTCTTCACCAATGGATTTTTTGGGCATCGACAATGGAAAAATCTGCGTTATCGAGTGATGGCATGGCAATTCTGTTGATTGAACCATGTCTTTTTCTGAACATTTTTAGTTTAGGGACATCGATGGCAGCATTAATTTTCTTTGAAGAACAAGAAATGGATGACATTTGTAAAGCCATTTGTTCTTGTCCCTAATTCAGATTTTTCCTTTTTTTTTTTTGGGTATTTGGTAAAAGGTACAAAACCTGGTCCTATATTTATAGTTTATATCATGCAACATAGATATTAGAGAATTTAGATTTTGTTGAAAATATTTACTAGAATTTTTGTTGACCCGACGAATTCTGAACTATGAATTTCTCTGTCTCCTTCCCTCCCTCCCTCCCAGTTGCTATGGACTCAGTAAATGACATCCAAGATTCAGAAATGAATTGCTACGACATCGTATCGTTCCTACAAATCGCTTCTCTACTTTGGATGATAATTTTTATATATACGTATACATAAAATTAAGTCAAAATTCTTTTTAAAGGAGCTGAAATTATTAAATCTCCATGGACAAGCCATGCAGTATTGATTTTTTCTTCTGTCAAAACTTTGTTTATCGAATTAACAAATAGGAAATCGTTGCTTCAAAGAACAGTTACTTGAATATGATCAAGTCAATTAACTTATAAGCTGGTTAAGTTTAAGTCTCTGCTAAAACTACAGAGATCATAATCATCACAATTAAACATGGAAAATCATATAAATATATACATAATTAAACTGTATATAGACTCTTTATCAATTGTTACCCAGTCAAGAAACCACCTGATATTTTGATCTTGTCAAAATTTAAGTTTTCAATCCATCAAAATATGTTTTTTTTTTTTGAAAATTTGGCTATAAATCAAATTCAAATCTGGAAAACTTTGAGCGTTTCAAGATTTGAGTATGAGAATTACATTTGCAACGTAGCTTTTGTTACCTGAATCGTACTTTAATTATAATGGAAGTCATCAAATTTCATTCTTAGCATTCAATTATTTAGCACATTTTGTCTTCATTGACGCTTTTTATTCAAATATTCTTGTATGAAATGAAGGACAAATATCATACTTTACCATCTTCTCGTCTTGGTTTTACTCGTTGCAAGATATTTTGTCAAATTTTCTGTATTTCATGTTTTATTTTACTTATTTAAAAATACGAGAGACAAATAAATCTTTTTAGACCCATGTAATGATTTTTTTCTTGCACGAAAACTATTATCAGAGACAACACGAACTAATTAATAAAATATTGAGAATAAAAACGCAATGGAAAAAGTTAGGAACATAAATTCAAAAAATGATAATAAGATGAGAACATTCACTACAACTAAAATGTAGTATAATGTAATTAATTATTCATTGGGGGTAGATTAGAATTTGGGGTATGTATGTATGTATGTATGTATGTATGTATGTATGTATGTTACAAATGATATGAAAAAAGACTTTCTTTGTACAATGCATGGCCTCATCGACCACATTTGGCCATAGCTTAGAATTTACTATAAATTTGTTATAAATATAAAAGTTTTTGGACGATTTCAAGCCTAACAAGAGGAAGCTATGATATGTTATCTCATGTTATATTAAGATTCTTGTCACGAATTTGAAAGATTTCGAGAGACTGCAGGCTTTTACAAGAGTGAACTATCCAAGTTATGCTACAAATAAGATACAACTTACAAATCTGAAAGCTTTCGGACAACTTTTTGTAAGAAAGGCTATGACCTTAACTTATTTGTTATTACATGCAAAAGGTATGGATTTTTGGGGTTGTTTGAGAAAGATTTTAATAAAAAAAAAATTTAGCAGATTTTGATAAAATGTAAATATAGGCTCTGTTTGAGCCACATTATTTTTTTTATTCTCATTCTTTTACTCATTTTTTACCACACATTTTTTAATAAAATAATATTTTCTATCACATCAATAACTTTTCCTTCTTTTTCAACCACATATTCCCCATCACATTAACAGTAAAAATGTATTCTTTTTTCCAAAATGTGCACCAAACGGGAGCATAATTTATGATTGAAAAGTTGATAAAAGTTATAGATTTCATGAAATATATGATTCATACTGAAGTTGTGACCAGTTAAAATTTGACAAAATTTTATAAAGCTTTATCAAACAAGAATATAATATTAATTTCTCTTTCATATGTAATTTAAATCTTCAATATTTGAATGTATTTGGTTGTCGTGTTGATCTATATGTAAATGCTTGATGATTTTGGCCGTTACTAGAGAGGGATGGCGACGATGGGTGGTGGTGTTGTCGATGAGATGGGGTGTGTATATAAATATATATGTATTATAATTAGATGTTTCATATTTACAGGTTAAACTGTTAAGACTTCAAAGGAGTAGCATGACCACTTATTTGTTTATTAGTTACATTTTTATGCGACGTAGAATTTTTATCCGTGACATGTTGATGGCAGATAATGACACATTTAAGAACATTAATTTTGAAATCTACGTGCTTGCTTAAGTCTTTATCAGATTGAATTATTTTTTAGCATAACATGCTATGATATTATATTAAGTGAGTTTTTAAAATAAACTATAATTGAATTATAGTGAAGAGGAGTATTGAATGTGTAATTAAAATTGATGTCCAACTTTGACTTTAAATCATAATGAGATTAACATTTTAGTCAAGCATGTACTAAGACTTAAAGTTTTATTTTAAAAGTCCAATTTTATTAGGGAAAATTGCAGTCACGGTACCAAACATTTCCAATTTTCGCAGACTTTGCCCAAACATTTGTTTTGTGCGACTGGAAGTACCAAACGTTTCAAAAATATGCACTGGAAGTCCAAATGGATGGTTTCCATCCGGCTGACCTTTAGTTGACCAAGAATAGCAGATTTTGACCACTTTTGACAAAATTAGGAGGGGTAAAAATGTAACTTGGCAATTTTCTCATTAAATAAATTAAAAAAAATAGATATACAAACAATCAGTTTCTCATTCACAGCATCAATAGTGCCGACACGTTGTTGACACCACCACCGCCTCCTCCTCCCACCACCACTGAGTACTGAATATTTCGCATTTGGTTGAAATTGAACTTGACCCATGGGTGAGCTGGGTGTGCATAGGGCTGTCAATCGATTGTATTTTTATCCGAATCCGATCTGAAGCTGACGAAATTAATGGGAGATGGATTTAGGGTCTCGATCCGATAACTCGATCAAGATCTGAATCTAATAATCCGTTAACTAAATGGATCAAATATGAATATACGTCAATCCGATCCGATTTGTTATAAATAATTGAGTCAATAAAATATTTTTATAGCATATTATTTGTTACTAAAATAAATAAATGGGAAAATAAATAAATTTTAGAATAAAAAAGCAATCAAATACAAAACATAAAAAAGTTGAAAATTTTATAATTATTAAACCTGTTTAAGAATTGAAAATTTTGAAAAATTTTTTTTGATTTCAACTAATGTTTTAAAAACCAACCCGAGCATCGACCAGGAAAATGAAGAGGGTCAAGGGTCAAAAAATCGAATTGGGGTTGAATCGGTATCGAACCGGTTGTTAAATTGAATAAATAACTATACACATAAATGTAAAATATTATAAAAACAATAGATTTTTTAATTTTAGTTTACTAATTTAAAGTAAATAAATATCTATATATTTTTTTAATTAAATTTATTAGTGTAATTTATTTTACAATTTTAAAAACTAATAATTAATATGTAACAAATAATTTGATCTATTAATGAAAATAATGAAATAAAATATTTATATTTAGAATTGAAATTCAATTTTACATTATCCCACATTGAATGTCAATAGAAAACTAGAAGATGATCTTTTCTTTAAAAATGAACATCATGATGTTAGAAGTCACTATTGGGCTTGCTAGTAAAAACAAGTGGGCATCAAGTTAGTTCAATTTTTTTTAAAGAACATTATCTTTTTTCCTAATTTTTATTATTTTCAGATCGGATATTCGATAATATAGCAAATCGGATATGTATTTAACCATTAAAAATTCGTTGGATTATCGGATCGGATTGAATAATTTTCTTATCGGATCGGATCGGATCGGATATAGGCAGATCTGATCCATTTACGGCCCTAAGTGTGCCAGAGGGAGAGGAAGGTTGCTTAGGTGGTCCGCGACCATGGGTTAGCCGGACGTATTTGGAATCTCCTTTTTTTCGAACCCAGCTGTTCGACAATCATGAGTGGGCAGTATTCTGGGATAGATTCATTCAGCTGGATGTTTGAGCTAAATTGGGGTCATGGCTAGGGTTGTCTGGGCATGAGCAAATGGCCGGTGTAGGGTCGTCTGAGCATGGGCATGGTCGGATTGTAAGATTCCAGCAGATTTGCGATTTTTAAGCATCGATTTTTGGGAATTAATTTCTTCCAAATATGTGGTTATTATGGGTGGATGTCAAGGGCATTAAGGGCTTTCCACTGATATCAATATTCGGTGGTTTTGGGAGCTGAAAGTTGCCGAAAAATGAAGGGTTGTTTTTTAGGGATAGGGATAGGGATAGGGTAGGGTAGGGTAGGGTGGGGGTGGGTGAGATTTGGGAAAAAGGTGAATAATGTAACATTTTTTTATTTTCCCTTTTTATGTTAAAATTTTGAAGTTACGATTTTGCCCTTTGTTGATGTGGTCAAAATAATTTTTTAGAGTCAACTGGATGAAAATAGTCCATTTGGACCTCCGGTGCATATTTTTGAAACGTTTGGTACCTCCGGTGGCACAAAATAAATGTTTAGGCAAAGTCTGCGAAAATTGGAAATGTTTGGTACCGTTGCTCCGATTTCCCATTTTATTAAGATGAATAGTCTAAATCTTTAAATATATATTTTTTATCATTGATGGAGTGAGTGGTGAGTTTTGGGAATTGAATTTAATTCCTCAATTGACCAAGTGATTTTTTTTCACAGAAAAAAAATAAAAATAAATAAATAACATGAAAATCTACATGAAAAATTGGAGAAAAATATGGGCTATAAAAGAAATTTCACTATATGAAAATTACACAATTACTCTCTCACACACACTAAACGGATACACACAAAACCTACATACCAAAAAAATCCACTTAATATGCACAAATCACAAGGCGATGCTACAAAGGATCTCATAACTATTTCACAAATTGAAACAAATAAAGTACCAAGGGGAGAGTCTTGGCTCTAAGCCCATGTTTTAGGGGTTAATTCATTGATTAGTCATTGAACTTTACGTAAAGTTTTCATTGGTTTACTGAACTTTACAAAATGTAATTTTATCCATCACACAGTGACTGTAGAATTACATTTTATAAAGTTCAATGACTAACGGAAAAACTTTTGAAATTTAGTGACTTCTTGAAAACTTTATGCAAAATTTAGTGACCAATCAAAGAATTAGCCCCTTGTTTTAGTATCATTCTTTAAAGTTCATTTTAAAGAATACGTTCTTCAAAACATTAATTTTACATATAATTCAATTTTTTTCAATTTTTTAATCACGCATTCTCCATAAAATTTACTTTTTACAAAATTTATTCTAAAAAATAAGGTGCAAACATGGGCTAAATTTCTTTTCCAATGTAAGATTTAAAACAATGTCATTACAAAGTAGGAAATTAAAATTAAAAATAAAAATAAATCCTATTCTCTGTGAAATAGACAAATAAAATTCAATTGGCCAATATTTAATAAAATCATAACAAGTTGTCGTTGGTTGGGGGGTGTATGTATGGTATATCCTTTGGGTTTCAGTCTACTTGTACATTTTTTTGATAGATTCTTTGATAGATATTGAGGTGAAATGCACTTCATTCTTGATTTGAATTTCGTTTATTCAAATTAAGAAATAAAGTGCATGTCATCTCAATATCCTCAAATTAAGAAATAAAGTGCATGTCATCTCAATATCCTCAAATTTTCGTAATGTATGTATCAATTTTCTTTTTCTGTTTTTGTCTTTTTGCTTTTCATATTCATTTTTTAAAGGTTAAGTGACTGGACTATTTTTTCATTTATCAAAAAACATGGAAACTGTCTAGGACTGAATTTGTTAATTTCTTAAAGATTGTGGAATAAATATGTAATTTATCTTAAATATCAAAATACATATCGTGGAAAACCTGTCTCGATGTCAGTAGATTCGCTCGGATTCAAACAGATTCGTCTGGTCTTAAGCAATCGATTAACGAGGAAATAGTGGAAGATGGCCGGTTGACCCGACCATTTTTCCACAATGGTCGTTGACTATGTAAAAAAAATGGAAAAAAATTAATAAACACTTATAAAGCAATGAAAAGCCATTTTTACCCTTATGCCGTTTGGAAGAGAGAAATGAGAGAAAAAACTGTGGAGAAACCGACGACCCAGACCGGAGATTTACTATCAAACTGAAGAAGGTGAGCAAATAACTTTTATATACATTAATTGAGTAAATAAAGCATGTTTGTATGTTTGTTGAATAAATAAAGCATATTTTATGTTGATTTGTTGTATAATTTTTGTAGAAATTGTCGTAGATCAATAAATTATGCATGAAATTGAGGTTTTTGGTGTGCTTTGGGAGCAGAGATCGCCAGCCATTTTCGACGACGTCTGGATTGAGGTTGCCCTGTATATGGTACATACAATAATTGTGATGTGCCTCAGGAAAGACTTCAGCGATACCATTTATTATTGACTGCCCCTGGTCAGTTAGAATCCAAGATTCTCGACGTCCTCAATTACTTTCCTCAACTTCGTGAAGAACCAACACATCGCTAGATCATTCTCTCCATCGACTATGTCGAACGCAAGAGGGTAAACTTGGATGTTGGAATCCAACTTGCTTTCGTATCTAGCTTTAAGGGTTGTACCGTCACTAGAATTACGGGTCGCATCGCGTTTTAAAATTCTCAAATGCATTGTTCAAGGGCCATGAAGAAATACTTGAAGCGATTCTCGTCCTCCGTATCAATATAAAATGCCGATCCAGAATTATTTTTCCACATGTTGTGGCAATATCCGACCAATTTAGCGTAACTTTCCTCGGCTGAACCCATTAAGTCCTCCAATGCGCATTCTTTGGCCTTCCGGCCTTCTGATAGCTCATGACCACCCCGTACTCTCGACGGACGTCGTTAATGATGTCCGAAGGTCTGTAGATTGTTCGTGGGTCCTGAAACTTGTGCATTATTTGTCGACCAATTAACCATGATCGGGCCTGCCTGTGATAATTTCGACGAATACCCACTTCGCAAGTATGTTCCCGTACATACTTAAAAATTACAAAGAACTCATTCGTGTCCATTTTCATCGCTCACAAACGCCAATGACAACTGTCGTCAATGCAGATAATTGTGTACATCAACTTATTCGATTTTTTCACTTTAAACTTAAAATTGTGTTTCAAAGTAATCCGATGCATAACTTCCTACAAATCTTTTATCGTTTCAAACAGTTGCTCGATGTATAAATCTTCATCATCAAGAACTACACGGGAACAATTAGATGTCCGTGTACTCGTTTCAGATTGTGAACCTGACTCATGTCTCTGACTAGGGGTCGACAAAACCTGATCGAACCCATCCAAACCAAACCAACCCGATTAGGTTGGGTCATTTTTTTGTTGTTTTTACACGGGTTAGGTGGTTGGCTCTGCATGCAGGTTGGGTTGGGTCCCATAACTCAAAAAAATTGAATAAACCCGTCCAACCCAACCCGCCACTTTACAAAAAAAAAAATAATAAAAGAAATAAAGTACCTAAAAAAGTAAAAGAAACCTAAAAAAAATGAGTAGATAGTAACTATAATTACCTTGATATATTTTAGAGGATGAGCTTATTGTT
Source organism: Fraxinus americana (assembly GCA_035079005.1). Lineage (NCBI taxonomy): Eukaryota > Viridiplantae > Streptophyta > Magnoliopsida > Lamiales > Oleaceae > Fraxinus > Fraxinus americana. Next base: position 23,693,924 of record CM068726.1, on the reverse strand, counting down.
CTTCTCACAAGAAATATAGTATACGTTTTTCATGTTATGTTAAATGCATTTTGTTTTTTGTAGGTTCGGTTAATGAGAATTGAATAAAATAATAGATAATTTTATTTATTTATTTACTTACTATTTAATCTTGTCTTTTCGAATTTAGTGTAATAGAAAATTGGATTATTTTAATTTTTGTTGACAAGTCGTCCCAAATCGACCAACCCAACTCAATCGACCGATACTTGATTGAGTTGGGTTGGGTTAGGTTTCAACATTTACACTGGTTGGGTTATGTTAAATTTTGATCAAACCGATCATGTTGGGTTGGATTGGGTTGGGTCTGGGTTGAGGTAAAAACCGACCCAACCCAATCCATGCCCACCCCTGTCTTCGACGGGATAAAGCAATCAAATTCTCATTTGTAAATTTATTTTTATTTTCGTTGTTTTAAACTATCGATTGAATTGTGTGCTTAACGGTGAAATCATTGTGATGAACAACTGTATCGGGAATAACCACATCATCCTCACGAGATATCTCTACTGTGTGCCGAAAATCATTCACATTACGAGCTCCTCCATTGAGATCTTCGTGTTCATTATGGGGGACATTTTTTTTTGCTAAAGTTACGCAAATAGGAATAGTCGTGCGAATTTGATTCAATTCAATTAAAATATTGATTTCATCTTCAGAAGTAACATTTACATGTGGAATTGGAATGGATATATGTTCGTTGTTGAATAGAAATCCCAATTCCATGTCGTATTAAGAGGTATCGACGTTGAGCTTGTTTTGTGTCTCACGGTACATTGGTGCAAATGATGTACTCGATATCATCACAATTGCAATTGTGCCATATATTTCACCTGTCCATTTCCATACCCATCGACCATTTTCATTCAATTCAAATTCACCAAAGTAACAAACGTGGACTGCAGCCGATCCTATATCTGCATTAAGAAACATAATTTGTTAAAAAAAATTATAATTATGAGAAAAGGGGGTAAAACTGCATGCCCGGGCCGAATTTACAGGTGACCCGGACTTTCGAGCCGGATTTACAGCCGGCCCGGACATTCGAGCAGTCTGGATCCATCCTGTAGATGAATTTTTTTTTCTCATTTTTGTTAAAAAAAATTATATATCCATTTAAAATCGCAAATTTTTTATCTGCCTATATCGAAATAAGATTTAAAAATTAAAATAATATACTAATTTAACCAAAGCGAAATTAAAAAGACATAAATATACTTACGGACTCCAAGTGATGGCTGCGAATAATATTTTCTTGTTAAGCGTTTGATAAATTTATTTGTTTTCAAGTTTGAAACATATGAAAAATGAAACATTTTTTTATCTATGTTGGAGTAAATAGATAAATAAAGTGATTTTGTTTTGAAATTTTAAGTGGGAAGTGTTTGTAATTCTTTTTAAATAATACCATATTTTTGTAATTGTATAATATGTTTAAGGATATTTTATTTTCTAAGCATTAGAAGATTATTGTGGTGGATGTTTAAAAAATCTGATCAAAGTGAAAGTTGGCAATGTTGACTTGACTCATTTGAAAGCACCCCGTCGATTAACCCTAAACTTGGACGACGTATCAACAGAATATGCGCTCTGCAAATTATTATGCGCCATTAATCAAATCAAAGTTAATTTCTCGGGCCATCCGTCCTACAATAAAGGTGTAGGACCGGGCGAGCCCCACATAAATCTACCACATTGTCAGCAGATATTTTGGGTTTCAACTCCCGAACTGAGGTTGTATCTATAGAAACCCTTTTTCTTCGATTGGATCGGTAGAAAGAAAGTGAGCAAAACGACGAAAAATGGGGTCAATAGCAAAGAAAGGATTGCAACAGTACTTGATACAACTCCAACAACACCCTTTAAGGACCAAGGTCTTAACGTTCTTTTAATTTCATTTTTGACTATTTATTTATTTATTTATCTTGTATTCCTGGGCTTGATTGTTTCTGGGTATGTAGTGATTTTGATTTTTTAAGAAATCTTGAATTGGGATTTTGCAGATGATAACTGCAGGAACGCTGTCAGCTATCAGTGACATAGTGGCGCAGAAGCTCTCTGGTATTCAAAAGATTCAACGCAGACGCCTTCTTCTCAAAGTGGTACCGTTATACATTTTTCTCCTTTCTTTATTTGTGTGTAATCAAATTGTGGACATATATGTTTGGCATATTACACAGCAATTTGTACTGTATTGAGGGTTGAATCCATGATTTCTACTGTAAATGCTCCCCCAATCTTATTTGTTCTACAATTCTTGATTTGATCCGGTTCCTGCAAATGCTCTATCCTGAAATTGACACTCGAAGGGAGTTTTTTTTTTAAGTGATGGACTTTTGTAAGATGCGTAAAATTTTATAGACTTTAGTAGAATTCATGTGTCTTTTGAATTCTAGCGCAAAAGTGGAAGGTTCCCACATATTACTTGTTAGGTGGAGGATCAATCCCCCTCCCCCTTCGCTATATGATAAAAAATATTTTTAAAATAATAAAAAAAATAAGTTATCATAATTAAATTTAATAAATAATAAAAATGTATATATTGTGCAGCATTTTTTGAAAAAAAAAAATTAAGAAATATCTAATATTCAGTATTATCATTTGTCATACCTTTAAAAGATAAATAACTAATCAATATATTTAAAACTTAATTACAAATTAGTCTTTTTTATATAAATTCTTAAAAAATTCAATTACAAAGTGATATTTGACATAAAAAAATGGATGAAAAAAATGTTGTAATAAATTTTTAATTACAATTTAATCTTTTTTCATTGAAAATGGAGAGAAACAATAAAAAAGAGAGATTAAAAAGAAGAGAATAAATATAACCGGTGGGAAAAGAAATAATTATTTTTTAATTACGGCTAAGGTTTGTAGAAGGGAAGAGGAAAGAAAAATATTGAAAGGACAAAAAATACATATTAAAAAAGTTCTTTTGTGAAAGTCTCCAAGAATGTTGGGGTGAATGAGAAACAAATTTTGAGATTTTATTTTAGTAATTTTTGTTTAAATGTAGTACCTTAAAAGATTTTTATAGAAGTCATAGTCATTGGCGTCTGCATTGAATACCCTTAAATTTTTTAAATCTTTAAAAATTCCAATTGAATACAGTCATTTTCTTCGCCTTGCAAGAACACCGACATTGAGTCTTCATTGTGTTTTCTTAATTTATTCACTATCCCGTTTTCGAAGTTGCTGACATAAACCCCCATAATCATTATGCCGATAGTTGGGATCGTTTTGTGATCCTGTCCACTGTTTGCTTTACCTTCGATTATTGTACCCCATCTCCTCTGAAAGTTTAAGCTTTTAGGGAGGGAACAACATTTAAATTCATTTTCAGCACACCCCTTCATGTGCCATCAAGATTCATTTCTCCATTAAAGGTCTTACGCATGCAAAAGTTTCATAAATGAGTGATAATTAAATTTTAGACCTTTATCTTTTCTGAAACTCAAACTATGTTAAACCATTTCATCAAAAGGTTCAAGATTTTAGAGAGGAAAAAAAAATTCATTAAAAATTTTCTTTTAACACTACGAAACTGAGTTTTACGCATACTTGATATCTCTATCTTTTTCCTAAATGTAGATTTTTGGCGCTGCCTATCTGGGACCATTTGGCCATTTTTTTCACATTTTGCTGGACAAAATTTTTAAAGGGAAGAAGGATAATCAAACTGTTGCCAAGAAGGTACTCCTCACACCCTTATTCTCTGATACTTTCTGTCAAAACTTGCAGCTTTAATATTTTTGTATTTTAATGTCTTGTCAAAAGAAGGTCCTGTATTCACATTGGTAAAAAAATTATAAAGAGAAAAAGCTAGAATAATTAGAAACTTTAAATGCCAAATTATATTATTTCAGGTGGTGCTGGAGCAACTGACTTCTTCGCCTTGGAACAATATGTTTTTCATGATTTACTATGGGTTTGTTATTGAGGGTAAGTCTGTCTTGCACCTTCTCAACCCATAAATTATTTCTGCTAATCGTGCAAAATAAACAAAATGGAGAAAAGTAGGTTCTTTTCTGAACAATCTTAGTCATAGTTTCTACTTTCTTGAAAATCATATTGTTCAAGAATCACATTTAAATGGCGAAAAATAGATAGTCCGTATAATGATCAATTCCTGATTTTGTATTCTGGTGCGAGGTCAATACCTTAGTTCTGGTTTCGTCTTCAGCAACTGTCATTGAAGCTTTGTCATAATTAGATATCTCTTGAATTCTTATTGAATTTTGTTTGGAATAAGCATATTAGTTTCTTCACTCAAAACTGTTTTCAGTTAAATTCTGACCTAAAGAAAATAATAAGACAAAAGGATATTGATTACTCTAACATTACAATATGCACAGGAAGACCCTGGATCCATGTGAAATCCCAAATTAAGAAGGAATATCCCACTGTGCTGTATACGTCATGGACAGTACGCTATATAATCTCATTTTAGCTTTCGTGCTTAAAAATTGCCTCCCTATTATTGAGTAAGAAGGGCAAAATATGACACTATTAAATTGAACAAATAATGCGCAGTTCTGGCCAGTTGTTGGATGGGTAAATCACCAATATGTACCCCTTCAGTTCCGGGTTATAGTCCAAAGTGTTGTTGCGTGTTTCTGGTATGTTGCTTTCTGCCTTTCTCTCACTTGGAATTTCTTGTGTTACATTCTAGAGAACAAATTTATCCTCTATTTCACTTCTATTACTACTACAGTGAATTTGGATTTGTAATATCAGTTTTTATTTCATTTCTTTCACTCATCTTCCAGGGGAATATTTTTGAACCTGCGAGCAAGGTCTATGCCACTAACAAAAGGTTAATGAAGCTCGTGAGAAAAGGAATGTGCAACAAGTACGTTTATGTAGTCTATGAACACTTGACAATAGTGGCATTCTTTTTCGTTGTTTCTTTGCCTCTCTTCACATGTATTTTTCTTCAACAGTTTAGACGTGAAATCTGAACGTTCATAGGATTGCTTCTCTGCAAGCGCTTTATTATGCCAAACTATTTATTTATCCAAGCTGTGGTTGTAATGACTTTTTCGAGCTTAATTGCCAATAGTCTGTTTTTGACCTCAGAGAAGAAAAGTTCCTGGAACTTGCAATTTCATATTTACACCCCATAAATGGCCTTCAGAGAATCGAGTTTAATAGATATAGTCATTGATCACACTGATGTTTTTGATTAGTCCTGCGTCTGAGGAAAGGAGAACATACATAAATACAGTTTCATTGAGGTTTATGTAGAAGGTTCTTATAATCACTATAAATTGTCATAGTTAATTTTCCATGAAATTAAGGACGGGTGACATTCGAAAGCATTTTCAGATGGCGTATCTTTTTGCAAAGGAGAACTCTCTTCCTACAGGTGAGAGGGGGATGAAAGAGCAGCAACGAGCTTCACGCGCTTCAAAGCATGGTGTCAAGATAAGAGCAAGAGGATTACGAAAAATTTCTTTAAATCCTAGAAGCTAAAAAGGTACGAGGATGGCAATGAAAATAAGGAAACACGACATGGGAAAAAAGGAATGCAATCATTGAACCTAAAAGATGTATCTGGTTTCCCAGGTTGCGGGAGAGCGATAAGAGAAGAAATTGTGGAAATTACAAGGAGGCCTGCTTTTAGAAATTGCATTTCAAAAATTAGAATTATGGTTTATATATACAGATTGCATTTCAAAAATTAGAATTATAGTTTATATATACAAAAATCGGATGATAATACAATATTTTAATATTAAATAATAATATTATAAAATTTAATTAATTATATACTCACGCCCCAAATTCTAAAATTTATTTTCTTCCTTCTCAAACCATTCTCTTTACTCTACCTCTACCTCTACCTCTCCTTCTCTCTACCTCACCATCATCGCCATACACTAAGACACTGGAGCAGCACTGCACAAGGCTGTGCACCATTGTCGATGAGGCTGCAGCGTTGTGCGCAGCGTCATCATCGTCATTGCGCAGAGAAGCCGCACATAGCGAATGGGGGAGGTGGTGGTTTACATGTTTTGGTTGTGATTTTTGTTTGTAGAGATGGTGGTGGTGGATCTAGAGGTGGAGGTGGAGGTGGGTTTTTATTGGATTGACAATGGATCTAACGATGACATTGTTGGATCTGGTTGTGGCGGTGGCTTTGTTGAATTTGGTAGTGGCGATGATTTTGTTAGATTTGATGGTGGTGGTGATTTTTGTTGATACGGGCGGTGGTGGTGGGGTGACGTGGGGGTGGGGATGGGGATGGGGATGGGGATGTTTGTAACCATTTGTTTGGTTGATTGTAACCAGTAAACTGGTTAATATATGACCAATTATTTGATTGAATGTTGCCAATAAATTGGTTAATTTGTAATCAATAAATAATATGCGATCTAAAAAATGCGATTGTGACTCGCACAATTTATTAAGTTGTGATCGAAAAATTACTCCTGATCAATTTATTTGATAACTTGTGATCGTTAAATAAGTTATAAAATTTGTGATTTTGTGATTGATGAGCAAATTGTGACCTATAAAATCTTTTATTTGTGATCTTGAAATAATTTTTGACCTATAATATTTTTTAATTAATTATTTGATAAATAAAATTTAGCCCATGTTTGACACATTATTTCAAAATACAATTTTTCAAAACTCATTTTCAACCACACATTTTTCAATAAAATAATATTTTCCATCACATCAATAATTTTTATTTACTTCTTAACCACATATTTCACATTATATCACTATTTAAAATATATTTTTTTCTCAATAATATCCATCAAACACACCTTTAATAATATTTGGTTTTTGAAATTTTAAATCTTATTTTTTCTTATATATGAATTTTTTCCGAGAAAATTTGGGTACTTGTTGGGCTGGCCCACGTGTTCTTCAACATCTTTATTGAGCTAGTACCTTGCAAGAACCTCGGTCGAACTGATTTTTAGATGTCCACAAGTAGAAGCTTTGGAGACTCAATTGGCCACCTTCTCCGGTCCATATCCTTCAATCGCCCTAATTTAACATGTGCTAAATGCCATATTCCTGGCAGCTTGGCTCTGTCACCTATGATTTGGTATCAAGGAAAACTCCTATAACGAACCCCCAAATCTGGAAAGAAATTAGAAAATTATGAGACAAGTTTCAAGCCTTGTCATTGATTAACTATATCTTGTTTGAGCCCCATTATTTGGTTAAGAATGCATTTTGAAATAGAAGATTGATAGAGATAGTGTAGTTAACAAATAAGATTTTTTTTGAATTTAAGTTGAATATTATTTTATGGGTTTATCCCCTTGTACCGAAAAGGGGGTACTGAATTTTGTACACCCCTCACAAAAAACGTGGCCCCTACGTGTATTAAAAAAGTCGGCTCGTGGTCCCCACCTTTTGGTGTGAGTGGGGTGTAAAAGATTAGGTAAAATATGATGTACATGTAGCATAATTCTTATTTTATTGAAGAATTTTTGATTGAAAAGAAAAAAGAAAAAAATGCATTTTAAAAATAATGAGAATCAAACAAGAGACTGAAACAATTATGATTCATCTGGATTCTATGTTAGTCACACAAGGATTTTATTACATGACCAAGTTTCTCAGCCACCAAGTCACAATTGAGTGAAAAGATGTCTTGACCACATAGCCTCCCCTAAGCAATGGAGCATGCAAAACCCTAATAGTTGACTAAAAACATGATTGAGAACCTTACGAAGCTCCTGTTTGATTGTTCTTGTTGTGTAAAAAAGATATTTTGAGTAGTAATTTTTGGAGAATGTGTGGTTTAAAATAGGAAGAAATTTAGATTTACGCGCAAAATGTTTTATTGTGTGAATGTGTGGTAGAAAATGAGTATGAGAAATAAATTGTTTTATTTTAAGAGAGTCAAATATGGGGTAAAGACCTTGATTTGACATCCAATATAGATATGTACATTGGCGTGAATAGAGGCAAAATTAACATGGATTTTAATGCACTAAACCTATATGTACACAACAAATTTTTGGACAAATTACGAAGTATAAACATCAAAAAGCTAGTATTTAAAAATGCTTTCAATGCCCCCAGGGCACACCTCCAAATGGTAAAAGGGGAAGGTGGAAAAATTTCAGCTTTGTTTGAGGCTGCTGCGTCAAGGGTTCGAATCCTGAAATATGGATTTGGCCCTTGGGTAAGTGCAAGTGTACAAGCAGCCTTTCACCCTGTACCCTTGGAAGCATAACCTGCGATTTACCTCCTTCACCAAGGCTCAGGGCAGGGCAGGTGGGGGCCGCTAAGGATGCGGTTCATCCTTTTAAAAATGCTTTCAATACAATGATGATAGAATGCCAACTTATAAAAAGACTAAGACGCCCCTAAAAAGGTCTATAAATAAGGCAACCCACAATGGAAAAAGGGTTGAAATAGAAAGTATGTTTGATTCACCATTATTTTCCATAAAAAATGGAAAATGAATTCCAACTTCCACTTTTTGAGTGTTTGATAGCCTTTTTTTTCTAGGCAATTTGTTTTTTTGGTTGTGGCTCTCAAGTGCCACTTTCCTTGATTTATGGGAAAACCAATTCCCATCATGGTTTTCTAGCTTTAGTTAGTTTTTATTTTTTATTTTATTTATTTATTTATTTTTTTGAATTTTTCTTTTTTATTGGCAATTTTCATGCAAAATAAAGTCAAATGAATGATATTCGGCATGGTTGATGTCAAAATGGGCGGGCCAGGCCGGCCTGGCCCACACACATTTAAGCCCGTAGACAACCCGCTCTAAAAAAAACCGCCCATACGGGCTTTTCGGGCCGGGGAAAAAAGCGTGTAACCCGGCCCGGACCGGCAAGCCCGCATGGGCCAGGACGGGCGGCTCGGCCCTTTTTTTTAATGAATGGTAAAAAATACATTTTATAATTAGAGTGAAAATCGATAAAACTTATATAAAAATAAATTTTACATTGATTTATTTTTCGATAAATTTTACATCAATAACATAAAAACTTACAATTTTTTGAACAATATTTTGCCTAACTTGACAAATTAAACAATTTGAACTATTTGTAAACTTATAGTTAAAGTACATTCCAATTAGGTTGGCACCTACTTAACTATAATTTCGTCATTACAATTTAAATTTTATTCATCTATGGTAAGATTTTTAAAGTTTTGAGCAATATCGTCAGTAACTTTATCTTACATTCTTCTATCTGCAAATAATCAGTCTTTCACGCAGATGAGAGCTTCTAAAATATCTTCTTTAAGTCTTGATCTTTTTTCATCTAGCACTCTGTTACCTGCACTAAAAGCAGGCTCCGATGCCATCGTTTAGACTGGAACTGTTAGTAGATCTCTGGCCATTTTTGATAATATTGGATATGACCGTTCATTTAACTTACACCATTGTAAAACATCTATGTTGTCAACTTCTTCTTGTGGAATTAAACTGTAGTAATCAAATTGATAATATCTTTCTAATTCAACTGGTGTAACATTCTCATTTGAAAATGAACTATTAGATGAAGTAAAAGACACATTGCGTTTCTTGGTTATTGAAGAAAAGAAAGAACTTTTACCTTTAGAAGATATAGCAGAACTCGTATTAGAAGGAACATTTTCATTATTACCATATTTTATAGCATAACTATTGTACATTTCATTAATAAAACATTCTATTTCCCGATTTGTAATACTTATATTGAAAGATAAAGTTTCAGAAAGTTGGTCCATAGCACACTGAACTCCAAAAAATTTAATACGAAGATCCATTACAGCTGCAATTGGAAAAATCATTGACATATTTTCGAAACTTGTTCTCCATTGTACAAACAATATCATAGAAAAATGGATCGTTTTTATGACTTGAAAATTGATTAACAATTTCTACAAATTGTAAAAGCACAAGATTACTTGTTGGATAATAAACTCCGGAACTAGTTTTTGTTGCCTTACAGAATGATTTCAAATAATTCATGACTTTAAATGCAATATTCCAATCAAAATCATCTATATGAAATTGATGTTTCTTTGAATTAACGAAAGCATTAATATCATCTGTATAACCAACACACGATTTTAAATAAGAAATGTTGAATTCCACCTATTTGGAATATCATCAATAAATTTTCTTCTCCTCAATCCAAGATTTTTACAAATTTTTTCAAATTCTTGCTGTCTAGAATCTGAACAAGAAATGTAGTTAATATCTTCTCTAATTTTATGTATTTGTGGTGTTATTAATTTTAAACCATCTTGCACTACTAAATTATATATATGACAAACACACCTCATATGAAATAATTTAGAGTCAAACGAGGGATTAAGCCCCCGTTTGACACCCTTTTTTATCTCATTCTCATTCTCATTTTTCTACAGTACTCATTTCTAACCACACATTCTCCAAATAAAATAATATTACACATAAACTCAAAAATTCTTCTTACTTTTTAACCACACATTCTTTACATCAATCACTATTCAAAAACTCATTCTTCAAAAGAATGGGTATCAAACAAGCCCTAAGTGTCCTTTTCAAAAGTTCAATGCATGCAGTATTTGAACTAGCATTATCAAAACTAATGCTAAATAATTTGCTCAATACATTAAATTCATTAAAAACTTGTAATAAATTCTCACACAAATTTATTCCATTATGTGGATATTCAAGTAAGCGAAAAGCAATAATTCTTTTGTGAAGTAACCAATTATTATCAATATAGTGTGCAGTGACACATGCATAACCATTGTAATTACGTCCAGACCAACAATCAGATGTAAAACACATAACTCTATTAAAGTTGTTAAATTCAGTTTTTAAATTTTCAGTCATTGTATGAAATAATTTCAAAATATCTAAGCGAGCAGTATTTCTACTTATAGACCAATAAGCGGGTTGAACATACTTTTGCATAAACTCCTCAAAGTATCGATCTTCTACGAAAGTAAAATGCATCTCGCTTGCTGCCAAAAATTTAGACATTCGTACTCTCATTCGATCATGCGAATGACAAAAATTAGAAAAAGTAACTGTTCCATTAGTATTAATAAAAGAAGTAATTTGAGCTTGTTTAGCATCTAAATGCCATCTTTCATTCATGTGTTTATTTTTGTGTTTTCGCAATGTGCCCGTGCCTTGACCTTTAACCCATGCATAACTCTTTCTGCAAAGAGTGCATATTGCTCTTTTGTTTGGTTAATCTACTGTAAAGATTTCCCAAATATCAGATGTGTGCTTTTTATTCGTTCGCTGTTGAGAAGATCCAATATTTGGATCATTATCATCTTTCAAATTTATTGGAGAACAACTATTATGTAAATTGACATTTCTTGAAAAAAAATCGTGAGAATTCATAACACTTTAACAAAAATTTTAGAAATAATAAGATGAAAAGAAATCACAAAATACTTGCTGAAAATATTAAGAGAGAACGAGAAAATAAATATTTCAAGCTTGTAGATTGTGAAAGTTTACCATTTTTTCACTTTACAATACCACAATTTATTAAAAAAAAAAAATTACCGTTACTATGCATTGAAAAAAATAATAATACAAAAAAATTACGATAAACGCCACATGACTGTCCGACCGATCACGTGTTGCACATCGGCTCTGAAGCAAATAGCTGCGGCGCTTTTATTATTTTTTTAAAATTTTTTTTGTTTTTTTTTTAAAACCGCTGGCCCGATTTGCCTTGAACCGGGCCCGTGATTCGGTCCACACGGTTTATGGGCCGAACCACGAGCCGGTTCGCCTCCGAGCGGGCCTGGACGGCCTGCCCATCTTGAGAACTCCACTTTAATGGACAATTTTCATAAAAAAACGAACCTAAACAGACATCAAACTTTCAACATTTTCCAGGTGGAAAATTATACCAATCAAACACAATTAATTACAATTCTCAGTAAAACAATATCCGGCAATTCAATTCTCATAAAACATTTTCTTTCCACATTTGTAATCAAAAGACCCTTACATCCAAACTTCCACTCTAAAAAGCTACCTCGAATTAAAACAACTTCACCTATTAGACCTCTCGAAAATCGAAATACTCCGATCTAAAAACATTTTCCTGCCAAGAATGCCTAAATCTCCATCTCGCACTTTCTATACAAAAATTTGAAGTCCAAAACACGCTAAAAATCCCCAAGAGGAAAAAATTTGCCAAAATTTGAAAGGAAGGACTATCATTGACTTTAAAAAATAATTTCTATTTTTAAATCAACAGACTATATCATGTATCATGACTAAAATAGATGCCCAACATAGCTTTTATAATGTAAAGGGAAAATGGGGTTAAGGAACAAGCAATCTTTAATACTCTTAGAGCAATTTACTTCACTCATTTCTGCTTTCCATTCTCAGTTCCTTGTAAGTTGTAACTCATGTCATTTTTGTTGTTTTTTCTTAAAAATATATATGAGTACAAAAACCTTTATCACAAGAATAAATATGGAGATTTTAAATATATTCAAAGTTCCGCGTCCCACAACATACCATTCGTAATTAATTAACGTATTTTTCATGGCCATATTATCTTGTCTTCAGTACCATTTCAAATAATTTAAGTTCATAATTTTCATATAAAAGACATGAGACATCAGTAAGGAAATTTTTATGATTTTCATATTCATATTCAATTAAATTGACAATTTTCATGGCCAGATCTTTATAACTAATTAATCCTATTATGCATGGCCCTATGTCGTCAGTACTATTTGGACTTATTTAGGTCAATAATTTCACCAAATTATAATTTTACACGCAGTATGTTCTTGAAGAATAGTCAAGTCATGTTTAACCATTCAGATCTAAATTATTACTTATTTGAGCCTTTGGCTGTTTCAAAATTTTTTGTAGGTCCCCGAGTTGAAAGTCAAATTCTTGCAGCCATAATCAAGAGACTGTGAGACCAAAAAAATAAAGAAACAGTCCTTTAACCAATTCAAACGCTGAAAAGTATTTCTATGATTTCAAGTTTCTATATATATATGCAGCAATATATGTATTCTCTTCATTCAAATCCCAATAATAGAATTATCATAGTAACAGACGCAGATATCAAAAAGCTCATCAAGAAAAGATTATATTGTCATAAAAGAAGAAAAATGGCAACCCTTCAGGCTTCTGCCATCATGGGTTCGTCCAGTTCTTCTTCTTCTTCTTACTATGATCGCAGAGGAGGAATTACTCGGGCAACCTTAAATGTTCCGAGGAGAATGACAGACATTTCTCTTCCGGGGCTACGGACAAAGGGAATTGTGGAGGAACTAGAGTTACACAATTTCACTGATAGAAAACTCAGCCCTATCGATGTTAATACGTTTAAAAGAAATGATAATAGCGGTCCTGATCCGTTGGTAATTGCTAAACTTTATGCAATCCTCGAGGCAGTTGCAGATAGGGTGGAGATGCACAAGAATATTGGGGAGCAAAGAAACAATTGGAACAGCCTGCTTTTGACATCCATCAATGCACTCACTCTTGCGGCGGCAACTATGGCAGGAATCTCCGCCACGAGTGCGATTGGTGGTGGTGCTCCGGCGGCGGCATTAAAGCTTTCTTCCACCGTCATGTATCTTTCGGCAACTGGGATGCTTTCGATAATGAACAAGATTCAGCCATCTCAGCTTGCGGAGGAACAAAGAAATGCAGCTAGGTTGTTCAAACAACTTCATAATCAGATTGAAACAATTATAGCAATGGGTAATCCTACAACTAGTGATGTGAAGGAAATGATGGAAAAAGTGTTGGCTCTTGACAAGGCATACCCCCTTCCTCTTCTTGGCGCAATGCTCGAGAAATTCCCCGCGAATGTAGATCCTGCAGTGTGGTGGCCGGAGCAGCGCCGCAGACAGGCGAAAGGCCTCGATGGGAAGAAAGGTTGGAATGGTTGGAATGGGAAGTTGGAGGAGGAAATGAGAGAAATAATTGGTGTTATAAGAAAGAAAGACAAAGCAGATTATCTAAGGTTGGGAGGAAAAGCCTTGAAATTGAACAAATTTCTAGCCATTAGCGGTCCTGTGCTAACAGGATTAGCAGCACTTGGCTCTGCTTTTGTGGGGTCTCCTGATCACGGCTCTTGGGCGGTGGTGCTCGGAGTTGTTGCAGGTGCTTTAGCAAGTGTAGTAAACACATTTGAGCACGGTTGGCAAGTCGGAATGGTGTTCGAGATGTACCGGAGCAACGCGGGATTCTTCAAGCTGATGGAAGAGTCCATGGAATCAAACTTGATGGAAAATGATATGGAAAGAAGAGAAAATGGAGAATTGTTTGAAATGAAGGTGGCGTTGCAGTTGGGAAGGAGCCTATCGCAGCTTAGAGATCTTGCAGCTTCTTCCGGCAAAGCAGAGGAGGAAATTGAGGAGTTTGCAAGCAAGCTTTTCTGATGATGATGAGCTCATTTGGATGTTAATTTTTTTGTGGATACAAGACATGTAAATGTTAATGCTAACGTAATATTAATTTGTAAATTTCTGGAGAGACAAAAAACAATTCCTTTATTTTACTAAAAATGTTATCCAAACAGATGTTTAATGAGAAATGAATTTATGAGAGCTTTATTGTGCACGAACTTTTGTTTTTTGCTTTTTGGCTGCAAGTAGCAACTTTATAAATATATTACAAATTTAGGAGGTGTTCAACCTAACCTCTGAAAAGACTTGCCCATTTGGAGATGGGGAGTACACAGTAAAATCAAGAAGTTATACATCATTTGTCCTAAAGTTCTCCTTGTTACCATATGTCGATTGTAGAATCTCTTTGGCTCTAGATCACTTTCTGACGCGCTTTTGATAAGTACGTTTTTATAAGCTTATCCGTTCTTTTATATTTGATGAATTATGGTTAACGGGATAGATTTCTACTTAATTTAGTTTAATTACTTTAATTGCATAAAAAATGTGGATTTAAATGAAGTTGGTGCAAAAAAGGGCATTTTTGAGCTAATTTGGAGCTGGTTCGAAACTAAATGTATGGCACGTGAGTGTTGAGAAGGGTTAAGCCTAAAATTGTAATTGGCAATTTCTCAAGTAAAAATCATATTTTAGGTGAATCGTATTAAGAATAAATCGAGTTGAAATCAAAGTCAACATAGATTTAGTAAAATCCGAGTTATTGTAGAAAATAATTTGGGGTTGATAGAGCCCAAAAAGAAATAAAAAAAAAAAAAATCCAAGAAGAAGATCAAGATTCGGATTTGAGGGAGTTGTTATCGAGAAGGACGTTTTTTCGCTAGTCTACCGTCCAGTAGGCGCTCGAGCGGCAGGTGCGCTGCTCACCTAGCGCTCTAACGGCAGGTCACGGACCAAGTTACCTGTTTTGCTTCAAACTCTTGATTTTGAATTATTTTTCATCTTAAACATTTTTCCCTATATATATCAAACCCCATGAATTCCCAAAGCGTGTTGAATCATAATTATTCCGTTAAGATCATTCTTTTGAAGATCCAAAACACTTTCATTGATTTCAAAATTTAACAACTATATTATTTGATTAGTAGATTCATCCAAACTTAGATTTGTTGATCGAGTTATAAACATTCTACATGCAACCACATATCAAAACACGAGATCTTTGATCAAACGCCTAACCTACCTTCACCAATTAGATTTCAAACTTGTTGGGGTTTTGGGAGAGGCGCTTGGAGTTCTAGCACTAAAGAACGAGGTTTGTTCCTGGAGGTCCACAGAAGATAAACTATAACAGGGTCGGAAGCTGGTGTCAGGAATACGTAGTCCAAGAGGGCCAAGGTGATTACAGGAAGAAGGTCAAAGGGGACTAAGGGTTAGTCGGGTCTGGACCATACTGTATGTCACATCTTTTACAATGAATTATTGACTGGTAAAGTGTTCGGAGTTTTTGATCCTTGCCAAGGATTTTCTTTGTGATCATATCGATATTATTTACTGTTTTCGATTTACAAACTGTGGTATTCAAATTTAGGATAAATTGACGTGGTTAACCAAATCATCTAGAAACAATTAAAAAGCAACTTGTTGCTTTTAATTGTTTAATTTTGCATTGGGGTCTAAACTTCGGTAAATTTAAACTTTCAAGGCGTAAAAATGAGAGCTATTGGAAGAAAATCACAAGTTTTGCAGGTGAAATTCAACTTTTGAAAAGTCTGGAAACTAATTTGTATAGTTTCGGAACTCAAGATGAACCAATTTTGAATGATTATGAAGTTTTGAGGATTAATCAAGAATATGTTGAAAGTTACGACATGAAAATTGAAGTTAATGATGAGAAATGAAAAACTTGAAAAAAGAACTAAGACTTCACGGAAAAGATAGAGTTTGGGGACATAGTTGAATGAATTTGGAATTTGAAAATAAGCCCTTATAATCGTATAGTTTAAGTGAAAATTACCCAATTCCCTACTTTTGGAGATTCAAATTCTAAAATCAGATTTTAAGGTTTAAGTTTCAAAAATCAGATATTTTATATATAGATATAGGTTTTTTATATTTAATTAATGTTAATAATAATATTATAAAAATTAATTTATAAAATAACTAAATATTTATAAAACAAACGTAACCACCAAAACCTAATTAAAATCACGCTCTCCTCTCTCTCTCTCTCTTCATTTCTGGCTCGCCATCGCCTTCATCCATTTTCGCCCGCCGTCGCCGCCCATCTTCGCCCGCCGTCTACGCCCATGGCCGCCCCCTCCCCTCCTCTCCCCTAGCTGCCGGGCAACGAATTGCTGCTTTCCCGTGAGGCGATTTGGTTGGTTTCCCAAATACGAAATCGCTGCCTGGAGCAACCAATTGAGGTTTCTTGGAAGGATAGGAGTAAGAACCAGTAGATCCGGTCGCCGCCGCCAAATCCTGGTTGTCCCGTTTCTTCGAGAGTACCATACTTTCTGGGTCTTCCCCTCTTCCTCTTCACAGTCTCCAAAGGAGATGACACCGCAGAAGGGACGCTGTGGAGGTACGCCATGTTGGTGGTGGTTGTAATGTTAGGTACAACTCCATTTGTCGGTGATGGGTTTCCGGGAACGGCAGAGGTTGGGGGTGGCGGAGGAGATTGACCGTGGAGCTGATGGTGGAAGTAAGAGCTCAGTCCACTGCTCTCATTATTAGGTTCCATGAGCAAAAGATTGAAGGAATTGGATTTGGGGATTTTTGGATTTTTTTCCTTTTTGGATTTTTGGATTTTTGGTGAGGGTTGGTGATGATAGTGGTGGTGCGTTGGTTGTAAGTGGGATGCGCATGGGATGGGGGTTGTGACCGTTTGTGGTCGATTGTGACCTGTGACCTTGGCTGTGACCTGGACTGTGACTTGTGACCTGGACTGTGACCGTACAAAAAATTCATGTCATCGGAATAGTCGTCGGAATCGGAGCAGTCGCCGGAACAGTCACCGGAATAGTCACCGGAATCGGAGTGATCGCCGGAGAAGTCGTCGGAATCGGAGACGTCGCCGGAGTGGTCGCCGGAGCAGTCGCCGGCGTGGTGGGGTGGTGGTGGTGGGGGTGGGTTAATTTCATATATATATTATATATTTATTTATTTATTTATATCTTTTTATATATTTAAATAAATAAATAAATATTTATAAATGTGTGTATATATAGGTCAAAAAATCTGATTTTTGAAATGTAAAAGTTGTTTTGTTATTTTTGAAATAGGGTAAAGATAAAGTAGGGAAAGTGAATTTTTCCCACAGTTTAATGGTGAGTATTTCTGTTTGCAGGGCCGGCCTTGGCCCAAGGCGAGTAAGGCTACTGCCTTGGGCCTCACATTTTTGGGGGCCTCCAAAACACAGAAAAAAAAAAAAAAAGCCCAAAACGGTATAACCCTCAAATCCCTTCACACACCTTCATTCTTTCTGTTTTACGGAATCTTCATTCTCAGCACGGCTTCTTCAAGGAATCAAGAGTCTCTGACTCTCTCACCGGTGGACTACAAGATTTGGGGTAAGATATCAATTATGTAATTTATATGTTTGCTTTTGGGTTTTGCATTCTCAATTGAATATTCATCTGCTATACCGAGAAAATGGACGAGAGCTTTTATTGTGATTGTTTGTTTAGAAAGCTTTTCTTGTGTTTGTGCCTCAGTGCCTAATTGCCTGTCGCTTGGAATTATTGGTATTTGGTTCGTTCCTCCGTTCCTGTGATTGCCGGCCGTATTTCATATTTGTTTCCTCCCTTCTGACCGTTCCTGTGAAATTGCAGTCCTCAAACTTGCAAGAGAGCTCTCCAATTCAAAATCGAAGGTACCAATACCAACATTTTTCAAATGGGTCTTTCTCCCAATTTTTTTACGAATTTGGATTTCTGATTTGTCGATTTGATTTTGAATTGTTAACTGTTAGTGATTTGTGGTGTTGGAACTGGGTTGTTGGAACTGATTTGTGCTTAATTATATTCTAAAATGAGATTGACTACATGAAACTGGTGAATGTGGTGGGAGGTTGGATTTTGGAATTATGGAATTGGATTCAACAAACTTTAATGTTAACTAGTGAATGTAGGAGGTTGGATTTTGGAATTATGGAATTCGATTAAATAAGCTTTACCGTTGAATTTATTGCTCACAGTTCGTTGAAATTGATTAAGTCTTATCTTCGATCAACAATGTCACAATAGCGATTAAATGGATTAGCTATGATTTCTATTGAAAAAAAAATATGTTGAAAAAACTTGATTTCAGTTTTAATTATTTAAATATTCTAATTTTGCTACGCTTGTGAAAACATGATTATGTTGAAGGGCTTTATAATAATTAGTCATCTAGGGCTTCCAAATTCTCAGGATCGGCCCTGTCCGTTTGTCACGGATTGGAGCAAGAAATGAATCCACTCTTTGTTTAATTGCCAGATTGTCCTTAATAACAAAAAAAAGGTGGTCATAGTTTGGAAAATATGTAAAATATACAGAAGATATTGGTAGTATTATCTTTTGTGTGAATTATCGAAACTATGATTGGATTTTAGGGTTGTCTAGTGCAACCACTAAAATTTTGTATGACCTCCATTTTTCAAAATTTATTTTTAATCGAACATTTTATGAAATTCACAATTTTTATTAATTTTTCAACATCTTATTCATCAACTTTTATCAAAATCAACAAAAAATTAATTTTAGACCAAACAGGGGTAAATGGAAAAATAAAAGCAAAGGATTTCAATGGGGGTAATTATATTAGCACCACCAGTTTTACTTACTACACCACATTATATTCACACTACAATTAAAACATTTTTTCAATAAGTACGTCCCAACAAATTTGCCTCCCCAATCATCGAAGAAGACCACAGGTGACTAACAATTTTGTTCTAGTATACAGGAGAGTGTCTACAAGGAGCTTCGACCTGTTGGCCACCTTGGAGGTGCAAAAATCGAGATGAACAAGATACTTTGTTTTCCGTACCACTTACCTTGACATACATCATAAGGCAATTTTTTTCACATTAAACTAACATATATAGAGAATCTAAAAATAAATCATAGCACTTTGAATGAGAAAACAAAGAATTTTGAAGTTTTTACGTTTGATTATGAATCTATTTCAACAATTACCGATGAACATATACATAATAGACATAAATTGGGAGATTTATATTATTATTCTTTACTCTTTGTGACTCGTGTTATATTTGTGTTGCCTTTCTTGAAGAATGTGCTACTAAGACTACAAAAACCTTATTCACATGAATAGGTATGGAGATTTTAAATATATTCAAACTTCAACGTCTCAATCCTTTGTCAAGTATACGAATATTATTCTGAATTAATTAAATTAACAAACCTAATTAGTTGTCAAAATTTTCATTTTGAATAATCAAAATTTGATAGTTCGCTAAATTATAATTTTCATAGATAAAATATCAATTAGGAGATGTTCATGATTATTCTTATCTACTTCCGAGTTCTGACTCATGATTTTTTTTTTTTTTAGGTTTTTCATAATAATAATAGGAAAAAAAAAAAAAAAAACTCAGCCCCACGAATAAATATGGAGTTTTGAAAAATATATTCAAACTTCGACCATGATATTAGTAATTAATTAAATCGACAATTTGCACGGCCATAGATATGTTCTTGTTGACGGTACTATATTTCGACTAATTGAACTCGATAATTTTACCAAATTATAATTTTACTTGCAATTAGTTGGTAATCTTTAATAGTGAATAAAACTGTCAAATAATAGAATGGTCAAGACGGAAAAGAACTATTTAATTACTTATTTCGCCTTTGGCTATTTCAGATTTGAGCTAAGCTACATGTACAGATACAGAAAGCTTTCGGACACTCACAAAGGTGGGGTGGGTGGGTAATTTTTTTTACATTTTTATTGTGCGGGATCCACCCTCATTTGCGAAGGTGTAAGGCTTCTGTAATTTTTTTCTTCTGTACAAGTGGAAATTTCCTTCTGATTTTTTAATATTTCTAGATTTGGGAGTCAAATTCTAGCAGCCAAAATTATGGGAGTGTGAGACTGAAGAAACGAGGAAGCGGTCTTTGCCATTTACCAGTTCAAACGCTGGAAAATATTTAAGTTTTCGGTCTATGATTTCATGTCAGCCCCCCAATTCTATATATATAAAGCACTATATATGATCTCTTCATTCAAATCCCAATGTTGGGAAAATCTTTTCAATTTAAAATACAACTCATAGCATAAACTAAACAGCGCAAGCATATGAAAAACATAGATACTAATGAGTACAAAAAGCAAGCTCTACTTTTCTTTGTATGGCCAGAAACAGTAGGCTCAGGAACAGCCCCTTCCACGCTTGTCAATCCGCCGTCCAGAAAGAGAGAGATCCAAAGAACGCTCAGTGAAGAATCTGTTTGATCATTGATCGAAAGAGATTTCCCAAAAGGGCCACAGATTTGGCCAGTTAACTTTGAGAAAGATGCCTTAACTCAGCCACTATTTCTGGCTTAGAATGCACACGGTATCGCCCTCTAACTCACCAGATTCAGCACACGGATCACCCAGCCCAGAGAAGAAGAGACAGATTTTTTAGAACAAAACGAGAGAGAGAGAGAAAACCAAAAGTCTAGGGTCTCAAAGAAGCAAGAGAACGAAAAATATCTCCCCCAAGAATCAATCTCAACCGTCTATCTCATCCAAGGGTCACAAATGAATCAAACTAACACAATCCAAGTGACCACTTAACTACCAATAAGTGAGTGACATTTATGCAGCATAAGTAAAGAATAAAAACAATGTAAATGTCACAAATAGCACTAGTCCAGAATAGTTAGGAGAACCACGATTCTCACATTCTTTACCTTGGTTCACATAACACGCACTCTCTCTTTCGGTTGCAGAATTTGCACATGGAAGACTGTTCATCATCATCACCCACTACCTGCAAGAAAATTAACCCGTGTCAATATGTAATAAAGATAAGCACAATTTAAATTTTCCCACAGGTAGAATTTTTGTCCCCATATCAGAGGGATTCTTGTCAGTATGGATCTTAACAAGTTCAACTTCACCTTTAGACAATTTTTCACGAATGAAATGATATTTCACCTCAATATGTTTTGATCTTTCATGATAAACAGGATTCTTGCAAAGCAATAAAGCACTTTGACTATCAGTAAACATAATAGGTGTATCATGCATGAAGTTTAATTCTTTTAAGATCCCTTTAAACCAAATACATTCCTCAACAGCTTCAGTTATGGCAACATATTCAGCTTCAGTACTAGACAAAGTAACTAGAGGCTGTAGCTGTGATTTCCATGATATGCAGTTATCACCAAGGGAAAAGAAGTATGCTGTGGTTGATTTTCTACTGTCTTTATCACCAGCAAAGTCAGCATCAACATAGTGTTTAAGGGTTAAGCTCTCAAATCTTTTCTCATACACTAAGCCTAGATTTAAAGTTCCTACCAAATACCTCAACAACCATTTCATTCCAGCCCAGTGTGGTTTGCCAAGATTGGACATAAATCTACTTGAGAAGCTAATGGAAAAGGCAAGATCAGGTCTGGTAGTAATCATAGAAAACATGACAGAACCTATTGCATTTTCATAAGGTACATTTTCCATTTCTTTCAATTCAAATTCAGATTTAGGAAAATGGGCATGAGAAAGATTCATATGACCAACAAGAGGCACATTCACAATTTTACTATCTTTCATACCAAATTTTGTTACCACTTTGTTCAAATATGCTTCTTGTGAAATATTTAACCTATTTTCAGCCATGTTTCTTGTTATAACCATTCCAAGAATCTTCCTAACATTTCCTAAATCCTTCATGTCAAATTCAGATTTTAAAAGATCTTCCAGTTCATTAATTTGAGACTTGCTAGGTCCAGCCAAAAACATATCATCAAACCTCTTGTACCATTGTCTTGGGCTTTGTTTTTGCCCATACAATGATTTTTCTAACTTGCAAACATAATCAGATTTGCCTTTAGCCACAAAGCCTTGTGGTTGGCTCATGAAGATATCATCTTCCAACTCTCCATGTAAAAATGCAGTTTTTACATCGAGTTGTTCAATTTCCTAATTGAATTGAACAACAAAAGCCAACACTAATCTGATTGTCTTATACTTGATCATAGGTGAAAATATTTCATTGTAGTCCACACCCTCTCTTTGAGTATAACCCTTAGCCACTAACCTCGCCTTAAACCTCACAGGATTATTAGGGCTCAAACCCTCCTTTAACTTGTAAATCCATTTACATGGAACCAATTTCTGATCTTTAGGTTTTTTAACAAGTTTCCAGGTTTTGTTATCACTCAAAGATTGCATTTCTTCCTGCATAACTTTTAACCAATTTTCAGAATATTTTCCATTAATAGCTTCTTCATAAGTGGCAGGTTCAATTTGTTCAAGGGCTTCACCTGAAACTAAGGCAAAATCAGTCAAATTTAGGGATTTATATATGGGATTAAGTCTGATTTGCCTTCTTGCTCTATCCCTAGTAAGCTGATAGTCTTGATTAGGTGGCTGATCATCAAAATGTTCAGTTTCAATATGTTCATTGTTATCTTGAAGGCCAGTCACCTCTGTAGGTTCAGTTTCAATTTCAGTTTCAGGTTCATGTGTAGGGTCATTATCATCATTTACAAGTCTAGGTGAATCAAACTTGGTCAACTTCACCTCAGTCTGAACATTCCTTTCAGTTTCAGATTTGTTAGCTTCATTAGTTTTCTGTTTTAGGCATGGCATTTCAGATTCATTAAAGACTACATTTCTGTTGTTAATAATCTTAAAGCCCTGAACCCCTAAAACCCATAACCTATACCCTTTCACACCCTCGGGATACCCTAACATCACACATTTGACGGCCTTGGGCTCAAGTTTCCCTTCAGACTGATGTGCATATGCAGCACATCCAAACACTCTTATGTGATTTAGGTTTGGAGGTTCCCCTGTCCACAACTCATGTGGAGTCTTAAAGTTTATACTGCTGGATGGTGACCTATTAATCAGATAAGCTACAGTACTTGCAGCTTCGGCCCAAAAACCTTTGGCAAGGCCAGAGCTAATCAACATGCACCTAACCTTGTTCATTATGGTCCTGTTAATTCTCTCAGCGGCCCCATTCTGTTCAGGTGTATACTTAACTGTTCTGTGTCTTGTTATCCCATTTTGCTTACAAAAGTTGTCAAATTCAAAATTACAGAATTCAAGCCCATTGTCAGTTCTTAATGTTTTAAGTTTCTTGTCCAACTGGTTCTCAACAGACTTAAGCCAAATTCTGAATTTTCCAAAAGTTTCAAACTTAGCCTTCAAAGGATAAATCCAAACTTTCTTTGAGTAATCATCCACTAAGGACAAGAAGTACTTACTTTCACCAAATGTGGAATGCTTCTCAGGGCCCCATAGATCAGCATGGACATAGTCTAATGGTCTGCTGGTTCTATGTGAGCTAGCTTCAAAGCTCACCTTATGAGACTCACCCAAACACAAGTCTCACAGAAGTCTATAGCTTCAATGTCATCCTTTCCAAGTAATTTCTGATTGTTTAAAGATTTTAGCCCTTTAAACCTAATATGACCCATTCTATCATGCCAGAGTTTAGTTTTGTCTTTACTAACTGTAAGAAGACTAGAATCAGGTGATGTTTCAGTTCTACCCTCAAGATAGTACAGTCCATTCCTCTTAGGTTCTTTCATAACTATCAGAGATCCTTTAAAAATTTTCAGAACGTTATTTCCTGATTTAAAGGTATATCCCTCATCTTCAAGAGTACCTAAGGAAATGAAGTTTATCTTCAAATTAGGGACATATCTCACATCTTTGATTTGCCTAACAGCCCCATCATACATCCTGATGGCTATGTCACCAATCCCAACTACATTCTGAGAATTATTGTCTCCCGTGTAGACCTTTCTAGGTTCAGTCTCTCTATAGTTATAAAATCAAGACCTTTCAGGGCACATGTGAAAGGTGCACCATGTGTCCAGGATCCAATTTTTGTCAATTTTTTCCTTAGACATATTCAAGACGAGTAAACTATCGAATTCAGAAACAATGGCAACATTATTTAGATCAGTATTGTTCAAGTCTTTTTGTTTCTTTTTCCAGTCAAAGTAGTCTCTTTTGAAATGTCCTAACTTTCCACATTTATAACATTTCTTACCACTTTTATCTTTAGATTTGGATCTCATTTTAGATTTTCCCCTTCACTTCTTGTTATGGAGGTTGATTTTTTTCTTTTCAGGTCTTCCCCTCACAAACAGACTTTCTTCTCTAGAATTAGTTATATTATCTCTTTTCAGTTCAAGTTCTCTTGATTTTAAAGCATCCACAACAATAGCTTGTGAAAGAGTGTCCCTACCATATTTTATGGCATTTCTGATTTCTTTATAAGATTCAGGTAAAGAATTCAACAGTATGACAGTTAAATCATCATCCTCAAATTTCTTGTCATTGTGAGCTAGACTCTTAACAATTATGCTATAGTCACTCAAATTCTCTTCCACGTCATTTCTCGAGTCCATCTTAAAACTAAACAGCTTCTCTAACAGATATATTTTATTAGGCAAAGTTTTAGTTAAGAACAAGACATCTAAAGCAGTCCACAAAGTTCTAGCATCTTTAGCACTATCAACTTGTCTAACAACATTATCAGATATTGCAAGATTATAGAACTATAAGCAATTTCATTCATTTCTTCAATTTCAGTAGGTTTAGCTTTTAACTCATCAGAAAAGTAACAGGATCATCGAGAGCTTTTGCAACTCTCTGTTGGGCCAAAATGGCCCTCATTTTCTGTTTCCATATCGAGTAATCCCCATTTCCATCGAATTGCGATAATTCGACCCTCGAACCCATTCCAGATTCTGTACAATCTTTTCCAGATGATCAATATAGAAACACATAGTTAAAAACAATATCCAGAAATTGAAGCACAGAAATGAATCAATAGGATTCTATAAAAGGGTGGCCTGTACTCGTGGGCATAACAGCAAGGTTTTGAAAAAAAAAATCTTTTCCAGATGATCAATATAGAAACATATAGTTTAAAACAATATCCAGAAATTGAAGCACAGAAATGAGTCAATCCGATCAAGAAACCTCAATGTGATGTGTGTGATTTAAGATCAGGCAATACACATGTATTGATGCAAGTAAATATGCTTCCAAGATTACAAATCAGTCACAAGAATCCAATCACCAAAATTCACAAATAGGTAATCAAGTAATCATGCATCAATCAAGAAAGACCACCAAACTGTATTCAAAGGTGAAGTTGGAACAATCTTACCAGTTGACTGTTGAAAAATGGTAAATATACCCTCAAGCTCTCAATCGAGCAAGCCAGCCAAAGCCATCAATCACCCAAACCAGTCAACAACATCTAATGAAAACACAGATGAATCAGTGTCAGTTAAAAATAGAATGCCTGAAAGTGATATTTTCAGTTTAGACATTGGAAGGTCCATACTGATAATCTCAGTCGAAATAAAGTACCCAAACAAATCCAAGGAAGAACACGACCAAGTCCTAGACCGAAGGGCTCTGATACCAGTTTTGTTGGGAAAATCTCTTCAGTTTAAAATACAACTCATATCATAAACTAAACAACCCATGCATATGAAAAACATAGATACTAATGAGTACAAAAAGCGAGCTCTACTTCCCTTTGTTTAGCCGGAAACAGTAGGCTCAGGAACAGTCCCTTCCACTCTTGCCAATCCGCCGTCCAGAAAGAGAGAGATCCAAAGAACGCTCAGTGAAGAATCTGTTTGGTCATCGATCGAAAGAGATCTCCCAAAAGGGCCACAAATTTGGCTAGTTAACTTAGAGAAAGATGTCTTAACTCCAGCCACTATTTTAGGCCTAGAATGCACACGGTATCGCCCTCTAACTTACCAGATTCAGTACACGAATCACCCAACCCAGAGAAGAAGAAGACATATTTTTGAGAACAAAACGAGAGACAGAGAAAACCAAAAGTCTAGAGTCTCAAAGAAGCAAGAGAACGAAAAATATCTCCCCCAAGAATCAATCTCAACCGTCCATCTCATCCAAGGGTCACAAATGAATCAAATTAGTACAATCCAAGTGACCACTTAGCTACCAATAAGTGAGTGACACTTAAGCAGCATAAGTAAAGAATAAAAATAATGTAAATGTCACAAATAACACTAGTTCAGAATAGTTAGGATAACCACGATTCTCACACCCAAGAACAGAATTATCATAGTCACATACCCACATACCAAAAAGCTTATCAAGAAAAGATTATATATTGCCATAATAGACCAAAAAAATGGCAACTCTACAGAATTCTAGCATCATGTCATCCTTCTTCTTCTTCCTGGGATCGCAGATGAGGAATTATTCAGGTTTCCTTAAATGTTCCGAGAAGAATGGCAAACATTTCTCTTCCGGGGCTAAGGACAAATAGAATTGTGGAGGGACTGGAGTTACACAATTTCACTGACAGAAAACTCAGCCCTATTGGTGTTAATACATTTAAAAGAAATGATAATGACGGTCTTGAACCGTTGGTAATGGCAAAAATTTATGCAATCCTCGAGGCAGTTGCAGATAGGGTGGAAGCGCACAAAAATATTGGGGAACAAAGAAACAATTGGAACAGTCTGCTTTTGACATCTATCAATGCATTCACTCTTGTGGCGACAACTATGACAGCAATCGCCGCCACAAGTGCGATCGATTGAGGTGCTCATGTAGTGGCATTAAAGTTTTCTTCCACAATCATGTATCTTTCTGCAACTAGGATGTTGTCTATAATGAACAAGATTTAGCCATCTCAGCTTGCAGTGGAACAAAGAAATGCAGCTAGGTTGTTCAAACAACTTCATAATTAGATTGAAACAATTATGGTAATGGGTAATCCTACAACTAGTGATGTGAAGGAAATAATGGAAAAATGTTGGCTCTTGACAAGGCCTACCCCCTTCCTCTTCTTTACGCAATGCCCGAGAAATTCCCGACTAATGTAGAGCCTGCAGTGTGGTGGCCGGAGTAGAGCCGTAGATAGGCGAAATACCTCGATGGGAAGGAAGGTTGGAACAGTTGGAATTGGAACTTGGAGGAGAAAATGGGAGAAATAATTGGGCGGTGGTGCTCAGAGTTATTTCAGGTACTTTAGCAAGTGTAGTAAACATATTTGAGCACTGCGGGCAAGTCGGAATGGCGTTCGAGATGTACCGGAGTAACGCGGGGTTCTTCAAGCTGATGGAAGAGTCCACAAAATCAAATTTGGTGGAAAAAGGATATGGAGGGATGAGAAAATGGAGAATTGTTTGAAATGAAGGTGGCGTTGCAGTTGGGAAGGAGCCTGTCGCAGCTTAGAGATCTTGCAGCTTCTTCTTCCGGCAAAGCGGAGGAGGAAATTGAGGAGTTTGCAAGCATGCTTTTCTGATGATGATGAGCTCATTTGGATATATTTTGTGTGGATAGAAGACATGTAAATGCTAATGCTAACATAATATTAACATGCAAATTCCTCACGGAAGAGTGCAAAGCAGTCGCTCGTAGCTACTTCCACAATGGCAGCAGAGTTTATAGCGTGTTATGAGGCATCAAATCATGGAATATGGCTGCGAAATTTTGTCACTTGCCTGCGTATTGTGGACAGTATAGAAAGACCACTCAAGTTATTTTGTGACAATAAATCAACAGTGTTGTATTTCAATAATAACATGAGCTCAACGAAGTCAAAACATATAGAGATCAAGTTCCTGGCTGTTAAAGAAAGAGTTTAGAGTGGACATGTGTCAATAGAGAATATCGGGACAAATTCCATGGTTGCGGATCCACATAATATGGGATTGATACCCAAGGTCTTTCATGAACACACTGCTCATATGAGTATAATATCTCTATAGGATATCCAGTTTTGGTGGAAGTTTGTATTTTTGTGCTTTTCATATTAGACACATGTACTGTCATTTTGGATATGGTTTATGGTTAAAGTAATTTTCAATTATAAAGTTTTTGGTTTATTATCTCTAAACTTGTTTGAAAATGATCTCACTAAGGTATTAAAGTGAACCCGTTGTAAGTAGGCATGTTAAGATCACATCACATGTAATTTTCATGCTACACATCCATGCTTGATCCATGTCATTCAGTTATGGCGATATATGTGATCATTGATGGGTTTAGTTACGATATAAATAGCGAAAGACGTTTTGACCTTATGTTGATATGATTTTTGGATCGGGTTGTTTGGGGATGCATTTGGTAATGATAGCAAAATTCTGAGTACTTATAAGCTTGTGTTTAATGCACAAATATAAGGTAACACATATAGCAGAAGTGAGAGATTGTAAGGATTTTAATCGAACATGTGGTCTTATATGTGAAATATTGTGTATTAAATTAAAGGCTATCAATTTTTGGTTAAGCCCGTTTAAAGTGATCTAATAAGATTTCGGTATTATGGGCTTTAAAGCATCCAATTAAAGTATGGGCTTATATGTGTAGAGAGCAAACATGTTCCTAATTTCATTATGGGTCGAATTAGTTTAATGGGCCGTAAGTATAAATATACGGTTATTGTCCCCAGATCATACGTTTTGGTTCATTCTGTTCTGACTCCCATCTTCAGAAAGAAGTAAAGAAACAACGTATTGAACTGGAAGACTGAAACTGCAAGATTCATTGATTGCATTAATCATGTCTGATTCAGGTAGCTTCCACTTTCGGTTTACATATTCTTGATGATCCAATATGAACGATTCATATGACGGTAAAGTATTTTCCCAACAGTGGATGCTAAGGTGGTGGATTAGGTTTCCAAGGTGGAGCTGAATGTTGGCTTGTATTTGGCCTGGAGCTTGTTAAGGAATAAATTCCACGTTGATGATTAGTGTATTAGGGCTTAAGCTATTTTTCTTAACAAACAATTTGCCTGTATTATAATATAGTATCAAAGTCCTTAAGTTTCAACGAACAATGTAATCTGATTAAAACTCAAATCAGCATGTAGATTTTAAAATTGATCTATTCAAATGAGTCACCATCTCGTGAGGTATATTAATGAATAAATCCTACATATGTTAATTATCAAAATATAGACAACATATAAGAGTCTGAGCTACTCTTAATAATGTTAACTTGATAGTGGGATAAAATTTTGAAGAGCTATATTTATATATTAGGGAACAATTGTAAATGAATTTCACCCAACTCGAACAGTCGATTCGATTAGTTATTTGGGTCAGCCAACCCTCCATATCTGTACCTGGACCCAATTTTGAAGCCTAAATGTAATGCACAACTAAAAATTTCTCTGACTGGATTTTTATTCAACTCCTAGATTACCTCCTCCCTAAGCCCACTACCCATAGTCTTCTTCTTCTTCCTCCTCATCCTCCTCTTTGCGCAAAACCCCTTTCTCTCTCTCTCGTTCGCGCACACAGTCACAACACCCCTCAGCACACCTTTATCCGACAATGGTGGACGTGGTTCTGTTCAAGCTGGAGCACATGCTCAACGAGCTAGACAGCTTGTTTAGTCGCCGTGAGATAGCAGAGATAGTCAAACAGCGTTGCAAGTTTGAGTATAGGCTTAAGCGGCTAAGCCCACTAAAGCAGGATTTCTTAGCCTATATTGACTATGAGAAACAACTCAATGCCCTTCGCCTCCTTCGTAAAAAAGCCATTTCAAAGAATTTTGGCAACAAAAAATCGAAAAAATTCGTCTTCGATTACGCTAGCGTTTCTAGGATTATGGAAATTCATAGACTCGCCACGACCTAGTTCATATTCAGCTTTGGTTCCAGTCCATGGATTTCTGTAAAGCACGGGGGCACGGTAGGATGAAAAATGTAATCTTTTCATTATGAATCTTTATATATCAAGCAATTTATGTGCAAGCATTGTTACGGTAAATTACCCTACATCAGATAAACTGTCGTTTATTCCACTCCCTACTTCAAGTCACAACTGCAAATACATAATTTGTCAATTTACCTTTCAGCTCACTTCAGCCAAGACCCACTGTTTTTGGTCTCTATTTTTTATTTTCTAACATAAATTTGTGTAATTTTATTTTAATTTTGACGAACAATACTTGGTTTGATTGTTGACAGTATATAAAGTTAACTTCTCATGGAAGAGTGTTAAGCAGACACTCGTAGCTAATTCAACCATGGCAACAGAGTTTGTAGCATTTTATGAGGCATCAAATCATAGAATATGGCTACGAAATCTTGTCAATGGCCTGCGCATTGTGGACATTCTAGAAAGACCATTCAAGTTATTTTGTAACAATAAATCAGTAGTGTTGTATTTCAATAATAACAGGAGCTCGATGAAATCAAAACATATAGAGATCAAGTTCCTGGCTGTTAAAGAAAGAGTTCAGAGTGGGCATGTGTCAATAGAGCATATCGAGACAAACTTCATGATTGCAGATCTGCTTACTAAGAGATTGATACCCAATGTCTTTCATGAGCACACTACTCATATGGTGTAATATCGCTTGCGGATATCTATTTTTTATGGGAGTTTGTATTTTTGTGCTTTTCATATTAGACACATGTACGTCATTTTGGATATGGTTTATGGTTAAAGTAATTTTCAGTTAATGTTTTTGGTTTATTATCTCTGAACTTGTTTGAAAATGATCTCACTAAGGTATTAAGGGTGAACCAATTAGAAATATGCATGTTAAGATCACATCACATGTAATTTCCATGCTACACATACATGCTTGATCCATGTCATTAATTTATGTCGATATACATGACCAATGATGGGTTTAGTTAGGATATAAGTAGTGAAAGCCGTTTTGATCCTATGTTGATATGATTGATGGACCGAATTGTTTGGGATTGCATTTGATAATGGTAGTAAAATTCTGAGTACTCATAAGGTTATGTTTAATGCAAAAATATAAGGTAACACATATAGCTTACTAAGGTTTCGGTATTATGGCCTTTAAAGCATCCAATTAAAGTATGGGCATATATGTGTAGAGACCATGTTTGTTCCTAATTTCATGATTGGCTGAATTAGGTTAATGGGCCATAAGTATAAATATACGGTTATGGTCCCCGGATCATACATTTTTGTTCATTCTATTTTGACTACCATCTTCAGAGAGAAGTAAAGGAACAACGTCTTGATCTGGAAGACTGAAACCGCGGGATTCATTGATTGCATTAATCATGTCTAATTCAGGTACGCTCTTGCTTTTGGTTTACATATTCTTGATGATCCAACATGAACGATTCGTATGACGGTAAAGTATTTTCCCAACAGTGGATGCTAAGGTGGTGGATTTGGTTTTCAAGGTGGAGCTGGAGGTTGGCTTGTATCTGGCCTGGAGCTTGTTAAGGATTAAATTCCACGTCGATGATTAGTATATTAGGGCTTAAGCTATTTTTCTTAACAAACAAGTTGCCCATATTTTAATATAGCATCAAAGTCCTTAAGTTTCAACAAACAATGCAGTCCGATTAAAACTCAAATCAGCATGTAGATTTTAAGATTGATCTATTCAAATGAGTCACCATCTCGTGAGGTATATTAATGAATAAATCCTACATATGTTAATTATCAAAATATAGACAACATATAAGAGTTTGAGCTACTCTTAATAATGTTAACTTGATAGTGGGATACAATTTTGTAGATTCATATTTATATATAAGGGAACAATTGTAAATGAATTTCACCCAACTCAAACAGTTGATTCGATTAGTGAGTTGGGTCGGCCAACCCTCTATATCTGTACATGGGCCCAATTTTGAAGCATACATATAATGCCCAACTAAAAATTTCTCGGACTGGATTTTGATTCAAACCCTAGATTAGCTCCTCCCTAAGCCCCATGCCCATAACCTTCTTCTTTTTCTTCTTCCTCCCCATCCTCACGCAAAACCCCCTTTCTCTCTCTCTCTCTCTCTTTCACGCACACGGTCACAACACCCCTCGGCATACCTTTATCCGATAATGGTGGACGTGGTTCAGTTCAAGTTAGAGTGCATGCTCAACGAGCTAGACGACTTGGAGCGACGCGGCTTATTTAGCCGTCGTGAGATAGCAGAGATAGTCAAGCAGCGTCGCAAGTTTAAGTATAGGCTCAAGCGGCCAAGCCCATTGAAGCAGGATTTCTTAGCCTATATTGACTATGAGAAACAACTCGATGCCCTCCGCCTCCTTCGTAAAAAAGCCCTTTCAAAGAATTCTGGTAACAAAAAATCGAAAAAATCCGTCTTCGATTACACTGGCATTTGTAGGATTATAGAAATTTACAGACTCGCCACAACCCGATTCAAAAGTGATATTTAACTTGGTTCCAGTACTCGAAATTCTGTAAAGCACGGGGGCACGGTATGATGAAAAATGTAATCTTTGCATTATGAATCTATATCTATCCAGCAATCTATGTGCAAGCATTAGTTATGGTAAAGTACCCCACATCAGATAAACTATCGTTTATTCCACCTCTTACTTCACGTCGCAACTACCAATACATAATTTGTCAATTTACCATTCAGCTCACTTCAGCCAAGGCTCACTGTTTTTGTCTCTATTTTTATTTTCTAACATAAATTTGTGTAATTTTCTTTTAATTTTGACAAACAATACTTGGTTTGATTGTTGACTGTATATAAAGTTAACTTCTCATGGAAGAGTGCTAAGCAGACACTCGTAGCTACTTCCACCATGGCAGCAGAGTTTGTAGCGTGTTATGGGCATCAATCATGGAATATGGCTGCGAAATTTTGTCACTAGGCTGCACATTGTGGATAATATAGAAATATCACTCAAGTTATTTTGTGACAATAAATCAGCAGTGCTGTATTCTAATCATAACAAGATCTCGACGAAGTCAAAACATATAAAGATCAAGTTCCTAGCTATTAAAGAAAGAGTTCAGAGTGGACTGATGTCAATAAAGCATATACAAACTCGATGGTTGCGGATCCGCTTACTAAAGGATTGATACCCAAGGTCTTTCATGAGCACACTGCTCATATGAGTGTAATATCTCTTGAGGATATCTAGTTTTGGTGGGAGTTTGTATTTTTGTGCTTTTCATATTAGACACATGTACTGTCATTTTGAATGTGGTTTTTGGTTAAAGTAATTTTCAGTTATAAAGTTTTTGGTTTATTATCTCTAAACTTGTTTGAAAATTATCTCACTAAGGTATTAAGGTGGACCAGTTGGAAATAGTCATCTTAAGATCACATCACATGTAATTTTCGTGCTACACATCCATGCTTGATCCATGTCATTCAGTTGTGTCGATATACGTGACCATTGATGAGTTTAGTTACGATATAGTAGCGAAAGCCATTTTGATCCTATGTTGATATGATTGATGGATCGGATTGTTTGGGGATGCATTTGGTAATGATAGAAAAATTCTGAGTACTCATAAGGTTATGTTTAATGCACAAATATAAGATAACACATATAGCTCAAGTAGGAGATTGTAAGAATTTTAATCGAACATGCGGGCTTATATGTGAAATATTGTGTATTAAATTAAACGCTATCAATCTTTTGTTAAGCCCGTTAAAGGTGATCTAATAAGGTTTCGGTATTTTGGGCTTTAAAGCATCCAATTAAAGTATGAGCTCATATGTGTAGAGACCAAGTCTGTTCCTAACTTCATGATGTGCCAAATTAGGTTAATGGGCCGTAAGTATAAATATACGGTTAGGGTCCCCGAATCATACGTTTTGATTCATTCTGTTCTGACTCCCATCTTCAGAGAGAAGTAAAGGAACAACGTATTGATCTGGAAGACTGAAACCACGTGATTTATTTATTGCATTAATCATGTCTGATTCAGGTATGCTTCTGCTTCCGTTTTACATATTCTTAATGATCCAAAATGAACAATTCATATGACGGTAAAGTATTTTCGCAGCAGTGGATGCTAAGGTGGTGGATTAGGTTTCCAAGGTGGAGCTGGAGGTTGGCTTGTATCTGGCCTGGAGCTTGTTAAGGAATAAATTCCACGTAGATGATTAATCTATTAGGGCTTAAGCTATTTTTCTTAACAAACAATTTGCCCGTATTTTAATATAGTATCAAAGTCCTTAAGTTTCAACGAACAATGCAATCCGATTAAAACTCAAATCAGCATGTAGATTTTAAAATTGATCTATTCAAATGAGTCACCATCTCGTGGGGTATATTAATGAATAAATCCTACATGTGTTAATTATCAAAATATAGACAACATATAAGAGTCTGAGCTACTCTTAATAATGTTAACTTGATTGTGGGATAAAATTTTGAAAATTCATATTTATATATTAGGGAACAATTGTAAATGAATTTCACCCAACTCGAACAGTCGATTCGATTAGTGAGTTGGGTCGGCCAACCTTCTATATCTGTACCTGGGCCAAATTTTGAAGCATAAATGTAATGCCCAACTAAAAATTTCTCGGACTAAATTTTGATTCAAACCCTAGATTAGCTCCTCCCTAAGCCTACTACCCATAACCTTCTTCTTCCTCCTCCTTCTCACGCAAAACCTCTCTCTCTATCTCTCTCTCTCGCACACGGTCACAACACCCCCCGGCACACCTTTACCCGACAATGGCGTATGTGATTCAGTTCAAGCTGGAGCGCA
Organism: Fraxinus americana; assembly: GCA_035079005.1. NCBI lineage: Eukaryota > Viridiplantae > Streptophyta > Magnoliopsida > Lamiales > Oleaceae > Fraxinus > Fraxinus americana. Next base: position 23,658,911 of record CM068726.1, on the reverse strand, counting down.
TGCTCAACGAGCTAGATGACTTGGAGCTGGAGCACATGCTCAATGAGCTAGACAGCTTGGAGCGACGCAACTTGTTTAGCCACCGTGAGATATCAGAGATAGTCAAGCAACGTACCAAGTTTGAGTATAGGCTCAAGTGGCGAAGCCCACTGTAGCAAGATTTCTTAGCCTATATTATCTAGATTTAACTATGACCTTTCACATCCATACCAACATTTTTGTGATATGGGTTCGCAACAAGATCTTTGAGTTTTCTGATATCAAATTGAACTATGTAATCTTAAATCTTGAGGTGTTAGAGAGATAGCACATTTATTGATCTGAATTCACTCTTTAACGCAGTCTTCACATGCAAGCCATGTTCATTTTTGCTCATGTCGAATACATGCACAATATACATAATATGGGAGCTATGAAAGACTTGAATCTAACATCTTTATCTATTCCACCATGGTATTGGAGCACTTTGTCTAATACTTAAACTGTTAGAGAAAATACATTTATTCATTTAAACTAGTGCTCGATTTAGATAAAAATAAGATTTTTATTATCTTTTGATAAAAATTGATGGAATGTGAGGTTGAAATTCATGGTTGACTTTGATTTAAATTTTTATTAATTTTTATTGCTGAGCTAAGCAAGGGCCAAGTTTATTAATCATTGGAGATAATTCAAAGAAAATGAGAAAGATGAAAAAGGTGGTGTTGATTTGTATAAATTAGTGGAAGGAAAGGTAAGATAGGGAGATAAAGAAATGAAATCTTGAACATGCGATGCCAATGGGATTTTGCTTGATTGTCACCTCTTTAATGTATGCCATATATGGATTAGTATTATTTTGTTTATGGAGAGAATGTGGACCAAAGTTCACTAAGGTTGAGCAAAAACAGCTGAAGAATATTTAGTGAAAACTATGCACTTGCTACATATATAGAAGCAAGAGAGAACCGTTGTCCAATAGCAAGGTGACAACACACCAAAAATAGAAACAGTACTAACAGAAATGTCAAATAAAAAAAATAACAAAAATGTAATAAGGTAAAAGACGACTAAAAGCAACTAATGCTACTGATATTCTTCTTCCTTCCAACTGGTGATGAAGCTGTATCCCTTCAGTAGTCATTATTCTTTCATCCCCCCTCAAGTTGGAATTGGTGTAAATTGCCCATCCTAACTTGGAGAGAAGATGAGCAAATTGAGGGAGAGCAAGAGGCTTGGTAAAGAGGTCTGCAAGTTGGAGACTGGATGGAACAAATTTTGGTAAGATAAAACCAGACTTAAATTGATTCCTTACGACATGACAATCAATGTCCAGATGCTTGGTCCGTTCATGAAAAATGGGATTCACTGTAATGTGTAATGCAGCCCTGTTATTGCACCATAATGGAATAGGTGTCAATAAGGGAATGTGATGATCATTTAAGATGTATGAAATCCATTGCAATTCACAAACAGTGATTCCCATACTCCGATACTCTGCCTCAGCTGAAGAGTGAGAGATAGTAGTTTGTTTTTTTATTTTCTAAGATATCAAGGCTGGTCCCAAAAAAATGGGGTTAATTACCCCAATAGTCACTGAACTTTACCGAAAGTTTCCACCAGGTCACTGAACTTTAAAAATTACGTAGTTAGTCACTGAACTTTCGAAATTACAACCTCATCCATCTCTGAACTTTAAAAATCACTCCATTCATCACTGAACTTTGCAAAAAATTTCCCAGATTCAGTGACCATCTGGAAAACTTTTTGCAAAGTTCAGTGACGAATGTAGTGATTTTTAAAGTTTAATGATGGATGGGGTTGCAATTTCTAAAGTTCAGTGACTAACCACGTAGTTTTTAAAGTTAAGTGACTATTGGGGTAATTAACCTAAAAAAATGCAATAACCTGTGAGCGACTTTCTTGTATCAAGACGGATCCCAAATCAGCATCAAAGTATGCCTCTAAATTGAAAAAATTATGAGCAGGAAAAAAAAGACCTTTGGAAGGACATCCCTTGAGATATCTAAGTAAATGCAAGGCAATTTCCCAATGTACTTGACAAGGAGCATGAACGAACTGGCTCAATTGCTGAACTCCATAGGTAATGTCAGCTCTAGTTAAGTTTAAATAAAGGAGCCGCCCAACCAATCTTCTGTACCTTTCAGGATCAGATAGTAAGGAATCTTCTAGTGCCATTAACTTTGTCCCCTTTGGTATAGGAACCAGCACTGACTTGGCCCCAATGAGTCTTACATCTTGAATGAGATCAATGATATATTTCTCTGATTAATATACATGCCATCTGCATTCCGTGCAATCTCTAATCCCAAGAAGTATTTTGCATAGCCTAAATCTTTGATAGTGAATGCTTGGTGTAAGAAATTCTTTGTGTTAATAATATCCTCTTCGTTGGAACCTGAGACGGGAACGTCATCAACATACACCAGGAGAAAAAGAGTTTTCTGGGAAAAGTGTTTAGTGAACAAACAATGATCATGGGTTGATTGATGGAAACCATAATTCTGAAGTTTAAGACACAATTCTGTATTCCATTGCCGTGAGGCCTGCTTTAAGCCATATAAACTTCGCTTGAGCTTACAAACTTGCCCTGGTAATGCCTTGGTATAACCCTCAGGTGGCTGCATATAAACCTCATCATCTAAGAAACCATGAAGGAAGGCATTGTTAATATCCAATTGATGAATGAGCCATCCTTTTCCAGTAACAATTGCCAAAAATATTCGAACTGTAACAAGTTTAGCTACAGGCGAAAAACTGTCAAAATAATCAATTCCTTGCAGTTGATGGTACCCCTTTGCAACAAGCCTAGCCTTGTATCTATCCACTGTACCATCTGCATGGAATTTAATTTTGTACACCCACCGTGAACCAATAGCTTGTTTTTTAGGTGGAAGATTGGTTAATTCCCAAGTTTGATTAGTCTCCAGTGCATCAAGTTCTTGCTGCATAGCTTTAGTCCATTCTTCACTTTTGCTAGCTTGATTATATGAATTAGGTTCCTGAGCAATTGATACATTTGCCAGAAATGCACTATATAAATGTGTAAGTTGTGGAGAAACAATATAGGGAAAGGTAGGTGGAGTATAACCCAGTATGAGGTGGAAAGACTCTTCTGCAGCATGAAGCAACATCAGCAATTGGCAAATCTTGTGTGGCAGTCACATTGGTGATATAGTCTTGTAACCAGGATGGTTGAGATTTAGTTCTAGCACTGTGTCTAATAACTGGAATAGGTGGTTCAAGATGAGTTAAAGGGTCAGAGTAGGTTTTAGATGTGGATTGATTTTCGGGGAAAGGAACCTGAATGAGGGGAACAGAGTCAGAGGTAACATCAGAGGAAAGGGAAGTATCGTGTTGTGTTTCAACAAGAGGTAAAACATGTAATGGATCTGTAGCAACATCATTTTGTGAATTTGCCATATCCAGATCATCATCAGAGTTGAGAAACAAAGGTAAAGAAGGATAGGAATCATCTAATTGAGCATGCTTAAAGGAAAAAATCAACTCAAAAAATTCAATATCCCTAGAGATATATATCTGTTTAGTGTCAAGATCAAAAACCTTAAATCTTTTTTTACCAGGATTATATCCAAGGAATATACATTTATGAGATCTTGATTCAAATTTGGTTTTATGGGGTTTGGTATTTGCAATGTAGCATAAGGAACCAAAGGTTTTAATCAAGGAATAATCTGGTTTGTGTCCAAATAATTTCTCAAAAGGTGTCTGCCATTGTAGAACTTGGGTGGGAAGTCTGTTTATTATGAATGTGGCCATTAACAAGGAGTATGTCCATAATTGTTTTGGCAAATATGCTTGGAACATTAAGGATCTAGCAATTTGGAGTAAATGTTTGTGTTTTCGTTCTACCACCCCATTTTGTTGAGGTGTATAGACACAAGTTCTATGGTGAAGGATACCAAACATTTGGAATATACTTTGACACTCATGACTAAGAAATTCAATCCCATTGTCGGTTCTTATGCACTTAACCTTTTTATTGAACTGTGTTTCAACCATTTTAAAGAAGTTATCCAAGGTTTTTGCAACTTGTGTCTTATGCACAAGTAAGAAAGTCCAAGTGGATCGACTGTAATCATCAACTATAGTAAGCATATAGGGAGTTGCAGTGAGTGAAAATTGTCTATAAGGCCCCCAAAGATCAACATTTATAAGGTCAAAAATGGCTTCTGTATGAATGGTACTGGTAGGAAAAGGGCTTCTCTGCTGTTTAGCCTTATGACACACCTCACAATGTTTAAGGAAATCTGACTTCATTGGGAGATGCTTAAGGAAATCTAAGTATTGCATAGCATGATATGATACATGCCCAAGTCTATTATGCCATTCAAGAAATCGATCAGTGGATGAGGAATCGGAAATTTTATTGATATCAAATATCTGATTACAAGAAATAGTACATTTAGGAAGTTTAGAAATGAAACTAGACTCATCTAACAAATATAACTTCCCTACAAGCTTGCCAACTGCCAATACTTTTTCATTATGCAGGTCCTACAGTAAACAAAAATCAGGATAGAAAGTTAATTCCAAGCTTGCTGTTTGGGTGATCTTTGGCACTGACAGAAGGTTAAACTTGAAACTGGGAACATATAGGGTATCCGTTAGATGTAATTTGGGGTGCAATTCAACATTTCCAATGTGGTTAACTGTTTTATTTGTTCCATCAGGTAGGCAAATAAGAGTGGGTTGTGTAGCAGGAGTCAGTTTTGTCATTAGATTCAAATATGTGCAAATGTGATTGCTGGCTCCTGTATCAATGATCCAGGTTCCTGGTTTCACATGATCAAATATAGCTAAAAATGAATAATATGAACTCATACCTGCATATTCCCTGATGTGAGCAAAATTCACTTTTTTTTCAATCTCCATCAGCTTATTTCCTTTCAAGATTTTCATCACGTCCTGTGTTACCAGATTGGTTAAGTCTGTGGATGCTATCAGATCCATTTTCCTGTTCTAATTAGCCTAGTCATCCTCAAAATCCAAAGGTGTGTCAATCATATTAGCCGAAAAACGTCCATCTCCAAAATTTTAGGCCTCTGTTCCTTTAGCATTTTGAACCAATCTGGATATCCTATCAACTTGAAACATCCATCTCTTGTATGACCTTTCATATTGCAGTTATCACAGTGATATAGCTCTTTCTCATTTCCAAATCTTTTATTATTTCCTCTGCTGTTAAAACCACCTCTACTTCCATTGTCTCTCCTGTAATCCATGGATTTAACTAACATAGCCGTATTATCATTTGAAACAGGGAAAATGTTGTGTACCTCTCTCTGCTTTTCAACTCTTAGCACCATAAAATATGCTTTATTGACAGAAGGAAGCGGATCCATCACCAACACTTGATTCCTTATATGATCAAATGTATAATTTAATCCCATCAGAAACTGCATCAGCCGATTGGAAGCAGTCAGATCTGAAATTTCCTTAGATGCTGAACAAGTGCAAGTAGATATTGGCATCAGACATGTTAACTCATCCCAAATTTTTTTTAGTTTGGTATAATACTTTTCAACTGTTAAAATTCCTTGTGAAATGCTACTGATTTCTCTTTGTATCTGATATAGCATCGAGTCATTGCACTCGTCATATCTCTCTTTTAATTCTAACCATAAATCCTTTGCTGATTTGGTATAAATAAAAGCTTCTACAATATCTTTAGCAATGGAATTCAACAATCATGACCTAACCATACAGTCTACCTAGATCCACTGCTCGATTTTAGACGTATTTCTCTGTAGGTTTATCACATTTTCCATCAATGAAACCCACTTTCATCTTAGCTCCCAATGCTATGATGATAGATCTACTCCAACTAAGATAATTTCTACCCGTTAATACTGAAGTAACTAAAACCATACCAGGATGATCTGACTTTTGAAGATCTAATGGATCTCTATTTGAATATTCCTTTTCTGCTGCTTCATCCTCAGTTTCTGTTCCAGAAGTATTTTGCGCCATATTTCCTCCAGCTAATCAATTAGCTTCTCAATAAAAAAAAACTTTGAATTTACAACCTGCTCTGATACCATGAGCAAAAACAGTTGAAGAATATTTAGTGAAAATTGATTTTATTGAATCGGTTGAATTAAACAAGATGGAATGCACTTGCTACATATATAGACGCAAGAGAGAACCGTTTTCCAATAACAAGGTGACAACACACCAAAAATAGAAACAGTACTAACAGAAATGTCAAATAAAAAAATAACAAATACGTAATAAAGTAAAACACGACTAAAAGCAACTGGTGCTGCTGATATTCTTCTTCCTTCCAACTGGTGATGAAGCTAGATCCCTTCAGTAGTCATTACTCTTTCAAAGGTTCATGAAATCTTAAGTGCTTTTGCTACCCCACATGAAACATATACATGACGCCTTTTTCATTTTCCTCAATTGTTTTATTAATTTGATGTGCACAAAACACACAAAAATGTTGAACTGATAAGTATAGATTTGTTTCGCGCGGATTATCGCTAACAATTAAAAAAGAGATCAGACGATTGTGTAAGGAACAAACCTCTTGAGACAAAGTTCCAGAAAGGGGTGCTTTATTGATGAACACTATGACGAACCCAGAAGCCACATTCACAGGCCCTCCAAGTCTTCACGGATGATTCAAACGGTTATGCGAACCTTCTTATGACTAGCTAGAACCATTCGATGAAACGAAGCTAGTAATCCAGCTCGTCAATAAGGAAAGGCTCGTCATAAGTAGTTCGTTCCCCAGCTAACCTCTCGGCCAGGTGAAATAAGGTGAGCCTTGGCGTCGTCCTGGCAACTGGTCAAATTGCTAACCCATTTACCATGTAGAAAGCAGAGGGAAAGCTAGCAAAACATAGAAATGTATTACTCTAATTATCTAAAATAAAGGAACAACAGAATAATCTCATACCAAATGGTAGGAGGACCACTTCAACATAAGCTAAAATTATTTAAAAAGTGCAAATCGAATTAAACAAGAATAAGTTGATGAATAATAGTTTCGCCAACTAGATTACATGTGTATAGAAGGTGCTAGAACTCAAAATCATCACTAGCCAATGGGGGACGTGTATTTAGAAGATACCCAAAATTTAATCAGTTGTGCTATATGTATATAATAGGTTTATATAATAGTTTAGCGATAGTTGGATAAGGGGCAACGGAGATCTATTGATATTTTAATGTTGCGAGATTTTGAGGTCAACACATATTATTGGATAGATGCTAATAAGTTGTAAACTAATATTAATAATTTAGTAAGTTTTTCAATACTAAATAAATAAATGTTGAATTGTTCAATATGGTCACATATAAATATGATAAAATTGGGATAATTTTATAAATCAGACAATTGTTGTTTAACCTTTAGATAAATATAATTTTGCTACTGCGATCAAATGTGGTATAAAATAAAAATTACTTACTATATAGTTTGAATTCAATGTAGGATGTCCAAAGAAAACTTATACTTATCTTTACTAAGCGCTTATTTTTAAAGGAAAACTCTTAAGGGTATTGTTCGCTAAAATTATAAATCGCAAGTGTACCGGTGCATTTAAATAATACGGTGGACTTGTGAGTCTGAGTTATTGATCCCTCGAAGAATATTTCTTTTAATTACACAATAGTTTACTCAATTTTAACCATTAAATACACAAAAGTTGATTTTAAGTTTGAAAGTGAAAACGAAAATGATTTTAAAGTTCAATTAAAATAGCAACTATGAAACTGATAGAAAATTTGGATTATAAACTAGTTGGGATTCATGATTTCATTTAATTGTAATTTCATTAATTTATCAATAAGCTAAATTGCAAATTGCTCAATTACAAAGTTAGACACGACTTCCTATTTCAATTAATCACCTCTCTCAAGTGAAATTAGCCCTGATCAATTGATTTAACTTACTATATCTCTATATCGATTAAAATTCAATTAATTGCATTAATTCTTTATGAAAATAGCTTAATGGATCACTTAGGATTAGGTATATATCTCTATTCCCTACAAGAAGTTAGAGCATTAACTATATTGATTAAAAATGCACAACAATCTCTCAATAATTGCACAAATCACTCAATACAAATATTTATTGGCCAAACAAATGCAAGACATTAAATAAAACAATAAATGCACACGACAATAAATATTTTGACATTAAAAAGTAAACTTTAAAATTAATAAAGTTATGTTAAGTTCCTCATTCATCCCAACATTAAAAGTTTAGTTGATATTAAAATAAAGGCACAAAATAGAAAGCGTAGAGAAACTCGTTACAAAATAATGAATATGAAGGATGAATACAAGTTTAAAGGTAAAATCGGTCACTTGAATGGATTATTGAAGCGATGAAACGATGAAATATTGATTATCCTTTCAAATCCCTTAATTTGGCTAGATTTTTCTTCCTTTCCCTATGCCTCTTTTCTCTCTATTTAGGGTTTCAATGGGTAAAGAACGAATAAAAATAGCTAATAAAAGCCCAAAAAAAAGTTCCCAGAAATTGCACAAAAAGAAACTAAAAAACAACGAAAATTCAAAATGCCCCTCGGTCGAAAAGCGGCGCGGGCGTGTCAACATTCTGGGTGCACCCACGTCGGGACATTTTGCCTTTGGCAGGGTGAGTCCCGCACGCGCATGGCTCCCCCATTATTTGCTCAATTACGATTTAGTCCTCCGTTAAATTGTACATCAGGTCCCTTAATTTTGATTTTCTTCACTTTGATCCTTGAATTTTGAATTTTCTTTCAATTATACCCTTGATAAATTGCATTCAAGGTCTTTCAACTTTTGGTATTTGTGCACTTTGGTTCCCAACTTCATGATTTTGTACACTTTTGGTCATTCTCTCTTTCTTTTTACTTGTTATCTTTCCATTGGTATTTTTAACCTATATAAACAAATATTATCTGATTGTGAGTAAAATTTCATTCATTTAATCAATAATAACTTGAATTAAGTGTCCAATAAGTGTGTAAAAACACACTTATCATAGATTCGCATTTCATAAGAGAGTATTGAAGTTCATTTTATGAATATATTTTTAAGTATTCACAAGCCATGCTTTAAATCATCGAAGTATTATTCATGTATAATCTTCCACTCTCATTTGAAGATCAATTATCACTGTTCTAACCAAACATATTATGATTATCTACTCAAGATTACATATTAGAACATGTCCAATGGAATCGCTTAAAAAATTGTCTCATATAAGCAAAAATATATGTAGTATTTAAGAATTCTTCTATAATGTAAACATATAGAATAATTTTGTACTTGAATGTCTACTTATTGAATAATATTATCAACACCAATGATATTTATTATCGATTTAGATGGGAACACATGATAAGTCCTACTAAATGGGCCTTGAATCTTTACATTTAATTGAACTTATCATTTAGTGTTATAAGCGACATCACTTAGATTGATGTTAAATATCACTGGTACTAAGTATCATTACTCTTATTTCTTAGACTTTTATGGCAAGTAGATCACAAGTCTTTCAACTTCCATATCATCAGTGGAAACCTCTATGAAATAATAATATTGAAATTGAGGAAAAATTATCACTTTAAAGAGGTAATTAATTTATCGATAAACGAATAATTTATTAATTTATCGATAGATAACGTGAAGTTCTTTCTAGTTAATACTACATAAATATGATGGATGCCAATCACCTCTTAAATTATTTTAGTGAAATAGAATAGTCTACTCAAAGAAATTATTTCAAAGCTATTGAATACGCCTACGGAAGATAATCATGATTTTGATGACAACTTTATTTTATCAATTGTTTCTTTCAAAGAAACATTCCAAGCATCGTAATCTTAAAATGTGGTATATGCATTTCAAAATTAAGGATGAGATTTAAGTTCGGCTCAAGCACAAGAGAACAACCAACTTTAGATGAAGATTTTCTTAAAAATCCGAATTCAAAAATAGAAATTATCAAGTAAAACTCTCCTCAATGTGGATTATAAAATTGAAATGAATCGACAAATCAAAATCTATTTATTTGATATAAAATAGATATGATCATATATCCAACCCAACTGTACCTCTTATATCCACATACCACTTGTATCTAGAGTCAAAATTAGCATTAATCGATTTGCATTATTAAAGCACAGATCATCTATAATATAATGTAAATTATAATGAAAAGGATCTCATAGGTCTACTGATCAACTATTCCAATGTTTATGAGTGGGGATTATTAATAAATCTCCCTCGTCCCTGCAACTTGTCCGATTGACAAGTTTGAAATAATGTCACTACAAAGTCAACTCTTGCCAGAATAATTTGGGCAAACATGTTACAGGGACAGGGTGATTGACAAATTCAAAAATAGGTGCGCAACGTGTCGGCGCACGATTGAGTAGTTTGAAAAAAAAACTAACACTCAGTCGACACTTGCCATATCACCCTTTTTTTCCATTCTGTTTTTAACCCTGGAGAAGGAGAATAATTCTAATTTGGGAATCAAATCAGCATGGCAACTTGATCGAATTTGGAAATCATTCTAAAAAATTGTTTAGTCTGTGTTTGGTTTAACTAAAATTTAAATTTTTAGTATATTTTGATAAAAATTAAAGAAATGTGTGGTTAAGAAAAGTTAATGAAAATTGTAAATCTTATAAAATATATGATTGAAAATGAGCTTTAGAATATGCAGGCCAAACAAAAAAAAAATGATAAGTTGCGTTGTTATGGGGGAAATAAATAGAATAAAAAAGAAAAGGTTGTCGATAGTATTTTCTCACATAGTGAGGATATTGAAGGGAATTCTTTAACGAATGCTAACATAGAAATAATTGATCAAATAAAAGACACAATTCATACAAAATTGAACTTATTAAATAATCCTAAAAATTTTTAACTTACAGTTTAAACACAAAATGTATATATTTATACGAAAAAGAAATGAGAAACATAAAGTTGTAACATGTAATATACAACTCTTAATATAACAAATTTCTTAAAGGCTTATATAAATAAAATTATCATGTGGTGGATACAATTACAAGTCTATATGTTTGTTAGTGTGACAATGCATAAAATTTGACAAACGTCTAATAACTTTGGCTATAATCAACTCATCGACATGCTCATTAATGCTATTTGTATAAATTCTTGAATGGTTTGAAACATATATTTCAAGTAAATCGTGAGAGATAGCAAATATGCGTTGTACTATTTTTCTTTGATCAATATTTTATCTAACTTGTTTTTCATGGTAAGATTTTTAATGAAACAACTTTTGTTGCATAACTAAACGAATGATGTCTTTCATCCTTCATTAGGATTTTCCTCAATATGATTTTTTTCTAGGAAGATTTTAAGGAGATATATTATTTGTATAATCGAATGTTCATAACTTACAGGATATTTACTCTCAATATAATTTTATGATTATATGCGAAATTTCAGAAAAGAGCAACAACAACCTTTGTTTTCAACATACTAGCGGCTAAAAGCCAAACAAGAATTGATGAATATATAGCATGAAGACAATTTAATTTGTATTGTAAAACTCAAATGAAACTATCAAAGGGAACATGACAAAGCGAAATCCTCCGAAATGCTTCTATATATATGAGTTTCAAAAGATTGGTGATATCGATATTCAACAAATTCGATTAAGTGACAATGCGATTAACTTATTCCCAAAAATATTGCCTATGTCAATATTCAAAAAATTGATATATAATATAGGAATGCATTGAATTGGATTTTGGTTATTGAAAATTTATAACCGAGTAATACACTATCATGGTCTTGTTCCCCAATTTAGCTACCCAAGTGCACTTTAATTCGGATTAAAATCATTTTTTCCACAATCCCTAAATTAAATTTTGATTCGGAAATAATTTTTTTACCACCACTCAATTAAATTAATTTATGCGAATTTGGAAAAACTAATGCGACTTCATAATTATCATTACTTTTATAACTTGAAATCAAAATATTTGAATGAAACAACTAAATTTAACAATGTTTTATACTTTACCTTATTTTTTAGTGTATTGAAAAATCGAATCGAACCAAATCGAGCAGAGCAAAAGGAATAGCATAAAATAGAACAATAATAGACAAATTCATAACTTTGGTCCTAAAGTCTCTAATTTAGTCCGGTTACTGAACCCACGCCAATCCATGACCTTACACAACCCACGCCAATCCATTTCATTCCTTCACAGTTTTGTCCGATTCTGCTTTCAAACGTGTAACGCCTCTCAGTTCTGTGTAATCCACTCTTCTATAAACGCCCAAATCCACCCATAAATCCTTCACCAGAAGCAAATAAATTCCCCCTTCATTGATTGATCTGAAAATTCTGATAACCAAAAATCGGAGATTTCGCAGCACGCAAGAATGGGGATAGGAGGAGCGTTGAGCGAAGGCGTGTTGAAGAAGATCGTACTTTCCTACACCTACGTCGCCATATGGATCTTCCTATCCTTCACTGTGATTGTCTACAACAAGTACATCTTGGATCGGAAAATGTACAACTGGCCGTACCCAATTTCTCTTACAATGATTCACATGAGTTTTTGCTCTTCCTTAGCCTTTCTTCTGGTTCGAGTATTCAAGGTAGTCGAGCCTGTTACCATGTCTTGGGATCTTTATTTGAAATCTGTGGTACCAATTGGGCTTCTTTATTCGCTTTCACTTTGGCTTTCGAATTCTGCTTATATTTATCTCTCCGTGTCATTTATTCAAATGCTTAAGGCCCTTATGCCTGTTGCTGTGTATAGTATTGGGGTTCTTTCTAAGAAGGAGATCTTTAAATCGGAGACCATGACGAATATGATTTCGATCTCCATTGGGGTTGGTATAGCTGCTTATGGGGAGGCTAAGTTTGATACATGGGGAGTTATGCTGCAATTGGGTGCTGTGGCTTTTGAAGCTACCAGGCTTGTTATGATCCAGATCTTGCTCACTTCCAAGGGAATAACCCTTAACCCTATAACTTCTCTCTATTACGTGGCACCCTGCTGCTTGATTTTCTTGTTTCTCCCTTGGGTTTTTGTTGAGTATCCCATCTTGAAGGAGACTTCCAGCTTCCATTTGGATTATTTGATTTTTGGCACCAATTCTCTCTGCGCATTTGCCCTGAATCTTGCGGTGTTCTTGCTAGTGGGAAAGACCTCTGCATTGACCATGAATGTGGCTGGTGTAGTTAAAGATTGGCTCTTAATTGCGTTCTCATGGTCTGTGATTAAGGATACTGTGACGCCGATCAATCTGTTTGGTTACGCTTTGGCCTTCTTGGGCGTTGCTTATTATAATCACGCGAAGTTGCAGGCACTCAAGATGAAAGAAGCACAAAAGAAGGCTCAGCAACCTGATGAGGAGGCTGGAAGGTTGCTGGAGGAAAGAGAAGGGGAGAATAGTGGTTCCAGGAAGAACGAATTACAGGATTGATTTGATATTTGATCCTTTAATGCTGTTTTTTTTTAGGATGAGTCAGGGAGTGAAGAGCAAATTGAAGGTTATATGCTGCTTTACGATGATGATGATCGGCTTTTATTCTATTTTGAGTACGCTATCTTAGGAATTTACTCCATATCTTAGCTATTTTGTCTTCTTAATTTAATAATTCGCTTAGCTTTATTAGTTTCCACATCATGTTATCGATCTATTTATGTTTCTTGAGAATGATTTGAGGCTTACTATAGACAATTCTTTCTGATATGATATCCATATTTCAAAAACTCTTGTTTATAGAATTTTTAGAGTGGTTTTTTGGTGATTACCTGTTATATGTGTCGTTTTATGACATACATTGTTATGTTTACTGAATCCTCTACACTTCGTTACATCGGTCTGCCGTCTGGCTGGTTTATCTTTCTTGTTGAATTTTTGCCGGTATATAATGTTGTTTTTGGAACTTAGCATCGAGATTTCAGTTAGTTTTCGCAAAATGCAATGATATGATTGCACAAAGCAGCTTTAGGGTTGACCAGATTGCTATCTTGCATGATCTATTCCAACGCTTTAGGTGATTTTGGACAATGGAATCTTTTTTCATAACCAACCAGCCATTTTTGGACATATGTATTCAACGTGTCGGCTTCACTAGATTATAACATCTTTCTTCCTTGTCCACATGCATTGTTTTTATTGATATCTTAACTGGTAATCTTTCTCTTAATGAGTTATGATTAGGAAATTTTTTATAATGACCAGAATTTTATACAACAACTACTATTCCCAAAAAATTGAGTCAGATTACACGAATAATTATTGGAGATCTAGAGCAACAACTGAGATGTTAAAAATATCAATTCTTATCCTTTTGTTTATTGACGAGACAACTTCAGTTAGCTTGGTTCTTTAATGTATCCAAGTTTTTAAGATACAACGATTAAGAGTAGTTGAGACATGTTTTGTTTTTAAGTTTCGGCAATTAAGACATACTTTGATTAGATTTGAAGAGGTTTTCTTCATAAAAGTTAATATGCAATCTTAGTTGAATATGTTAGGAGGGAGGATTAAGAACAAAACTAATAGGATTTGTTATGTTGCTGAAAGTTTAGCTGCTTTGAATCTTACAATAGATATAGCAATCCAAGATAATTTCAAACAAGAGTTAGTTTGTTGCTTTTGTTAATAGCTTAGTGAGATGAGGTTCACTTATTAACTCCTATGGAATACATGCCTGTTACTCTTTAGTTCCATTTTCAAACACACTTTAGATTTATTCTTCACAAGTTTTAGCTGGCTTGTTTTGTTTTCAGCCATATCCACGACTGATTGCTACATTCGTAACTAATCTGTACTGCTGTTGCTCGGATTTTTAGATGCATATTTATTGAACTGAGACCCATGAAAAAATGTTTTCTGTATTTTGTTTCGATTTTCATCACAAATTTCACAATCTTAATATAGTGTTGGATCCTACTCATAGTTCCCTATATAGATGCTTCCTCTCCTCTTATTTGCCCCTGTATGCATGCTTTAATAAATCTAACTGAGGCTCGTGCCTCACATGAGGCTTTCATGAAAACTCCTCAAAGTTTACTCCTTAAGCGCCATTTGCGAATAAGCCTGAAGACACTAGTGTTTGGTAGGAATTAAAATTTGATTTTTAGTAGATTGTGATAGAAGTTTTTGAAATGTGTGGTTGAAATGTTGCGCGATCCATGAAAGATGTGGTTAATATTGATTGTTTGATTTTGACTTGGATTAAAATCTGATTTTAAGCCTGACCCAACAGGGGCTAAGGTGTTTGAACATGTCTTGCATTTTTTGGACATTTTGTTACTCGTGTTTTATTATAACTAGACAGAGAGAATGGTTTGTTAAACTTGTTTCTAGTCCTTTTTCCTCTTAAATGTCCGATCTGAAAGTTGCGAATAATGCTGACTGAGTCATGACTCGTCATTTTGACTACAAGTCATCATTTCTAAGTGTACATTATTGACGAAGTCTACGTATGATAATCCTCTGGATATAATTTTGAAGAAAAAATCTACGAACTGAAGAAAGCCCTGCATAAATTGAAGCAAGCACCGAGAGACACTGAAAATCCCCATTAAGTTGAACAAAGTATACAATACAGACACTGAAAATTTGAACTTTACTCTTTTGATAAAATTTAGAAAGGTAAAAATCAAACACAAGAAAACACACTTGTTTTAACTTCAATTACACCGGTAATATGGTACCCATGAAACCTTTACCTAGTAAAATTCAACTAAAAATTAACAGTTTTCTTCAGCAGTTCCATTAAACACAGCAGTCTCTATCTGCTTGGCAGCAGGTTTAGGTTTCTGCTGTGGTTTGTACCACACAGCACAAATGAGATATACTAAAAGATTTATGAATCCTAGGACAGCCAAAAGTCCGTAGAAACAGTCGAGACGTCCGTAATTTATGTGGTTTGCGAGCCAACCTTCTCCACCGTTGGTGCCTGTCACCTGTCGGGGAAAAATACCATCACAGTGATCACACGATAATAAATACTACGGCAAAGAAAAGTAAATGGGAGTTCGACGGAATTGATTGAGTCAAATATTCGACGTCACCTTCTTGACAACTGAGACGAGGAAGCTGCTGAGGAAGAACCCAAGCGAAAGAGTGCTCAAGAAGAGGCCAGTGCTCATTGTTTTCATTCCTTTGGGGGATTGTGTGATGAAGAAATCTAACTGGCCAGTGTATATGAATGCTTCTCCAGAACCCACAAGAAAGAATTGTGGTATAAGAAAAAACACACTCATTGGAAGAGTTTGAGTAGACCGGCCGACGTTTTTAGCAATGGATAACCTTTTCATTTCAACTAGTGCTGCAGCCACCATACCTATTGTTGAAAGAACTAGTCCAATGGAAATTCTTTGTAGGCTGGAGAATCCTGCACCCAAGACAATTTATTGAAGATCATTTAGTTCCATGCACCCTAGAGTACAGTATCTTATAGAATGTTAGCATTGTAGTTCTTGACAGGGAACCCCCTATTCTTTTGGGAATCGGCCTAGCAAATAGAAAGTCATACTCGGAGAGGCGTTAAGGAATGAGCATCAGAACTGGGCCAAGCTCTTAGAATGAATGTGTACTTGGGGACTCTTTTGAAAAACCAAAATACTTTGAAAGTTCACGGAAACCTAGGGATGGCAAAAAAGCTCTCCGACTCGGACGGCTCGGACTCGACTCCGAAAAAACTCGAGCCGGGCCTGGCTCGGGCTCAGTTACATCGAGCCAAGGCTCGGGTCGAGCCTCCTTTTTTTGGCCGGGCTTTGCTCGGCTCGTGGCCAAAAAAGCTCGGTCCCAAAAAGCTCAAGTCGAGCCCGAGCTTTTTTATTTAATTTATAATATGTATAAACCGTACAAATTTTGAATTTTTTAAGCAAAAATATAGATTTGACATTAAAAAAAAAAAACTCAAAAGGCTCGGTCCGGGCTCGGCTCGGCCCGCTAATGCTCGAACCGAAAGCTCGGGCCGAGCCGCATTTTTTTTGGCTGAGCTTAGCTCGGCTTGGGCCCAAAAAAGCTCGAGCCGAGCCAGAGCTTTTTTTTCCCGGCTCGGCTCGTTTACACAGCTACGGAAACCTTTCGAAAATTGAAAAATTGTGGTAATGTTATAAAAAAAAAATTCAAGGATACACTTGTTTGGATCACATTTTCCTTTTTCAGTTTCCATTTCCAGAGCATTTTTTTCCCGGCTGGACTCGTTAACACAGCTACGGAAACCTTTCGAAAATTGAAAAATTGTGGTAATGTTATAAAAAAAAAATTCAAGGATACGCTTGTTTGTATCACGTTTTCCTTTTTCAGTTTCCATTTCCGTTTTCGTACAACCTGAATACCTATGTATGTATGTATGTATGTATGTATTACCTGGTTTTCCTTTCCATTTCTTCCATAGTGGCATAATGAGACGGTCATTAACAGCCAAAGTGATCAAAATAGCAGCCACAAAAAAGACAGTGAGTGAGCCAGCAGGGATCTTGAAACTTCCAAATGATCTTTCCATTGTGGAAGCTTGTTCTACAGAAAAAGTTATCATCTGTGCATAAATGGTCCAGAATATTATGGTTGTGGCCCATATTGGCAGTAATTTTGCCATCATCTTCACTTCTTCCACTCTTGTTACTGAACACAGTTTCCATGGATTTGGAGCTGAAGATGAATATTTGTTGCCCATTTCGAAATCTCCTTCTGTTACAACAGCTGCTTTGTCCAGGAAACTGCAGAGCAAATGAAAAAAAATCAATTTAACACAATCCAAATAATACTTCAACTAGGGAGGAAGCAATCGGAACATAGTCATACTCACCGGAACTGATCTGTGTGGGCGATTCTTGAAGTTTCGGGTGTATCCTCATACAGCATATCAAGATTATAAGGCATGTTGAGATTTCTTTTCCTTATTGCTGCTGCAATTACTTGAAAAATTTGGACTATAGGACTTCCCGAGCTCTTCTTATACCTGTCGAAGATTAAACTTAAATAAATGTGTCCCTTCTAAAAAAATATAAATTAAACTTTGGGACGAGGTGGTTCAATGGTACCTGTATCTTCTAGTCCCGGAAAAGAATATCAAAATGGCTATTAACATTGTGATGGAACAAATCCCATAGGCTAGGCTTCGACCCACTTCGTCTTCTATGTAAACAAGCACAGTGACTGCTGTTAAAGTTCCAATGCTTATGAAGAAAAAGAATCTGTTGAAGAAATAAGCCATCTGAGATTTCTCTTTTTCATCTTTCTCATCAAACTGATCAGTTCCAAATCCTGAAACACTTGATTTGAGGCCACCAGTGCCTAATGCTATAAGATATAAAGCAAGGTATAGAATTCCCATTTGAAATCCATTGGCTTGTTTGCAACTAGCATGATGAGGAGAACAAGGTGGAGGTCGAAGATTTGGCAACTTTGTCGCCAATGCTAACATGCCGGTTCCCTGAATTTTCATTCACAAAAATTAAATTAGAGAACTATTATAAGCAAACTGAAATCAGAAACACACATACTTATAGAGGTTTACGCTCAATATTGTAAGAGTTACGTGCGTCAAAATTACCATGGCAGGTTTTCACTCTTCACTACGAAGTAGAAGTTCGATGCCATGCATTTCATTCGGTGTCTCATGGAAAACTTGAAGACATAGTTTAAACAAAAAACATGTGTGCTTTCTAATAGGTTAAGTTTTGAATGAGATGGCTTGGCTTGATATCAAAGTATATAGAAGTCTTGAATATAAGTCTCTTCATCGTTCATTTACGAAAATTGTGGATTTTAAGTATTTAATAATAAAAAAAAAAAGAATGATTTCGACGTGCCCATGAAGGAGCGTGTTGAAGAGTAAATTTAAATAAATATGTTGTTAAAATTTGGGGTTTCATCTTAAAAGGTCAACCTTATTAAGAGGAGTAACTCAATTCTTTATAAGTTGGTCTATATTTTCATCTTTATTCGATGTGGGATTCTATTCCTTAACATATGTTGTCTCTTTCTCTCAGTTTAGATAGGACGGTTCAACAAACTCGGAACACTAATTAATACACACATAGAATGCCTACATGCCCTTGAACCCAAAATATACCTACAAACTCTACTGCCGTTGACGAGATAAGAGTACAATATGATTAGACTTCAGATAATTCAAAGCGATTGCAAAAAACAAGTGGACCAAATAAAAACAAAAACATATAAGCAGAATAAACACAATTCAATTACCAGTGTTTGTATGATAGCAAAAATGGCAATTGTGTTGTATCTTCCCAGGAAAGAATCTGCAAGAAAGCCCCCAAGCAAACACAGTAGAAAAGAAGTCCCCATAAAATCTGTTACAATATTGGCTGAGGTTGTACTTGGCAGATGCATTATTCCACCCAAATAGGTCACCAGGTTTACCGCTATTCCCATTGTTGACAGCCTCTCAACAATTTCAATCCCTGCAAAAAAAAAAAAAAAAGTTTACTCTAACTACTTATATAATTATCAGTTGAACGCAAAACACTTTTAAATCTGTGAAGTTTTTCCTGTTGTTCTTAATGCACGTGCATGTAGTGATGGCAATCGAGCCGAGCGGCTCGTCGGCTCGGCCGCTCCGCTCGTACTGTAGCGATCCACGAGCCGCTCGGACTCGTCAAAAGACGAGCCCGAGCTCGAGCCGAGCGGACCCGTCAATAGACGAGCCGAGCTCGGCTCGGCTCGTCAAGACACGAGCGCTCGTGGGGCACGAGCCCACGAGCCGAGCTCGTGGGCTCGTGAAAAACATTTAAAAAAAAAAAACTAACAAAAACTAAAAAAAAAAAAAAAAAAATTTGACGAGCCACGAGCCGAGCCGAGCCGGCTCGGCTCGTGGCTCGTGAATCACGAGCTCGTGGGCCGAGCCGAGCTCGCCCACGAGCAAACGAGCCGAGCAGAAGCTCGGCTCGTTTGTAACGAGCCACGAGCTCGGCTCGTAGGGCAACGAGCCGAGCTCGTGGGGCAATGGGCCGAGCCGGCTCGGCTCGGCCCATTGCCACCACTACGTGCATGCTGCATACCAATAAAAGTATGAATTTTGCTACTTGTACATAAATATGTATATAATTGATTATATAATTTGATGTGGAGGGAAAAGGTTGGATGGAAAAGTTAAATTGGCAAATGATAGTGTGTCATGCTACATTATGTAATTCATTATGTAAATCTTGATGTACGTGTAGTAAGATCCTAAAAGTATATACCTAAAAGGGTAGAGAAGTAGAATATTTCTACACTTCACATATAGGAAAATTCACTTAAATGCATTTTTTACCAAACATTTTTTTGAAGTACTGTGGGGAAAGAATGTTTAGTTACAAATTTTATGAAAATTGCGTGCGTGTGTGTGTGTGTGTCTTCACAGCGTTTAGCGATCATAGAATGCCTTAATTCGCGTTATTGTGGCTAGGAGAGTCAACAAGAGGAAAACGAACCTAGGATAAGTGCAGCAGGCGCCCAACCCCCAGTTTTGGATTTGTCAGCTGGATATCCCTTGTAATCCACTGCATCTGCATCTGCATCTGCAACTGTTAAACTCATCTTCCTCCTCTCAAGATTGTGACAATATTGCTTGAAGATTGCTAGAGATTAAGAAATTATAGCTGAAAAAGTTGATATGGCTTGATTTGATATTAAGATTCTAATGTAACTGTCCCAACTCACACTTGAATGTGTTGTGCATTAGTGTCCCTTTTATAGGCAAAGAGTTAGAAACTAAAATGACCCTTACCACCAGGTTGAGACAATCACTGCATGGTAGGGATTAGGCTTATCCCATTTTTGGTTTGGAAGGTTCTAGGACTACTTCAGGTTTTGTTACTTTTAAGTATGCTATTGATTTCTCTCGTCTAAAAATTTAAACTGCATTTAATATTGATGACACGTTTATTCATTAGAAATATAGATTTAAAGATGACCCTTCACATCACTTGCATACTAATTAAATTTTTTCAACATTCTTGTGATATGGGTTTGCGGCAAGATCTTTGAGTTTTCTGATATCAAATTGAACTACGTAATCTTAAATCTTGAGGTGCTAGAGAGAGCATATTTGTTGATCTGAATTCACTCGTTAATGCAGCCTTCACATACACGCCACATTCATTTTTGCCCATTTTTCCGCCAAATGTCTAACACATGCACAATATACGTAATATGGGAGGTATGAAAGGCTTGAATCTAATATATTTATCAATTCCACTATCGTATTGAAGCACGTTGTTTAATAACTTAAAACTGTTAGAGAGAAAGTACATTTATTTATTTAAACTCCTATTTGATTTAGATAAAAATACAATTTTTAGTATACTTTGATAAAAGTTGATGGAATGTGTGGTTAAAATTCATGATTGACTTTGACTTAAATTTTTATTAATTTTCATAGTTGAACTAAACACGGGCTAAGTTTATTATTCATTGGAGATATTTCAAAGAAAATGAGAAAGGTGAAAAGGTGATGTTGATTTGTATAAATTAGTGGAAGGAAGGAAAGATTGGAGGAATTGGGGGGGGGGGGTGAAGAAATGGAATCTTGAACATGCGATGCCAATGGGATTTTGCTTGATTGTCACCTCTTTAATGTATGCCATATATGGAAATGTGGACCAAAGTTCACTAAGGTTCATGAAATCTTAAGTGCTTTTGCTACCCCACATGAAAAATGTACACGACTCCTTTTTCGTTTTCGTCAATTGTCTTATTAATTTGATGTGCATAAAACACACAAAAATGTTGAACTGATAAGTATAAGATTATCCATGAAAATCAAGAAAAATAATTCACAGTCATTTTCAGTAAATAAAGAAGAAGCCGACCTCTAGCGTACGTAGTGAAGCTGCTATCTATATAATCAGTACAAGAAAAAAATAAGAGCGACGAGTGAAGGAATATTCCATTGGTGATGCTTAAATTTCTATTGGAAATTTTTTAGCTAAATTATTAGGAAATTTTGATCTCGAATGTTAGCGACAAAATCTTTTTAAAATTTTCGACAACCTTTGATTGGTTTGTGCACGGAATTTCCGCGGGTTATACAGTTGTTGATAGTCTTTTTTTTTTTTTATTAAAAACAATATTTTTTTCAAATGCCAAATAATTATAATGTGAGATTGTCTCAAATTATTTATTACCATATTTGGAGTATTTGATTTAGTTGCACGATCTGAGTAATTTTTCAGTATTGTATATTTAATTTCCATCAAGATGGTGCTTCGATTAAGAACTCGTTTGAAATTGTTGAAAAGTGATATTATGTCAGTCTTATCGAGATTTAGCTAACTATATAATTTCAGAATTACACAACTATTCTATATAAAAATTGTCTTGATTTACTCGCTTTTACTTGACAGATTGAACAAGAGACAAAAATCATAATTTAGTAACCAAACTTAAATTGTTTGATTCACAAATTTGAGATAAAAATAACCAAATATTCTAACATTGTTAATATAATAGTTAAGGGAAGGGCTACACAAAAAATCTCGTGAAACCGCAAATCGAACTGAAACAATTAGTTTGGAACCGTTGGTTCGGGTCCATGCGATTTTTTTTTTTCATTCAAACCTAACCAAACCGTTTGAAGAAAATGGTTTGATTTAGATTTCAATTTTCAAAAATCACATAAAACCGAACCGAACCCTTTTTTTAATTTCTTAATTAAAAAATTAATTTTATTAACTTACAAATTTTAAAGTTTTTACTTTTTAGAAAAAATAACAATTTAGGAATACAAATTACAACCAACCCATTAAAATAATCATATAAAGTAAATTAAGTTCATCATTATTGGCCGATAGTTTTATAAGTCCACGACACATGCCGTGACCCGATATCTAATCTAAACTAAAATTAATCCCAAATCATATTTAAAAAAATTATTTTCAACAATCACAATCATAATACAATAAAACTACGATAGCAAATTACGCCCACAACTTTAGAAGCAACCCAAACTCTCATTTCTCAAACACTTGACGATGCATGTCATTGCTGAACAAAATGCGATTCCCAATTGCAAATCATTAGTCGTCTTTTTCCCAATTGCAAATCATTAGTCGTCTTTTGCATGTTAATCTGTTAATTTTTACCCGAATCACTATTTCTCTCTTCTCTCTTGATAAGTCTTAGATTCTCATTCAAATCATTTTTTTATTATTCTTTCTTTTATTTGTTGTTTTTTTAACTTATTATACACTTGTGAGTTGTGATTTGGATTTAAAAAATGATTATTTGTGTACCTAGGTGATCAATGAACTTGTTTGTCGTTTAGAAAGAACAAATGATAGAGCGTATTGATTGTGTGAAAATGTTAAAGTTCTCTAACTAGTACTACTACATTCTACTTTCGTAATGTTGTTAAAGAATAAAATTTGTCAATTTCCAATAAATCTAAACTCTATCATTCTTTATATATTTAAACATATCATGTTTAGTCCTTGTTTTTCATCTCACCAGTAGGACGAAAGGAGTTTTAACCAAACTATTATAGCATAATGTGAGTTTATCTTTACCAACCACTATACGACAATATGAAAAGCAAACAAGAAAAGCTAAATAAAAAGGAATAAATATATATTCGTTCTATTAACATCTTTTAGCAACCAATTTTGAAAATAATTTATTCACGCGTTTCGTGGAGAAGATGAATGTAATTTAATATTTAACATTTTTAATTCTCGTTCAAACTTATATGTTAACTTGTTTTAAATATATTATTATGATGTCGATAGATAAACCGCGGATTAAAACCGAACCAACCCTCAAATTATGGTTTGGTTCGAAAAATAAAATGGTTTGGTTTGATTTGAAAAAAATCTAAACCACATGAATTGGTTTGAGTTGAAAATAGAGCACAAATCGCCCAAACCAAATCGCGTTCACTCCTAGTTAAGGGTATTTCTCTGTGTTTAATACTTAATACAAAAGAAGATAGAAACTATGTAGCAAAATTCAAAATAGCTAATGTTTTCAAAGTTTTTATTGTCTCATCACATTAACAAGACTTACATTGATTTTTGTAGGAGATTGAATATTATATGGAGAACCTAATTACAAGAAATTTAGGGTCTGTTTAACCCCCCTTTTTTTGTTTGTGGAATGCATTTTGAAATAGTATATTAATAGAGAATCAATAGTTAAAAATGAAGGAAATGTTTTTGAGTTGTATGTAATATTATTTTATTGAGGAATGTGTGGTTGAAAAGAAGATAGAGAAAAATGTATTTTGAAAAAAATGAGGATCAAACAAGGTATTAGATTGTATATTGTCTCTTCAAGAAAAAAATTGCAGAGAAGAAACTTACCTCAAATATTTGGTGTATTTTTTGTTACAATGATGTGTTTATTTTTTTGCTACTATATTTTATTTGAGTAAGTTAGTTATTATTGGATAAATCAATTCTAGCTGTTGAAATTTCAACTGGTGAGACAGATTTGTTGGGTAGTGGCAATTTAGTTAATTGGGTTGTGGTCAGGGACGGAACCAACCCGTTGAACTAAGGGGTCTTGGAGTGGAACCCAAATTTTTTTTTTTGAAATATTATGTATTAAAATGAGAAAAGTTGGTACTTTATGATAGAGAAATGAAATAACGGAGCATAAATTAATGTACGAAAACTTAAAAAAAAATCAAGAAACGTATAAAAGAAAGTACTAAACTTTAATTTAACAAAATCATATCTTATTACAAGTGTTCCTTTCGAGTTCTCATACTTTAAGAAATTAATGTCAATGTCAAAAGCTTGTATAATAACGAGTATACTTCATTTTTTTGTCACCACCAACTTTTGTGAAAGTTCACAAAGGCCTTGTAATCTTACAAATTCTGGATTAGTTAGGAGATAACTAAAAAAAAATTGAGCCCAAAGAATAAAAAAAATAATTTTTTGTCAAAAAATTGGGGAGGTCCAGGTCCCCTAGGACCAAGGGCGGAGGGGACGGGCTCCTGGCCCCACCCATTTTTTGACCAAAAATAATTTTTTTTTAATTTTTTTTTTTAATTTTTGGGCTAAAATTATTTTTTCTTTACTCCCAGGCCAAGCCCCAATCCAAAAAAACTAAACCCACTTCACCAGCCCCCACTCCCAACTCCCCAGGCCCAGCCCAACCCAACAAAACAAAACCCCAAGTCACCAGCTGCCCCAATTTCATTCATCATCTCCGTCTCGCTCTTGCCTCTTCCGCCGTCTCGCCTCCGCCTCAACCTCTGAGCCTCTGCCTCTGCCTCCACTTCCTCAGTCTCTGCCTCATCCTCCCCCGTCTGAATTCCTCAGCCTCAGCCACATCCTCGCCCCATCTGAACTTCGACAAGAGGCTTCGAATTTCGAAGGTTAGCCGCTCTGATTCTGAAGCTCGATTTTCGAAGGTTATATTCTTCCTTCCTTATGCTTCTGAAGCTCTACTACATCATTAACCTTCAAATTTTGTTATTTTCAGAACCTGGATTGTTGATTACAGATGCGACAATGGATTTGGCTGATTGGCTATTGCAGGCCCTGCCACGTTGGCGAGTTTAAATACGAGTTTGGAAAGTCTGGTTCCTTCTTGTTGAATTGTTTGTGAAGTTGTTTTATGTTATCAATTATTTTGGAGAATGCTCCTGAATTCCTCAGCCTCAGCCTCAGCATCAGGCCCTCGGTGAATCAGTGATGGTAGATGGAGAAGTATTTCAAAAGAGTGCGTTTAGTTCATCCATCTTCGATTGAACCGAACATTGATGAAAGGCATGTTGAGATTGATATTCGGGATGAAGGGGATGAAAGTGATGAAATTGATGTTGGGATTGGGAATGACAGTGATCAAAGTGATGAGATTGATGAAATTGGTGTTCGGGGATGAACGGGATGAACGGGAAGAAGGGAAAGAAAGTGATGATATTAATGTAGAACAATTGGCTTCAGACCCTGGATTGCGAATTCCAATTAATCATTATAATGTTAATGTTCGGGATATTGTTCGAAGGGAATATGTGTAAAGGGGTTCTTGTCAGCCTCGTAATCATGAGTTTTTTGGTGTCAAAAAAGAGAAATAAAGATAGACGTTTTGGTACTAATTGGTATGATGAATGTCCTAGTTGGCTAAAATTTAGTATAGCAAAAAATGCAGTATTTTGCTTGTATTACTATCTATTTAGTTCAAATCGCAATTCTTTTGTTGTCGGTGGATTCTCAAATTAGAAAAAGAAAAGTAGTCTCATTAAATATGTTGGAAATGCCAGTAGCGCACACAACCTAGCTCGGATTAAGTTTGAATCATTCAATCACCAAGAACAAAGTATTGGGGTTTGTCTCTTCAAGCAATCAGAACAAACAAGAAGTGCATATCGAGCTCGTCTGGGTGCATCAGTAGATTGTATTCGATATCTTCTACGACAGGGGCTTGCTTTTCGTGGAAGTGATGAGTCTGAAGATTCAAGCAATCAAGGAAATTTTCTAGAACTACTAAAATGGTTGTGTAATCATGATCCTCGAGTTAATGCTGCTTGTTTGGAGAATGCTCCGGCAAATTTCAAATTGACCTCACCAGATATTCAAAAGGATATCGTTAGTGCTTTCGCCTTTGAAATTAATAAGGTCATTATCAGTGAGATTGGTGATGGGTTATTTTCTATTCTAGTTGATGAATCCCGTGATATTTCAACTAAGGAGCAAATGTTAATTGTTTTGCGATATGTGAAGAATGGGTATGTAATTGAACGTTTTATTGGCATCCAACATGTTTCAAGTACCACAGCTATCTCACTTAAGCTTGCTATTGATGACTTGTTCTCTAGATATAGCTTAAGCATGTCTAATTTGAGAGGTCAAGGTTATGATGGAGCTAGTAATATGCGGGGTGAGTATAATGGTTTCAAAACATTTATCTTGAAAGAAAACCCAAGTGCGTACTACATTCATTGCTTTGCTCATCAAATTCAACTAGCTCTTTTAGCAGTTGTAAAAAAAATGGTGATATCCAATCTTTCTTTTATTTGGCTGATAGTGTGGTGAATGTTGTTGGAAGATCGGCTAAGCGGTGTGATCTTATTCGCAAGATGCAAAGACTCAAAATTTGTGAAGCACTAAATTCCGGTGAAATATCAAGTGGTCGAGGCCTTAATCAAGAAACTAATATAAAGCGTTCTGGTGATACACGTTGGGGCTCGCATTACAAATGTTTATGTAACCTGATGCTCATGTTTTCAAGTACAACTGAGGTTATTGTGATAATTGCTACTGATAATACAATTTGTGGGAAAAAAAGGTGAAGCACGGGTTTTGTTGGCATCAATTTGTATATTTGAGTTTGCATTTGGCTATATCTAATGAAGAGGATATTAGGAATTTCAAATGAGTTGTCGAAGACATTACAGAAGAAAGACCTAGATATTGGTAATGTCATGTGTTTGGTAAAAATATGTAAACAACAGCTCCAAAAGTTTAGAGATGATGACTGGGATTCTTTTTTGGTACATGTTAATTTCTTTTGTGGAAATCACGGCATTATCGTCCCTAACATGGATGATATGTATACAACTCTAGGTCGTTCACGATGTATCACTGTGACAGATTTGCATCACTTCCGTGTGGATTTATTTTATTCTGTCGTTGATATGTAGCTTCAAGAGTTGAATAATCGATTTTTTGAGGTGAATAGTGACTTACTTCTTTGTGTAGCATGTTTGTGTCCAGATAATTCATTTGCAACTTTTGACAATAGCAAATTAATTCACATGTGTACATTTTATCCGAAAGATTTTGAAGGATCAGCTATGATGGAACTTGATGATCAAATTGACACATACATCATTGATATGCGCACTAATGACGAATTTGGAGGATTACAAGGCCTTTGTGAACTTGCACAAAAGTTGGTTGTGACAAAAAAACATGAAGTATACCCATTGTTATACAAGCTTTTGACGTTGGCATTAATTCTTCCAGTTGCTACTGCTTCGGTAGAGAGGGTATTTTTTGTAATGAATTATGTAAAGAATCGATTGCGCAATCGAATGAATGATAAATGGTTAAATGATAGATTGCTTGTGTATATTGAGAATGATGTATTCGACATGAATGATGATGATGCAGTTATACAACGTTATCAAAGTATGAGAACTCGAAATGAACGTTTGAAATAAAAGTATGATTTTGCTAAATTAAATATTAGTAGTTTCTTTTATATGTTTCTTCATTTTCTTGTGAAGTTTTCGTACATTAATTTATGTTCCTTTGTTTCCTTTCTCTATCACAAGTATTAACTTTCCTCATTTTAAACGATAATGTCTAAAAAAAAATTTCGGGGGCAGCCCCTTCCACCCCCGCCCAGGACCCTCCCCACCTCCGCCCCTGGTTGTGGTGATTTTGTTAGAATTACATTATATATTTTTGTTCTATGAATAAATATACTAAATGATAAAGATACGAGAAGTTACTAATGTATGCATAGGCACCGTCCATCATACGTAGTAAAGACAGCTCTCCTTTTCTGGGAAGACGAGAAACTCACTTTCGCTCTTAGAGAAAGAACGGACAAGAACGACACTCTGACTTAACAGGAATGATATTTAGATAAAAAGGCAACCATCTCGAAGAGCTCATTTAGCTGAGATCTTGCTCATATACTGTGCTCCACATGGCGTAAAATGCCTGTTTGATTTTTATTTTATATAAAAAATGAGTAATGTTAAGTAGAATGTCAGGTTTTTTCACCATGTTGAGCACTACATAGACTATCTATGTTAGACGATGACTATAAATGGAAAAACTCTTTCACCTAGACAATATGACAAACATAAAAAGCCACATTCACATACCTCCAAGTCGTCATGGATAATTCAAATGGTTATGTGAACCTTGATATGACTCACTAGAACCCTTTCGATAAAACAAAGCAAGTAATCCAGCTCGTCAATACTGAAAGGCTTGTCTAGGTAGTTCGTTCCCCAGTTAACCTCTCGACTAGGTGAAATAAGGTGAGCCTTGGCCTCACCCTAGCAACAGGTCGAATTGCTAACCTATTTGCCATGTCAGCAGAGGGAAAGCTAGCAAAACAAGGAAATGTATTTCGCGCTAATTATCTCAAATAAAGGAACAAAGAATAACAGTTTCGCCCACTAGACTAAGTTGATGAATAACAGTTTCGCCAACCAGAAGAATATATGCGTATGGAAGGTGCTAGAACTCAAAATCATCACTAGCCAATGGAGGACGTGTATTTAGAAGATACCCAAAATTTAATCGGTTGTACTGCATGTACATAATATGTTTATATAATGATTAACATTTATATAAGGTGATGAGATAAGATTGAGTCGGAATTTCTTCAACCAAATAATAATGAAAAAAAAAAGTAACACTTATCATATATTCGCATTTCATAAGAGAGTATTGAAGTTCATTTTATGAATATATTTTTAAGTATTCACAAGTCGTGCTTTAAAGCATCGAAGCATTATTCATGTATAATCTTCTACTCTCATTTGAAGATCAATTATCACTGAACTAACCAAATATATTATCCACTCAAGATTACATATTAGAACATGTCCAATAGAATCGGTTAAAAAATTGTCTCATATAAGCAAAAATATATGTAGTATTTAAGAATTCTTTTATAATGCAAACATATAGAATAATTTTGTACTTGAATGTCTACTTATTGAATAATGTTATCTAGAACCAATGATATTTATTATCGATCTAGATGGCAACAAATGATAAGTTCTATTAAATGAGCATTGAATCTTTACATTGAATTGAACTTATCATTTAGTGCTATAAGTGCCGTCACTTAGGTTCGCTGGTACTGAGTAGCATTACTCTTATTTCTCAGACATTTATGGCAAGTAGATCACAAGTCTTTCAACCTCCATATCATTATTAGAAACCTCTATGAAATAATAATATTGAAAATGAGGAAAAATTAGCACTTTAAGGAGGTAATTAATTTATCGATAAACCAATAATTTATTAATTTATCGATAGATAACGTGAAGTTTTTTCTAGTTAATACTACATAAATGTGATGGATGCCAATCACCTCTTAAATTATTTTAGTGAAAATGATAGTGCGATAGAATAGTCTACACACAAAGAAATTATTTCAAAGCTATCGAATATGCCTATGGAAGATAATCATGATTTTGATATTAACTTTATTTTATCAATTGTTTCTTTATAAGAAACATTCCAAGCATCGTAATCTTAAAATGTGGTATATGCATTTCAAAATTAAGGATAAGATTTAAGTTCGGCTCAAGCACAAGAAAACAAGCAACTTTAGGTGAAGATTTTCTTAAAAATCCGAATTCAAAAATAGAAATTATCAAGTAAAACTCCTCAATATGGATTATAAAATTGAAATGAATCAACAAATCAAAATCTATTTATTTGACATAAAATAGATATGATCATATATCCAACCCAACTGTACCACTTATTTCCACATACCACTTGTATCTAGAGTCAAAATTAGCATTAATCGATTTGCATTATTAAAGCACAGATCATCTATAATATAATGTAAATTATAATGAAAAGGATCTCATAGGTCTACTGATCAACTATTCCAATGTTTATGAGTGGGGATTATTAATAAATCTCCCTCGTCCCTACAACTTGTCCGATTCACAAGTTTGAAATAATGTCACTACAAAGTCAACTCTTGCCAGAATAATTTGGGAATCAAATCAGCATGGCAATTTGTTCACATTTGGAAATCATCCTAAAAAATTGTTTAGTCCGTGTTTGGTTTAGCTAAAATTTAAATTTCTAGTATATTTTGATAAAAATTAAAGATTTGTGTGGTTAATAAAAGTTAATAAAAATTATGAATCTTATAAAATATGTGATTGAAAATGAGTTTTAAAATATAGGGGCCAAAAATGAGTTTAATGCAAAAGAATTAAACTTTTTGCAGCATGAATGCTGCATCTCAGATAGCAAAAGTCAAGTAGCTGAAAGTATTACTAGTTTACGCTCTGACGTGAATAACATGGGAGATGTGAAATCCCTCGTTAATAATAAAAACCACATTACAAGGCTAAATACTCTTGGATATAGTGAAATAGTACCGTAAGTAAAGGGTGATAGAACCTTAAATTGTAAGCTCTCGAGTAGTGTGAGGAACCATGTTTCTGATCACGTGCCTATTGAAGAATGAATGGACAACTAATAGGTAGCGACTTGTTTTACCTATCGAAGTCGTAGCGAAAGAGAAAATTGCACTCCTAATCCCCGATCAATAGATTGAATTATACGTTTTTTTAAAACCTATAAAAGAAACTAGTTGATTCCATATCTTAATGTGCGTAATTGCATAACCAATAATGTACAATAGTAATTGTTATGCCTCTTCTATTGAAGTTCCAAGCATGGCAAAGTGGTAGCTACACAACAAGTGAACCAAGGCCCGCACTCCATATCATTTTGCCCATATGGCAATTTGGCCGAATCCCTATGGGGAGTTGAGCCCTCATGGATGAGGTGACATAGATAGAGGCGTTTTAGAGAAGATCTTCGTACAAGATCTTGTATCAAGTGAATGATGTAACAACTCACCGACTAGACGACTTTACTCAATCAAACATGTCAAGTCTAGTCTTAAATGTCAGCTTAGGACTGCCAAGCCGGCACAACATTAAATGCAGCATGACCTAGGAATGATTAATTGATGTTTAGGACAAGAGGCCCCAACCGCTATGATGAGGCCACGTATCTCTTCATCCAACGACTCTTACTCATCTTTTTCTAATATAAAAGCTCAAACTTAATGTCATTTCAAGGTAATGCAAATTTAAATTCTCAACTTACAATTTTGCTCTTTTATTATTCTCGATATACACCACATGGTCGACCTTTTTACCTTGGAGGCTGGCGTCTAAATCCCTCCCACACTCATACATTCATTTCTCCAACTGACTTGACCATCGGAGTGTGCGCGATCAACTCCATAGTCACGAGAGAAGCCATGTATGACTAACGGTTTGTCCAAATGTGCAAGAATCAGGATTGCGTGGATAGAGAGGCCTTAGGATCTGTTGGCCACGTTAGAGGTTCAAAATTGGAGGTTTACCGATTGGCACTATCTATGGGAAACCACACTATAACCACGAACATCCCGTGGAAAAAGCATACAAAGAATGCCTAGGCTTTCCCCTTGAAAAAGGCTTTGTTCTTGAAGAAAGAACAAGTGGAAGCCCTTCAAGAAAAAGAAAATTCTAAGCTCAACGCAATTCATTGACATGTGACACTCCACGAAAAATGAGTATTTTAAATATAAGATTCATTAGAAGAGCCCATCTTTGAAGAAAAATGTGCTTCATCACCATGAATTCAAGCAATGAAGAGCCTTCCCCCTTGAAAAAGGTTTTGTTTTTGAATAAAGAGCAAGTGGAAGCCCCAAACGTAGAAGATTCGAAGTTCAACTCAACATTTTCGGTGTTCACTCCTTGGAAAATAAGTATTTTAGGACAAAATCCAGTCAAATAAAATAGGCATCCACCCATAATAAGTGCGAGTGATAAAGATATACACCCAAGATCAAGAGAGGTCCCTAAAGAAGAGGTCCCCTAGACCAAAGTCACCATTGTACAACTCCTCCAAATGAAATGGAATATGCATTATATTTGTAAAATGGGGATGCCTATGAAAAAAAAGGTCACAAGCGGAAGAACTCCTTAAAATGGAAAGCCCCTAAAAGGAGCCATTAATCGAATAACCCTTGAAAAATGGGATGCCTCTAAAGAAGAGATTATGAAGGAAAACCTCTCAAGAAGGGGACAAGTTTGAAGAACTATGAGGCCTCATCACTGAAACATGGGACTTCACATTTACACAAATACTTCATCTATTTTTAGAGGTTTCATTCTTATAAGAATACCCCAACTCTTCAACCATTATTTTTTCAAGTCTAGAGGCTTATTAAACAGCGATTTCGCCATGCAACGCCTCTTCCAGCCTATGCATAAGTACCTCCACATGTGATATGTAAAAATTCGCAAATTCAAAAAGAACAATGCAAAAGAAGAGAAAATGATTAAAAACGAACAAAAAAGTGGACTTGGGGACTAAAGTGTAGGGGTTTCAAAAGTGAAAGGACCTTGGATGCAATTCATCAAGGGTCTGATCGAAAGAAAAGTCAAAATAGGGAGAACAAAATGTAGAAGATGAAAAGTTAATGGACCTGATCATGAAATTATTGAGGGACTTGAAGACAATTTTTAGCTTTGCCTACGCATCAATACATTTCTCATGAAATGAAGACCCCTAAAAAGGGGTGGCCTTTGAAGATATCATGAATAAAAGAACCCTTAAAAAAGGAAAGCCACTAAAGAGGCTATGAAGGGAATAAACCCTGAAGAAGGGAGTACACATAAAGAAAGGGTCATATTTGAAGAATTATGAGGCTTCTATCTATCAACCATAAGATCATCTTTAAAACTACAATTTTTCTAAGTAAGAGGCCTCATCTCGCCTACGCATAAGTGCATCCAACACCCTTTATAAACAGAGGACTCTAAGAAAAAGCTATGAATAATAACTCTTGAATAAGGAAGGTCCCTGAAGAAGGAAGAACCTTTGAAAAAAGGGGTCATACTTGATGAATTAATAGGCCATATCCTTAAATCATGGGACTCCGTAATGCAAGGCCTCATCCCACCTATGCATCAGTACCCCCACTATGCAATGCCTTTTGTCGCCTATGCAACAATGTCTTCACCATGCAAGGTTTCATTTTGACTATGTATTAGTGCGTTAACTATATAAAATCCCTTCCATGTAGGAAATACTGGCAAGGAAGAGTCATCCTCTTACAAGGAGGCAAAATAGTCTCATCAAAGACAAGTGTGATGCGTCCAATAGAGAGCTGCAACTTGTTCCCTTAGAGGATTAAGCCCTTTCATGGATGGACCAAATACCATAGAGGATCAACCCCTTCAATGGATGGATCAAACACTATGGAGGAAGCCCTTACACGAAAAAGATACCCCCTTTCAAAAGGCCTCGGCCAAGTTAAATTCAATCTTATCAATGGTTGCCTCTTCCCGATGGGGCTCTCCTTTATGCAAAGGGCTTTGGCAAAGTTCAATTCAGCCTTATCAACATCTGCCTCTTTCTGAAGGGGCTCTCCATTATGCAAAGGATCTCGATCAAGTTCAATTCAGCTTTATCGACGTCTTCCTCTTCCCAAATTGGCTCTCTCTAATGCAAAAGGCCTCGACCAAGTTCAATTCAGCCTTATCTATGGCTACCTCTTCCCAAAGGGGCTCTTCCTTATGTATAGGCCTCGGCTAATTTCAATTCACTGTTATTAACAGCTGCCTCTTCCGAAGGGGTTCTCCCTTTTGCAAAGGGTCTCGGCTAAGTTCAATTAACCTTATCAATGACTGCCTCTTCCCAAAAGGGCTCTTCCTTATGCAAACGGCATTGACCAAGTTCAATTTAGTTTTATCAACGACTGCCTCTTCCTGAATGGGCTCTCTTTAATGCAAAAGGCATCGGCTACGTGCAATTCAGCCTTATCAACGGCCACATTTTCCTAAACGGGCTCTTCCTTATGCAAAAAGGCCTCGCCCAAGTTCAATTTAGCCTTATCAATTGTCGATTTTTTCAGAATGGCTCTCCCTTATGTAAGGGCCTCACACAAGTTCAATTCACCCTTATCACATGCTTCGTTTTCACCAAAAAGATTGCCTAAAGATAAGGGCATTGCCTTAAATCAGGTTCACAATTCATATTGTACATTCAAAGTCCCGGTCCCACACTATACAAATATTCATACATAGACTCAATGGACTATTGTTACAAATCTTCCAACAAAACTCTAAGCATGGCCAAGTGGTAGCAAATGGACCAATGTCCACGCTCCACATTATTATGCCTATATGGAAATTTAGTCGAACCCCCATGGGGAGTTGAGCCCTCATGGATGAGGTTAGTTAGGTAGAGACATTTTAGAGAAGATCTTCATACAAGATCCCCGTATCAAGTGGCTCAAGCTCTCCCAAACTCATGCATTCATTTTCCCAACTAACTTAATCGTATAGTGCATGCGACCAACTTCACCTCCACCGGATGAAGCCACGTGTGGCTAACAATTTATCCAAGTGTGCAAGAATCGGACTTGTGTAGACAGAGAGACCTTGAGATCTATTGGCCACGTTGGAATTATAAAATTGGAGGTCAACAGTAATAATTTAAAATTTTGTAAAATCATCACGTGGTCTTCATATGACCAACTTAACTTATGAAATAAATTTTTTGCTTGATACATTTTAAATAAAATACCCTAGAGGACATGAAAAAGAGAGAATGTTTGTATTTAGCTTTATGCTCCAAGTTTGAGGGCTTCCATTAATAAAATGGCAAACTAAAGCTTTTCAGATTTTATATCTTTTGTTACATTGGTACTAATTATTTTCAAAATACATTTTTCACATTTTTTATTTTTATACCACACGTTTTTCAATAAAATAATATTACACATAAATAAAAAACTTTTCACTATTTTTAACCACACATTCTCCATCAAAATACTATTCCAAATTTTATTTTCATAAAAAAAATGAAGCTCAAACAAGCTCATAATATTCTTGTCTTCGATCTTTATTCTTTACATAAAAAATTAATATATTGAAATAAAATACGTGCTAGTCTTCTTCACCCCACCTCCACCCCCGTCCCAACCTGGAGGTGGCAATGGTCTGAGCCGCCCACGAGCTCGGCTCATTTCTCGAGGACCAAGCTCAACTCTACTCGAGAGTTCGTCTTTTTTTTTTATAGATTAAAAAAAAGGAAAAATAAATAAAGTGACCAAAACGACCACTTTTGTAAGTTTAGTGATGGTTACTGTAGTCTCGTGGCTCGCCATCCCACGAGCCGCTTGCCTGTGGGCGAGCCGAGTGGGTTCAGCTTGCTGGAGAGCCAGCCCACTCTGCTCGTGCTCGGCCTCAGGCTCGTCCAAGTATGAGCCCAAGCTGCCCATGAGCCAAGTTGCTCGTTAGACATGATTGTTCAGCTCGTTGGATATCTCTATCTCAACCCCACTAATAAACTTGGCCGTAGTTGGTGGCTCTTGAACATGTATTTTTGCATGATAGAGAATTATTTTCCTCGTATAGTAAACTAAAGATTGAAAAATAAAAATTGAGGGAATAGTGAGAATTATTCTATTGAAAAAGCCCACAACTACAAGATTTGAGCCGAAAGTAATTAAAATGGGGTCTCAACAAATTAAAACCCATACTCTGAGGAGGTGTGTGTGGTGGGTTTTTAGTTTGACTCCAACTTTAATCACTGAGTTGACAAATATATTTATCATCCACGTGCTTCTCACGTTATCAATCTCAATTGCTTACGTGGCAGTATTTTTTTAATTTCTGCATCCATTGCCACCAGAAATTATAATGAAACCAGCCACTACTGCAACATACAACATGAAAGAGTAGATAAAGATTTGGTGGGTGGGGTTGGGGGGGGGGGGGGAGGGGAGTGGTGGTGGTGGTGGTGGTGGTGGTTGCTATAAGATACATCCTCCAGACTATGGCCACCGAATGCAACCATCAGACCCGACATAGTCTTAATTTGCGGAATTCGGTTCATATCGTATGGATATATACTATTAACTAAGAGTTTGGATCCCAACATGATTTTTTGTCGGGTCCCCAACTATTTAAATAAACGACCTTTAGTTAAATGCTAGTGTTTGTGAAAGTCTTGAATTCGAATCGATGAAGACGAGACAAAAGATCACATTGGAGCCCAATCCCAAATGAACAATATTTATGCGTATGACACATTCGATCCTGCATGAACAATGTCAGAACTCGATGATCGAATTCATAGTCATAGGGATATGTGTTAAATAGGACCCTTCATACACAACCTAATTAAGATTAGTTTGATGATTAAAATGATAGGAGTTTGAAATATTTTGAAGTTTGTAGTCACAAACATGCACAAGAAACTTGAGTCAACTCATTATTCTCACCCTCTATATAACTAATATAAAGCTCATGCTTGGTTTAGTTAAAAATAATTTTTTTAGTTGATTTCGATTAAAGGTGATGAAATGTATGGTTAAAAAGTTGATAAAAGTTGTGGATTTTATGAAATGCGTTGTTGAAATTGAATATTGTCTTAGACTTAGATTTTTATCTTTAACTAAACCAAATATGGACAAAAACTCGAAGTAAAAGTGGCTAATACTCAACTCAAATAACAGAGTATCTTTGACCACCACAATATCTGTTATTTTAGTAGCTTCCACAAATGGTGGGGGATGTTGGGAGGGGTATAAGACTTAGATAAAAGTTCTGGTAAGTTTTACGATACATTATGTAAGTTATCGGAGTTCTCGTAGTTAATTTTTGATTCCTATCCTTGATTTGGAAGGATATAGAAAGCACCCAACGCTCCCAATGCGTGTCCTTGTATGCTTCTTGAAGTCCGATGCGCGCTATAGGACTCGATGAGCCTGGGTGGGGAGAGAGCCCATAACATATCACTACATGAAAGAGTAGATAAAAAGGTTTTTGGGGTTAGGTTAGTGTAGGGAGGGGAGGGGAGGGGTGGGGTGGGTGATGGTAGGGGGTGGTGAGTGAGGAAGAGTCCATATCTATCACTATCATTTTTATTTTTCAATTCTTTAACTTCCACTATGTTTAAGATAAGTATATATAATTAAAGCTGCAGAAATTTATTCAAGAAAGTAGCTGGATAACAATTTGATACAAGTTCATCTTTGTGCTGTACAAAAAGAGAAGCTCCAAATGTAGGGGGATTCATCTTCATCTTTACAATTATTTGCATAAAGTAATGTAAATAATTATTCACAATTTAGATCTTGTCTTGTGCCACTTTAGGTTGTCTTCCATTAAACTCAACCGCATTGCACGTGTCCCATTACTTGTAGCATTTTATTTTGGGTTAATCCATTTGTACATAATGGATTATCCCCACTCACATAATGTGCGGGGCCCGCATATATTTAAAAATTTTGACAATGTGATCGCCACTCCCATTATGAGTAGTGGGTAAAAAATTCGGTAAAAATATTCAGTACATATAGCATGATACTTTTATTTTTTTTACAAATCCTATTTTCCCTATGCTAGTAGGGTACGATGCATTTTGTTTATCAACGCGTCCCATTTTTCTTTCATTTATAGGGTTTGAGGTACTTGATTAATAAACCTAACTCGAAATTATGTATTAATTTTTTATCGACAACAAATTTTCGTACATTATATCCTTGCTACTCCACATTATCTTGCACTAAACTCAACCTTATTGCAAGTTCCATTTTTCTTGCCATTTGTAGGGTTCAATATATTTTGTTTATATACGAACCCATTGAAAAAATTTCGTAACTAACACAATTTATCGATAGAAATACGTCATAACTGAAACGGTCATTTTTTTGGTTACTAATTTGAGAGGGGAAAAAAATTTCATAAATGTCACTAGCTAAAACAAGAATTTTTTTATTTTTTTTAATCGATCTCACGGCATATTCTCTTAGTCGCGTTAACATTTTCAGTAGTATAGTTGACGTAACAT
Source organism: Fraxinus americana (assembly GCA_035079005.1). NCBI lineage: Eukaryota > Viridiplantae > Streptophyta > Magnoliopsida > Lamiales > Oleaceae > Fraxinus > Fraxinus americana. The sequence continues at coordinate 23,620,368 of CM068726.1, read as the reverse complement.
CTAAATCGAATGAAAAATCTAAACTCTGACACTAATTTAGAATCGAATGATATATTTAATAATCAAAGTAAAACAATACTTTAAATTAAATGACTTTAACACTCTTCATCTCCAACGATTGAATTTTATATTCAAGATTATGATATTTTCTCAATGTTCTCTTTCATGTAAATATAGAAATTAAACTATATATATATCAAGAGATTATTAAATGATTTGTAGAAAGTTTTATAGTTTTTAATTATTAATTAAATTATTCTTTTGTTTTGAATAACATGAATAATATATGTTTTGTACCGATAATATAGTTAAGTACTTTTATTTTGCTGTTAAATAAGCAACTTTTTATTTTCTGTTTTAATGCATGAAAAACTTGATTATTTTTAAAGCTTATTAAACTTTTCAAATTTAGCCAAATCAAATATAAATTTTGAAAATAGGTTTTGCCAAACAGTACTTATTTCAATCTTTGTATGCTCGATGGAGATTCAATATTAAAGGTAGAATATTAAAAAATAATTATTAAAGGTAGAATATTAAAAATTATTATTTATTAAAGGCAATATTAAAAATTAATAGTAATAGACAATATTAAAGGTAGAATATTAAAAATTATTATTTATTAATGTGATGAATTCTATCCAACGTTGGATAGTAACGTCCAATTAGAGCTATAGATCAGTACAACATGATTATCATATTTTAATAAAAATATCTCCATTTAAGTGGGACGGAAATAGACACGAATTTTAAGTTTATATAGATTTATGATTAATATTCGTCAATATTAAAAAGATTAGAAAGTGTGCAATAGATAAGAATTGGGCGTAGGCCTCTCAAAAGGTAACGGAGGCGTGCAAAGGTTTCCAATTGGTAGTCGTTGGGACAGGGCATTACAAAGAAAAGTTAGTCAATCTTAAAGTTTTTTTATTTAGAACTTTTTTTAGGTGTAAAACTTTTCGGGTTCGTTTGATTGCAAGAATGAGATTTTGGTAGAAAGAAAGTGAATTGTGAATTGAATTGTCTAGAATTTGTTTTACTGAAAATTATTAATTAATTGTGTTTAATTTGTATAATTTTTCACCTGAAAAATATTGAAATTTTAGATCTTTTAGTGTTCGTTCGACTTTGTTTTCCATGAAAATTGTTCATTAAAGAGATATAATTTGTTACAATTGGGAATATAATTTGTTTTAATTGCCCAAAAAAAACAAAAACCTAGAAAACCAAAAATCACCAAACCCATGAGAAAATCAATTCAAGGAAAATGTGGAAAATGGGGTCACGTGAAGTACAAGTTGGAAAACCAATTACCTAGAAATTTTTTTCCTATCAAACAGCCTAAAAGGCGGAAAAAGAAAAATAATTTCCAACTTTCATGGAAAATTCTTCCTATCAAACAGGCCTTCATTCTTTAAAAGTGGCAGTTAATTAAGAAGAAAGCAAATTTGAATTTGATTATCATTATTAGTGGTAGACTATGATTGTGGGACGCACTGAATCTTAGTAATTTAAGTTTCAGCGATAATGAGTAATTTAGGTTATCGATTCCTAAATATATGCATAGTAACTTTGGGGGTCGAGGAAAATCCAAAGGGATTCAAGTATTCAACCTCTAAAAGGTAACTCAATTCAACAAGAAAATAATTAGATGAAAAATAATAATCCCTCGATCAATGAGGGAAGCGACATGTATGAATAAAAATTGCAACTTGACCTAATTCTACACGAACTCTTAACGTATAAAAGTCGTGCATAGGTGAAAAAAAAATACACATTTTCGCACTTGCACATTTTCACACACTAGCCAAATCTATCTATTTGTGTGTTGATTTCTCATATATTGCTATTGTTTCAGCAGTTGATTTGATCGTCGGAGGACCAACAATTGTCGATCATTTTTCTTGGAACGATGATCTCGGTGCTTAATGATTTGTATCTAAATGTGCGTATAATACATGAGTAGATAGAGACGCGGGACTATAATATTGAAAGTAAGGTAAGCGAATTTTTAAGATCAAGATATCGTTAATGCTCTCTGTATGAAACTTTTTTATTTTAAAAAGTTCATTTTTTTTTTTATATCTTTTTAGAGTTAATTCGTTTTAATCATATTTTTGTGAATTTTCATCTCTCCCTAAAAAATGAACAAATCAAAATCTAAAATATTTATAATATAAATTAACTAATATAAAATATCTACTACATATCTAAGGTTATCCACGAGAAGATTTAGCCCCACCCATAGGATCATGATACAAAATTAAGTCCTTGTTTGGCCTCTATTCGCTAAACATTTGTTTTTAATCATATGTTTTTTATACAAAATAATTTCGCGTGTAAATCTAAAAAAAAAAATCGTACTTTTTAATCACACGTTCTCCCAAAAATTATTATCATAAAACTCATTTTTAAGAAAAATTGGTCTCACAAACACACTGCACTTATTGAAATTTTACAATTCTTTATTCGCTACTCAATTGGTATAATTTTGACTTTAGACCATCATTTTAGGTTCACAATCAATCTACATTGTTTTTTCTTAAATTTTCAAGAAAATGGAAGACTGGTTAGAGAAAATATAGGATGACGTGGCCTATATATTTTCCTAAATAATTTCCAAATATATAGCGGAATTTAATCTCAATTTTAGTCAGTGATGTCTAAAGACCAATTTTCTCCAAGAACGAGTATCATACGAAATTTATTGAATTGAAGAATTTTCTAAATTTTCAATTTATTCGAATTCTCAATAATTTTTGTATCGTTATTGATTGGAATGATCTAACGTTCATGCCAAAAAATAAAATCTTCGGAACATTGAACTTCTGGTTGATTACAATATTGGTTTCAACTGCACTTATAATCTATTTTGATGAACTAGCTACCATTAAACCTATCTAACAATAACATAGCTTGGCGATCATGTTTCCATATATCAAGATTTATAAAATCCCCCTTTGGACACATAATCAAGACTTAAATGCTTATATACGATAAAAATAATAATATTTAACGAAATCAGAATCGTATTTTAACAACGTCGATCAAGTATAACACGATTCTAAGCGTGTCAACATAATGCTTTAGGAATATTGTTCCAATTAAAACATTACTTCTCAGTCACAAGTAAGCAATAATTAGTTTTTGAGGCATGTGCTACTTTGAGAGCATAACACAAGATTCATTGAAAATATTGATCTTCATTCAAACTCAAAGGTGGATTTGGCAGTGGGTTGCACTTGGTTGTAGCCCCCAAGTCCAGATTCAACAACAATAAAACAAATTAATGGAAAATGATTTTCATTTTAGTGTATAGCCCACCAACAATTATTATCACTTGGCTAGCCCAGCATAATTCTTAAAATTTTAATTTTTGGCCAAACTCTTAAAACTAACTTTGTTTAATTTTAGTCCAAATCCATCATATGCTCATTTGATTTTGGGAAGCAACTGATGGAATATACACATGAAAATTTTTTGGAAGGAATTACAAGTATTAATGTTTCAGCTTCGTGAACTTTCATCTTAAATGTTGTTCTTCCCTATCCCTCATGAAAAAAGTTATTTTGTGAAATTTTTCCTATTTTTACATTGTCACAAAACTCGTTGTTGTCTAATATAGTTGAAATAATTCTAGGTTGCCACTTCTTTTTGAAAAAAAAAAATGTAGGCAAGAAATTCTGGGACTTATTTCATTTACAACTTATGTGTGATGAGTAGGCTACTAATATCAAATCTAGTTTCTTACAATGTGAATGAATTTAAGTTGAGAAGGAAAATAGAGAGATAAGAATTTATTATTTGAATTCATGATTTGGATATGAATGATTTTAATTTATGATTTGGGATATGAATTTATAATTTCTCACAATAGAGGAGTATGAATTTATGATTTACGAAGTAAGATTTTAAATTATGAGCTCTTATAATTGAATGATTTTATGATTATGATTTTATCAATTATGTTTATGGAATATTGTCAAATTGTGTTTTGATTTTTATGCTTTTAATTTTTAGATTTTAACATAAAGAAGAACAACCTTCTGCGAAGAAAGAAGAATCTTGTTATCTTTCTTTTCAAAGAGTAACAAATCTAATAATACAATTGCAATAACTAATGTTATATTACGACTTTTTTGATATATGTGAATTTTATTCTTTACGAGCAATGATTCAATATTCAAACTTGTAACATCATTTTATTGAAAATGATGCTCTTTGGAAGTAAGTCATATTCTTTTAAAATATTAACAAAATATTCTTCAAGAATATATATATAGACACACACACACACTTCGAAGACTACAACATATTGTTCTTTTGTAATATTAGTAGAATTGTAAGATTTTTTTTTTAAAGATTATGTAATTAAAAGCAGGTCTTATAATGTACGCTCATTAGAAGCAATAATACAATTTCTTCTAGAATATTAGACGTATTTGTTTATTAACGTCGACATAACAATATTTTTTTGAATTATTAGTGTGTATAAACTTGTGTTGCTTCAAAAGCTACGAAATAATATCATTCTAGATGATTGATATTAATAAATTTATGCTCGTTCAACTATAATATCAAAATATTTTTATCGATCTCACGACATATTCTCTTAGTCGCGTTAACATTTTCAGTAGTATAGTTGACGTAACATCTAAATCGAATGAAAAATCTAAACTCTGACACTAATTTAGAATCGAACGATATATTTAATAATCAAAGTAAAACAATGCTTTAAATAAAATTACTTAACACTCATCATCTCCAACGATTGAATTTTATATTCAAGATTGTGATATTTTCTCAATGTTCTTTTCATGTAAATATAGAAATTAAACTATATATATCAAGAGATTATTAAATGACTTGTAGAAAGTTTTATAGTTTTTAATTATTAATTAAATTATTCTTTTGTTTTTAATAACATGAATAATATATGTTTTGTACCGATAATATAATTAAGTACTTTTATTTTGCTGTTAAATAAGCAACTTTTTATTTTCTGTTTTAATGCATGAAATGCTTAATTACTTTTAAAGCTTATTGAACTTTTCAAACTTAGCCAAATCAAATATAAATTTTGAAAATAGGTTTTGCCAAACAGTACTTATTTCAATCTTTGTATGCTCGATCGATGGAGATTCAATATTAAAGGTAGAATATTAAAAATTATTATTTATTAAAGGTAATATTAAAAATTATTATTTATTAAAAATTAATAGTAATAGACAATATTAAAGGTAGAATATTAAAAATTATTATTTATTAATGTGATGAATTCTATCCAACGTTGGATAGTAACGTCCAATTAGAGCTATAAATCAGTACAACATGATTATCATATTTTAATAAAAATATCTCCATTTAGTGGCACGAAAATAGACACGAATTTTAAGTTTATGTAGATTTATGATTAATATTCGTCAATATTAAAAAGATTAGGAAGTGTGCAATAGATAAGAATTGGGCGTAGGCTTCCCAAAAGGTAACGGAGGCGTGTAGAGGTGTCCAATTGGCAATCATTGGGACAGGGCATTACAAAGGAAAGTTAGTCAATCTTAAGGTTTTTTTATTTAGAACTTTTTTTTAAGCTGTAAAACTTTTCGGGTTCGTTTGATTGTAAGAATGAAATTTGGGTAGAAAGAAAAAGAATTGTGAATTAAATTGTCTAAAACTTGTTTTACTAGAAAGTATTAATTAATTATGTTTGATTGGTATAATTTTTCACCTGAAAAATATTGAAATTTTGTATCTTTTAGTGTTCATTCGACTTTGTTTTCCATGAAAATTATTCATTAAAAAGATATATTTTGTTACAATTTGGGATATAATTTGTTTTAATTGCCAAAAAAAAAAGGCTAAAAAACCAAAAACCACCAAACTCATGGGAAAACCAATTCAAGGAAAATAGGGTTACGTGAGGTATAAGTTGGAAAACCAATTGCCTAGAAAATTTTTCCTATCAAACAGCCTAAAAGGTGGAAAATGAAAAATAATTTCCAACTTCCATGAAAAATTGTTCCTATCAAATAGGCCTTCATTCTTTAAAAGTGGCAGTTAATTAAGAAGAAAGCAAATTTGAATTTGATTATCATTATTAGTGGTAGACTATGATTGTGGGACGCACTGAATCTTAGTAATTTAGAGTGTGTTTGGTAGGGATTTTTGGGGGAAAAATTGATTTTTAAATAGTGATATGATGGGAAATGTATGGTTGAAAAAGAAGAAAAAAGTATTGATATGATGGAAAATATTATTTTATTGAAGAATGTGTGGTTGAAAATGAGAATTGATTTACTGTAGAAAATGAGAATCTATACCAAACAGGCTCTTGAGTTTCAATGATAATGAGTAATTTAGGTTATCGATTCCTAAATATATGCATAGTAACTTTGGGGGTCGAGGAAAATCCAAAGGGATTCAACCTCTAAAAGGTAACTCAATCCAACAAGAAAATAATTAGATGAAAAATAATAATCCCTCAATCAATGAGGGAAGCGACATGTGTGAATAAAAATTGCAACTTGACCTAATTCTACACGAACTCTTAACGTATAAAAGTCATGCATAGGTTAAAAAAAATACACATTTTCGCACTTGTTCATTTTCACACACTAGCCAAATCTGTCTATTTGTGTGTTGATTTCTCATATATTTCTATTGTTTCAGCAGTTGATTTGATCGTCAGAAAATCAACGACTGTCGATCATTTTTCTTAGAACGATGATCTCGGTGCTTAATGATTTGTATCTAAATGTGCGTATAATATATGGGCAAATAGAGACGCGGGACTATAATATTGAAAGTAAGGTATGTGAATTTTTAAGATCAAGATATCGTTAATGCTCTCTGTATGAAACTTTTTTATTTTAAAAAGTTCATTTTTTTTCTATCTTTTTAGAGTTAATTCGTTTTAATCATATTTTTGTGAATTTTCATCTCTCCCTAAAAAATGAACAAATCAAAATCTAAAATATTTATAATATAAATTAACTAATATAAAATATCTACTACATATCTAAGGTTATCCACGAGAAGATTTAGCCCCACCCATAGGATCATGATACAAAATTAAGTCTTTGTTTGGCCTCTATTCTCTAAAAATTTGTTTTTAATCATATATTTTTTCAATAAAATAATTTTGCGTGTAAATCTAGAATTTTTTCCATACTTTTTAATCACACGTTCTCCCAAAAATTATTATTATAAAACTCATTTTTAAGAAAAATAGGTCTCACAAACACGCTGCACTTATTGAAATTTTACAATTCTTTATTCGCTACTCAATTGGTATAATTTTGACTTTAGAGGTTCACAACGAATCTACATTGTTTTTTCCTTAAAGTTTCAAGAAAATGGAAGATTGGTTAGAGAAAATATAGGATGGCGAGGCCTATATATTTTCCTAAATAATTTCCAAATATATAGCGGAATTTAATCCCAATTTTAGTCAGTGATGTCTAAAGACCAATTTTCTCCAAGAACACGTATCATGCGAAATTTATTTAATTGAAGAATTTTTTGAATTTTCGATTTATTCGAATTCTCAATAATTTTTGTACCGTTATTGATTGGAATGATCTAACGTTCATCCCAAAAAATAAAATCTTCGGTACATTGAACTTCTGGTTGATTAATATTATGACGTACATATTTGAAACATAGCTGGTTTCTTTTGAAATGATTGGGGAAATCATTTTGCTCATCTACAAACAAAATATTCTCTTTTTAGAGCTTTCAAACACATCTGCAGTCAATTAGAATGTCGACGTATGACTAGTACCAAATATAACCATGCATAATCTATTTTGAAGAATTAGCTACCATTAAACCTATCTAACAATAATATAGCTTGGCGATCATGTTTCCATATATCAAGATTTATAAAATCCTTACATACGATAAAAATAATAACATTTAACGAAACCAGAATCATGTTTTCACAATGTCAATCAAGTATAACATGGTTCTAAGCATGTTAACATATTGCTTTAAGAATATTGTTCAAATTAAAACATGACTTCTCAGTCACAAGTAAGCACAATATACCTGTGTGCGCGCGCGCGTAATTTTATGGATTGACAAAAAAAATTTCTAGAATATTCCCAAGTACAAAGTTGTATTTTCTTCGGGAACAATAACATAATACTTATATATTAAACTTTTGGTTTTTCAAGAGTAATAATATATTATGCACATAATTAATTTTTGAGGCATGTGCTACTTTGAGAGCATAACACAAGATTCATTGAAAATATTGATCTTCATTCAAACTCAAAGGTGGATTTGGCAGTGGGTTGCACTTGGTTGTAGCCCCCAAGTCCAGATTCAACAAAAATAAAACAAATTAATGGAAAATGATTTTCATTTTAGTGTATAGCCCACCAACAATTATTATCACTTGGCAAGCCCAGCGTAATTCTTAAAACTAATTATTTGTTTTAATTTTTGGCCAAATTCTTAAAACTAACTTTGTTTAATTTTAGTGCAAATCCATCGTATGCTCATTTGATTTTGGGAAGCAACTGATGGAATATACACATGAAGAAATTTTGGGAAGGAATTACGAGTATGAATGTTTCTGCTTTGTGAAACTTCCATCTTAAATGTTGTTCTTCCCTATCCCTCATGAAAAAAGTCATTTTGTGAAATTTTTCCTAGTTTTACATTGTCACAAAACTCATTGTTGTCTAATATAGTTGAAATAATTCTAGGTTGCCACTTCTTTTTGAAAAAGAAATGTACGCAAGAAATTCTGGAACTTATTCATTTACAACCTATGTGTGATGAGTAGGCCACTGATATCAAATCTAGTTTTTTACAATGTGAATGAATTTAAGTTGAGAAGAAAATAGAGGTATAAGAATTTATTATTTGAATTCATGATTTGGATATGAAGTATTTGAATTTATGGTTTGGGATATGAATTTATAATTTCTCACAGTAGAGAAGTACGAATTTATGATTTAGGAAGGAAGCTCTTATAATTGAATAAATTTATGATTATGATTTTATCAATTTATGTTTATGGAATATTGTCATATTGTGTTCTAATGTTTATGCTTTTAATTTTAGATTTTAACATGAAGAAGAACGACATTCTGCGAAGAAATAAGAACATTGTTATCTTTCTTTTCAAAGAATAACAATCTAAGAATACAACTGTAATAACTAATGTTATATTACGACTTTTTTTGATATATATGAATTTTATTCTTTACGAGCAATGATTCAATATTCAAGCTTGTAACATCATTTTATTGACGACCAAGTAATGTCATGCCTTTTGGAGTCAAGTACCATTAACATAACGTTTTACTTCTTCAAAAGTAACAACAAATTATTTCTGGGGTTTCCGGCCGACGTTTTTGTTGGAGTGTTGGGTGGCGTTGCGGTGGTGTTTGGTTGTGTGGTGGTGGCGTGTTGGGTTGGGTGGTGTGCAGGTGGGGCGCCTTTGTTTCCGTCTCTCTCCGTGGCGCTGCAGTCCGAACGGCCTGGTCGAGGTACTGCCGGCTCCGTGCGGCCTACCTCCGTCGCGGTGGTTGAGTTTTCCGTGAGAGTAGCTGGGTCCTCGGTCCGGGAGTTGTTTTTTCGTTCTGCAGGTCTTTTGCCGCCGGAGGAGGAGGTGTGGAGGTGCCGGTGGTTGCCTCCGCCGGTTTGGGTGTTGTTTGTGTTGGTGTTTGTTTTCTTTTTTTGTTTTTGTTTGTGTTGTCTGTTTGTTGTTTTTCTGTTTTGTTGGTGTGGTTAGGTTCGGTTTGGTGCTTTTGTGTGTTCGCTCTCTCCTTTGGAGAGATTTGAAGTTTAGACAATGCACGTCACTTTGTACGGGGGTGCTATAATTGCATTAGGTGACTTGTAGTCGGGTTTTCCTGTATTGATAAGCCACAGTTATAACTTCGTTGTGTCCTGAATAGTATTCCAGACTTTGTCTCAAATTATTTGGCTTGTTTCGTCTGTAATCGGTTTATCCGTTTGATTAATGACAAGTTCTTATCAAATAAAAAAAAAGTAACAACAAATTATTATTAAAGTATTGACCCAATAATTTGCTCTTCAAGAGCATTAGCATAACTTCTTATAAAATATTAGATCTTAAAAATGATGCTCTTGGTCATATTCTTTTAAAATATTAACAAAATGTAAAGTTGTGTTTCTTCCGGAGTTACAACAAAATATTCTTCAAGAATATATATAGGCTCACACACACACTTCAAAGACTACAACATATTGTTCTTTTGTAATATTAGTAGAATTGTAAGATTTTTTTTAAAGATTATGTAATTAAAAGCAGGTCTTATAATGTACACTCATTAGAAGCAATAATACAATATCTTCTAGAATATTAGATGTATTTGTTTATTAACGTCGACGTAACAATATTTTTCTGAATTATTAGTGTGTATAAACTTGTGTTGCTTCAAAAGCTACGAAATAATATCATTCTAGATGATTGATATTAATAAATTTATGCTCGTTCAAGTATAATATCAAAATATTTTTCTAAATTGATAGCCCCTGTTTGGGCTCCATTAAAAATGTATTTTAGGGAAAAAAAAATTATTTTGAAATAGTAATTTTTTTTAAGAATATTTGGTTAAAAGTAAGATTTTTTTGCTCAAACATTTTCAAATCAAGGGACGAGGTTCATCCACCTCAGCCCCTGTTTGAGCAGTAGATCTCTTATTTTATTGAAAAATGTGTAGTTGAAAAAATGGAAAAAAAAATGCATTTTTTTTAGAATGGAGTGGTTAAGTTGAACTTTAAAAAAGGGCAATTAACACATAATGTCTCAACCTTTCAATAATATTGTGAAAAACGGTTTTACCTTTCATTTTTTTGGCAATTTCGCCCTTATTTCCACATTTTATAGCGCAAAAGGTCATTTTCATCTATTTTCTCAATTAAAAATTGTGAAATGACAAATATACCATTTTCTTTAAATAAAACAAAAGAAAAAAAATAATTTCAATCATAATCCCAATTTTATTTTTATTTTTTTTGAAAAACTCAAATAAATTCCAAATAAATTCTTAAAAGGGTAATTAGCATATAACATTTCACTATTATTTCAAAAAAGTCCATACCTCCTTTTTTTTTTTGACATTTTCATCCTTAATTACACATTTAATTGCGTAAACCATCATTTTAATCCATTTTCATCCAATTTCTCAATAAAAAGCTGTGAAATAACGAATACACCCCCTTATTTAAATAAAAAACTAAAGAATTAATTGTAATCATAGTCTCAATTAGGGTTGTCCGTAGGTCAGTTCGGTTCTGAATATAATCAGATCGACCCAAAACTTTCGGGCATTTAATAAATGGAACCGTCGGATCCAAATATAATTAAGGAACAGTTCGGGTTCAGTTCCATTCGATTCGGTTCGGTTCCGTACCATAATTAAATTTTTTAATATTTACAGCAACACTACATAAATACATCTAATGATATTTCATTCGTAACTTTTACAAATTAACGTAATCCAATTCAAAAATATATAAATAACTAGTCGTCCAATAAGATTAATTCAATGCATACAAATACCAAAAAGTAGATAAATATTACAGCAACACTATATAAAATAAATTCATTTGCTTCAAGCATCCTATCTGCATAAAGAAAATGAAATATAAATTAATAGTTATAAAAATAAAATATTTTTAAGTATTAGTAATACTTATCAACTATTTGAATTTTATTTCATTTGAAGACTTCAAATTTAATGAGCAAATTCGAATAGTCATGTAGTCATGAGCAAATTAAAATGGGCTAATGGGTTTTAAAAATGATTTAGACTTTAAAATTAAAATTATGAAATAATCTGATTTATTTAATTAATTTGTTAATTTGTTTTCAAAAAATAAAATAATTTAATTAATTCAATATAAAAAATAAAAAAATTTATTTAGTTTCGGTTCTTGGTCTAGACCCGAGACCCGACCCAAACTTATCGGTTCTCGATTCGGGTACCCCGTTCGGGTATTTAACTTATGAAGAACCGCTCGATTCAGTTCGGTTCGGGTTCGATTCGGTACGGAAGTTTTGAACACCCCTAATCTCAATTCTTTAAAAAAAAAATGCAAACAAGTCCCCAATAAATTATTAAAAATTTTTAATTTTTTCTAAAAAGTGCAAACGAGCCCCAATTAAATTTATTTAAAAATGAAAAAGTGCAAACAAGTCTCAAATAAATTATTAAAAAATTAGAAATTAAAAATACTTTTTTTATTTAAATAGGAGGGTATATTCATTATTTCACAGTTCTTTATTGAAAAAATGGATGGAAAGAATGATTTATACAATCAAATGTGTAATTAAGGGTGAAAATGCCAAAAAAATGAAAGGTATGGACCTTTTTCGCAATAACGGTGAAAGATAAGGACATTATATACTAATTAGCATTTTAATAATTTATTAGTGAATTATTTGCTCTTTTTAAAAAAAATGGGACTGTGATTGCAATTAAATTTTTTTTCTTTTTCTTTTTCTTTTTCTTCTATTTAAAAAAAATGGTATATTTGTCATTTCATAATTTTTAATTGAGAAAATAGGTGAAAATGATTTTTTGCACAATGAAATGTTGAAAATGCCAGAAAATGAAAGGTGACGTTTTCCACAATAACAATGAAAGGTGGGGACGTTATGTGCCAATTATCCTTTCAAAATAACAAAGAAAGGTTTTTGCAAGATATTAATAAAGGATATTTAGCACAAATTGTCCATACGTTTCAATATAATTGTACAAAATTGTTCCTACCTTATATTTTTCATTTTTACCCTCATTTACACATTTCATTCCGACAACCATCCTTCCGTTCATTGCTGTCAAATCCTTTGTTAGCTGAACACTTATATTCAGTTTTCTTTTCAAATATGAAGGTCAAAATCGTCTAACATATTTTTTGGCCATTTCTTCCCGCCTTAACCAGGTTATTCCATATATCGTGTAAAACGATGCCCATTCATTGCACAATGTAGTAGCAACCAGGCCATTCAAAATATCCAAAGAATCTTTAGTAACTCAAATAAGCCATAAAGATTATCACTGTAACAATAAAAACCCAGATCACGATGGTGAAGAATCTTTTCGCCTGTTCTTGAAATCATCATTTATCAAATGCTTCATAGCTTCCTTAACAATTAAGAATGTAATTGACGTTAGAAGAAATTAAAAAAACCCCTCGAAGTTACAAAAGAATAGGGTTTACTCAGGATTTATTTATTGATTTCCAGCTTTTCAGTTTGTTGCAACTTTTTCAGGTGAGTCGTGAATTTGTATTCAATTTTTCAGATTTTAATTTTAGATTATACATTTTGGGATTCCATTTGCAGATTTACAATTAATTGTGTGAACGCCTTTTATTTTTTTTATTGTTGTTGTGATTGTACGAAATCGGTTAAGGGAATTTTGGTAATTTCTAATTCATGACATCCGGACATTGAGAAGAAGGCTCCACGATGGAGATGGAGATATTGATCGTAGAAGAAACGAACATCTGGAGACATGACGATTTGATTCTTTAGACGAGCCATTACTCGAAAATAGAGACTACGTTGACGTGCACTCAGAGGTAAGGGATAGAATTGAATGGAAGCCACAAGTCGAAAATGGAAAATGCATCAGGTGACGATGAACAACGGACTTGAAATAATTACCTAAACGCACTCCAATTTAGATTCAAGAACTTGAAACATAAGCTTGTTTCGTTGTGTTTGATTTTATTAATCTTGATCCTTGCTTATCTTATTTATTTAGCCCATGTTTGGTTTAATTACCCTATTAATAAAACATGAATTTATGTTACTTCAAGAAAGTTTACATCGTTTATTGTTAAGGCAAAAAATTTAACAGATCTCAAAGAAAATTTCCCAAATCATAATATACATTCAATTATATAAAATATAATCAAGGACTTTGTAAGAATTAAATTATTTGCAATATAAATATAGCAATTGAGTGAAAGTAGTTTTCAAATTTGATAGATCAAATTTCGGCACTGTTTAGATAGAGATTACTTACTAATTGTTCGTTGGATCTCAATCTTAATCGTTGAATTTGAAGAATAATAAGTTGTGAACGTGTTTTAAATTACAGCTGATCAAACCATGGATCGTTGAAATATTAACGAGTATCACAATTGCGAAAGCTGCCCCAATTCAGCAATTGTGAAGAAAAAACAAGTTAATTTGCTGATAACGTGTTATAAAGCTAAGAAAAAAAATACAACAATGTGAGAAAATCGAGAAAGGACTAAAATTTTTGTATTATTTTGGGTAATAAAGCTCTATATATGGTATAATTAGAGTAGCAGTGGTCCAATTGTTATTCACAGATAAAATTTAGCCCGCAATATGTAATTGAAACATTATAGTTTCACATGAAAATTATTTTATTGAAAAATGTGTAAATGAAAATAAGTTTCAGAAGATGGGGACCAAATATGAGCTTAATAAAAGTGAAGTCTTAAGCTAAACCAAAAAATAATCAATTGAACTTTGCAGAGTAGTTCCATATTGTGATACTTGGGAGCTAAGCCATATTAGAAACAATTTCACAAAAGGTCAACCAACTTACAAAGTAGTTCCCTATTTGGTGGGGATAAAAATTAGATTTTTTATAGATTTAAAAAATATATATATAATGTATAGTTGAAAAGTTGTGGATCCCATTGAATATGTGATTAAAATTAATTATTGATTTTAATTTTAATTTTGATTAAAATCTAAATTTTAATCCCTACTAGGGGCTTAAATGTCTGATAAACTTTATTTTATAATAGATGTATATTTCAAATCAACATTTGTGCAATAAATAAAAGTTATTTATTAGTGTGACAATATACACTTAATGAAATAGACATTTGATTATAGTTATAAACTTTTTTACAAGTATAAATTAATTTTTATTTTTATAATAATACATATAATATTTATTAATATATAACAAATTATAAAGTTACAATATAAAAACACAGTTAATCTGCAATATACTAAAATGGAGGGTTGAGGTGAAACTTTTGAATACCTAATTTACCTTTACATATTTAGTTATTTACCTAATATACGTTTATTTAATTTTAATTTTATTCATAATTAATTAATAACATTAATTCCTTACATATTTAGCTATATGCCAAATATACCCTTATTTAATTTTAGTTTTGTTATTAATTAATTAATAACATTAATTCAATTTATTCAACGTGTAAAAAAATTCATTTTCTTTTTCATTTGTCGACAATTCTCTAAATTAATCTTTTTAATATTATATTAATTTTTGTTAACAACTTTTATTATAAAAATAAAACTTAAATTTCTTCCTTCGGTTGAAATAGTCAGTTTAGAAAAATAACACCCAAATTCCCTTATTTAAATGATCGTTTCATTTGGTTATTTCACACATATCCTAACAACTAAATAATATATTTAATATAATTAAATTAATGCATACATGATGTTACTATATAATTTGATAAAATTTTATTTTATGTTATATATAACTTTATTTAAAAGTTATTTTAATTGGTAGCTATCTGTGAATTCACATGATTCGTTTAGATAAAAGGGGATACCAAATGATAGGGAAATTATATTCCCACTAAAATTTTTATTAATTAAACAACATTATAACTGCAATAAACATAATCTTTGCTTATTTTCAAACTTTAGTCCTCGATTATTTTTTGCTATATTCTTATCATTGTATGAAACTAAATAAATTATTATAATATGTGTTGAAATTTTAAACCATCCACACACAACATTAATAGATTAAAAATTTCAATATACAGAGAGAACGTACAATGAAGGGGGATGGTGAGAGTTTGTTGAGGCTACATTTTCTGATTTCCTGCCAATGAAGAGCCCGTAAAAGGGATTGAGAATTGTTTATTTTTATAATTAATAATTATTGTAAATAAATGAGAGAAAAGATACAGGGTTGCTTTCTATTAATACATATACTATGTAATAAACATAATTCAGATCATTATAGTTATAAAAACTAATATTTCTCATTCTAGAATTATTGTCAACGAAAACAATTTGTTGTGCACTAAAGGTAAGAACTATTGTCATTGAACAATTTATTATGGGCTAAAACTTTACAAAACTCGAAAATAGCCTAGATAATGCTTATGTATGTGAATGTATTCATGTTGGGCATTGGAGTTTTAGAGAAGTGAATTAGCGTGAGACAAATCTACTTAAAAAATGGTTGTTTTGATTTTTGATTATGCTAACAAGATAATGTAGTCATTTTCTCTATATATATATTTTAATTCTTTTAGCAATGTTCATCTAAATGACGAACATAAGCTACTTATAAGTTGATGATGTAGCGAAGTTTTTTTTTTAGTTATGTTTCGTTCGCATTTCAATTTAATTTCTAATATCATGGATTTAATTGTATGAAATTTCTACTTTAGATTTATCTATTACCACGAATCATTTTAATTGTATATATACATTCGTTTCGGGCGTCCTAAGTACTTAACAGTATTATTATCTCATCATATTTATGCAAAAATGTATTTTTTAATTCGTATTTATGAATTTGTGGAGTCATCTTTGGCTGGACATCTCTATGTCTGATATTTTTCACCAACGTGATTCATCTTTGGTTTGGCGATTTACATTTTTAATATTTCTAATTTTATGGTTTTTATTTAGTTATTTTATTATTTATTAAATTATGATTTAATAATTACTTTTAAGAGATATGAAGGGACATTAGCATATGTGCAATTTTATTAAACTTTAGCAATTAGGATTTTGTTAAAACGTGAACAGTAACCACTTTCTAGTGGTCTTTTAGTGATTTTGTAATTAAATAAAATCATTTGAGAATTTTTTTCATATTTACCCAATTTTCGGTATTAAACAAATTTTGAAGTGTTAATTATAATTAGCATACGTCGCTGCATCATATTGATATTTGAGCACAATCACATTCTTAATAAAGACGTGTGTTGTATGATATTATCAGTGTTCTAAAATGCGTAATGCGTTGCGATGCGTCGAAGCCGAGAATCAAGAATCACAAGTTTAGGCATGTCAATGCGAAGAATAAGCGTCATAATGCGTTTCGTATTTTTAAGGTATTAAATATATTTTTATATAAAAAAATAGATTTTTTAATATATCATTAAAAAAAAAGGAATTAGGCGGGATAATGCACGCCTAGGCGCGCATTATCCCGCCTAGGGCGCGCCTTTTAGATGAAAAACGCATTTTTCGAGCATTTCTCGAATTAGACGCATTTTAGGTCCGCGTCGCGCCTAGGCGGTACATTTTGGCGCTTTTTAGAACATGGGATATTATACTTGTATGATATTTTCTATATTTGCTATATGATTTTTTTTTTTTTCAACATTGATAAATAAATTACAAAACGAACAAATCAATGATTCTTTAATTTTGTATGCTAGAAACATCACAGATGAATACATCATCATCGAAAACATTAACAAAAATGAGGTTTAATTCATCAATAGATCAACAAAATGAGTCAGCTTGTCGTTTTAATTTGAAAAATATTAACTTTTTCTATTTTATTAATTGTTAATGTATATTTTTGTTGTCCTTTCTTAAATTTGTTTTCGTATTTATAGGATCGATGTCACCAAACAAAAATTGTGATTATATCTTTGTAAGACAATGAGATGCATTTGAAGAAGAGTGGACTATAAAAATATGGATACTTTGAAAAGGTTCGAATGAGATCTACAACAATAAGAACGACCATATTGAAGTTTTAAAATTAATTTTGTGTGATGGAGAGTATTATGTAATGTCAACATTAGTCAACGCTTTTCTTATAGAAGTTTCACTATTGGATTAATAAGTTATCTTTTTATAATGTTTTCAGAGAAATAATTTTCAAACTACGTTGTTTAAAGATAAAATCGAAAAAAAATTTTCTCAAGCTTGAGAAAGGAAAAAATACTGACTTCGAGATGAAAAAAATAAGAGCAATCAACCCTTATTCGTCATTTCACACCATAAACATAATTTAATAAAAACTTTTATTCATATATAATTTTTACAATTTAAATTTTTCCTTTAAGAATATCAATTATCTCAACCACTTAAAAAATAATATTAGTACTTCAAAAGTATTACGCATATTATTCATTCGACACATATGACATGCAAAACACGTGTTTACTACTAGTATAATATAATTGAACAATAATATAAATATAAGAAGAGAGTTAGGAAAGTGATAAATGTGTTTTTACACACTTATTGGATACTTAAATAAGTTTAGTATTGATTAAAGCAGCGAATTTCTACTCACAATTATATAATTATTGCTTTTATAGGACAAAATCCATAATTGAAGAAGAACAAGGCAAAAAGAAAGAGAAAATGGCCTAAAAGTGCACAAAAACATATATTTGTAGACTAATGTGTAAAATACTGAAAGTTGAAGGTCTTTGTATGCAATTTATCGAGGGCATGATCGAAAGAAAAACAAAAAATTCAAGGACCCAAATGCAAAAATTCAAAGATGGAGGACCAACATGTAACTTGTTCAAGAATTGAAATGCAAATGGTGTAAAAGAGGGAGCCGTCCGCGCGCGGCACTACATGGAGCGCTCGCGGGTGGAGACGTTGCCTTTTGCCTTTTGGGAGAAAAAAGGGGCAAGAACTAGGGTACAAGGAGGAGGAAAAATCAAGAAAAAGTGGAAAGATTTTGGTGGAAAATCAAGACCAAGCCATTGCAACATTCAATAATCCAACAAAAATGACAAGTTTTTATTTTTAGTCTTGTATTTCATCCATTATTTTCTCTATTTTGTAATATATTGTTATAAATCTTCTCCCTTTTATCATTTATATAAAATGAATTAAGTTCTTTGTTGTTGAGATGATCGAGAAAGCTTAACCTAACTTGATTAATTTCAATACTTGTTTTTTCATATTTAAGTACTTATTTTTATATGTATTTATTATTGTATTGAATGATTTTCATTTATTTGGTCATTAAATGATTGCATTTCATGATTTGTATATTATTCAAGAGAATATTTTATATTTTAAACAAAATAGTAAATACTAAATACTTTAGGTTCTTGTAGGAGATACAAATATACTCCAACCATAGGTGACCCATTAATCAATTTTCACAAATAATTAATGCAATTGATTGGGCTTTAATCGACATAGATATATAATAGATTAAACCAGTTGATTATGGCTAATTTCGCTCGAGATAAATGATTGGTTAAAAGGAAAATCGGGTGTAACATACTAAATGAGTAATTTGTTAATTTGTTTGTTGAGAAATTATTTAAGCGACTGTTAAGTGAAATCATGAATCCCAACTACTTTATCCTTCTAATTTTATCAATCAAAATTAGCCCCCGTTTGAACCACATTAATTAAAGCTTTAATAGTTGGAATATTGTTTTTTTTTTTTTAATGTGTAGTTAAAAAGGAAGAAAGGATTTTGGGATTATGTGTAATATTATTTTATTGGAGAATGTGCGGTTGATAAGAAGAGAGAAATATGAATAATAATTTTAATGAGAGCCAAACATGGACTTAGTTAGGAACGAAAATGATAGGGAGTCACATCAATAACGTTATTTTAAAGTCGTATTGACTTCCCTCCATATGAGTACTTTCGATATCACACCGCTCCGAGATAAACCATACATAAATCACAGCCAATTCCCTATGGGCATGACTAAAGGGAAATAAAAAACAAGCATTTATCGAGTTGCTAAAACTATAGAAATATAATTTATATGGAATGTATGGAAGATCATCTTCCAAGTTGTATTTCAAATAATGAAAATCACTTCATTTTATAGCCCCCTCATGTAAAATTAAGCTATTTGATTAAGGTTTTAAATTTGTATTAAACCTGAAAATTAAAAACAAAAATCGAAAATTAAAAAGGTAGAAAAGATAACTGGCTCAAAACCTATGACATTTGCTTCTATTTCGAAATATCTCATATCCTTTTATTTTGGCAGAATACCTATATCGATGACCTTTTTCGTGCAAAAGACCCCTTTATCAGCTAATTTCGTTAGTCTAGGCCTTAAAAGCAATAAAGATGGCAAATAATATAAGGGTAGTTTGCTCAATACCTCCCTAATTGTGCAATACCTCCTAGTGTTTCATTTTGGCGCACAATCCTATTAAATTTTTATTTTGGCTTAAAATCCTCCTGAATCGCCTAAATTTTGTGAAATACAAACTTTTTGTTGTTTTTCTCCATAAAATCTTGTAAAATGATGAATTTGTCCTCATCTTTTAATAACTAAAAGAAAAAAAATATTAAGAATCAATTGCAATCAAAGTCTCAAATATTTTTAAAATATGCAAGCTAACTAAAAAAATAAAGGAAAAAAGTTCATCTTTCCCAACACCCCTACCCTTTCCTCACCCCACATTGCTTTGTTTTTGAAATATTGTCACCCCTGCACGATGTCACCATAATGACTGCAGTGGTTATAGACTAGGCAACAATGGCAGAACACATTAGGTACAAAAAACCTAACACTAGTAACATCCCTTTGACCACCATCGCCTCATAAACATATCCAAATACCACAACTCACTCCAAATTCATAATTTCCCATCTCCTTTCCTCCACCACCACTGCATCACTTCCATTAAGAAGAAAAACTTCACATCTTCAACAATCAGAGGACTGAGCTACGTTGCCTCCCATAGGTCTATATGCTTGCAGTCATAAGGACCTTTATTCTTTCGTTAATACACTTTCTATTTTTTTAGTTAAACTTATTTACATATTTTGAAAAGATTTGAGATTCTGATTGTAATTATTTTTTCTTTTTGGTTTATTTAAGAGGAAGATAAATTCGTCATTTTACAAGATTTATGGAGAACAATGATGGAAAGCATGTATTCCACAAAGTTTGGACAATTTAGGAGAGTATG
Source organism: Fraxinus americana (assembly GCA_035079005.1). Classification (NCBI taxonomy): domain Eukaryota; kingdom Viridiplantae; phylum Streptophyta; class Magnoliopsida; order Lamiales; family Oleaceae; genus Fraxinus; species Fraxinus americana. The sequence continues at coordinate 23,599,445 of CM068726.1, read as the reverse complement.
CCAAAATGAAAGGTTGTGAGAGTTTTGCACCAAATTAAAAGGTTAGAAGTATTGTGTCAAAATAAAAGATTGGGGACGTTGCGCCAAAATGAAATTTAGGAGGGTATTACACAAAATAGGTAACGTTAGGGTAGTGATGGCCACCCCGCCCCGTCAGACCCGACCCGAATGGGGCGAAAAAAAACCCACCCCGATAGGTTGGCGGGGTGGGAATTGCCACCCCGTCTCGGGTCTACCCCGCTCCGAACCCGTTCCGTGAAGAATAAAAAAAAATTGTTTTGGACATTGTTTGTTTCGAGTGCTTGCTTCAGATATTGATGTAGTTAGTTTGAGCATTATTTACTTTGAATTTTAAAATTTTGAATTTGTATTTTTACTAGAAATTTGAAAAAAAAAAAAAAAGCACAGAAAACGGGGCAAGCCCCCGCCCCGCCCCGTCTAAGGCAAGGCGAGGCGGGGCGCCTACCATCTCTACGTTAGGGGGTATTGCTCCAATTATCTTTATATTATCGATCATCTTTACTTTACTAATATCTAAATTAATGACATTAGGATCCTGTTTGGGAGAAATTTTAATCAGGATTTTAATAAAAAATCTAGCCGTTAACTATCAAATCAGCCACTATTTTTGACATTCCCTCTCACAAGTAGAGCCCACATGTTGACTTTAAAAGCTATAATTTTGATTAAAATCCCACAAAAATTTCTCCCAAACACACTCTAGATTATAAGGGGTCTTTTGAATGGAAAAGATTATCCATAGGATATTCCATCAAAATGAAAAGATAGAAAGTAAAAGTATTTGATTGCATTTATTTTTCATGAAAAATATCAAATTTTCACCCAAATTGCTATACTCACCAATTTATTGCCTATTACCAAAAGAGAAACGTAAAATTTGGCAAATAGAGCTTTTAGCATTTAAAACAGTATATGATCAAATTGAAATGTAATCACCTCGATCCATCCAATTATCCCAATCTACTATGATGCTGATGGCATCCCAATAAAGTTTTGACATCTCCATTTCCAAATTCTAACAGGGTTTTAGAAAAAATCATCTCCATTTCCAAATTCTAACAGGGTTTTATACGTTTCGCTTCAAAACTAAAAACTACCCACACAGTGAGTGAGAGATAGGAGCGTGAAAAATGGGGTGGATCGGAGAGCAGATCGATTCAATCAAATCTCTACAGTTCAGACAAGTCCTCACGCAAGCGATTAGCCTCGGTTCGTTCGTTAATCCTTTCCATCAATCTGTATCTATGCTTGTGATTTCGGATGCAGGCGCACGGTATTTTTGTTCTGCTTAGAATTTCGTGAAATTTGATTATTATTTGTTTGTTCACGTTCAATTATTATTTGTTCGAGTTTGAATTTTGACATTTTCTCATGGAGTTTAGATTCTGGGATCGAAACCCCTATGCATTTTTGGATTCGAAGTTGATAAATTTGTGATGAGTTTCTATGGTGTTATGGGATTTTTGTATGACTTAGAATTTATACAATTAGAAGTGTTAATGAAGTAATTGGAGCTCTTCTAGTTCTCACGTGAAATATTATTTTGCATAATTTATTTTAGCCTGTTTGAGCCCCCATTGAAGAATGTTTGAAAATAACAGAGATAAAAATGTATTTTGGAAATGGTGGGGATCAAACAAGGGCTTAAAATTTAACATTTTTGGGTTATTTATTCTGAAATACTGAAGCCATATGTTGAGTGATTCATATTGAAATCTTCTGTTCCAAACTGCATTGAACTAAGAATGGCGACATCAATTTGCAAATCTCTTGGTGTTAACCACTTGTGGTAACTTTCCCTTTTTCTGTTTGAAGATTACAAATGATCCTAGTTTCCTGGATCTTATACAGAACATGTAGTTTTTGTATTGCATTCCTGTTTCCAGACCTTTACGGCTTTACAGTTAGTTGTTTGTGAATTGGCTTACAAGGATTTTGGTGTTACAGAAGGTTGATTATGTTCAGCTTTTTATGTGGTATAAAATATCATCTTTCCAGAGGGGACTTTTAGATGCTTCACTGAAACTTATGTACAATGCTTTAATTTCTCTTATCATATAGCAATATTTTATGGTGCCAAATGTAATCTCTAAAAGTAAATTTTACTACTAGATCCATTCATCTTTAATGTGTATAACAACACATGAGTTCTTCTTTTCTTTTCCTATTATTTCAATTCATCTTTTCTCTGAAGAGTCAAAATTTTTTTTTTAGTTTCATGCTGTCTCTCCTCTTGACAAGCTGTTTAAATTTCCTTTCAGGCATGATTGTGACATCAGCACTTATTATATGGAAAGGATTAATGTGCGTCACTGGAAGCGAATCACCCGTTGTTGTTGTGCTCTCCGGAAGCATGGAACCTGGCTTTAAAAGGGTGAGCTATCAATAGTATCTCTTCTTCCTGTTCAATATGATGTTAACTACTTCAATGAATCTGTCAACTTTCGGCATCTAACTCGCAAAGGGATTCGTGTCAACCCAAGTTATATATGTTAGCTAACTGATTATGTGTGTGTGTGTGTGTGTGTTAATAGTTGATTTTTATCCACTGTGTAGTTGAGTGATTACTTTTGCTGCTAAACTTCCCCCTTTTCTCTGCCCTCTTTATTGGGGCTGATTAGGTCAAGAGTATTTATTTTGTAAATCGACTTGTACTCCATGCTATACTGGAGTTACACTTTCTAAGACTTCACTATTTAGATTAATGCCAATTCTTTTTAGCTTCTTCTTTCATATATTGAGTTGGAGTTGTTATTAAACAATCAAAAGGATCTTGCCTCGTGCCAGTTTTCATTGACAAACAGCTATTATGTTGTTTTTTTTTTGTCAATTATGAGTATAGCTCTACATATACTTCCTTGCATCTGTGTATTGCTAGTTTCATAAGCTTCTTATTTTGTTATAAGATTTCTTATTTCCTGCTCTCTCTGTCACTTGGTCCTTCGATTGCTTTTGATATTAATAATTTACTTTTGTGCAGGGTGACATCTTGTTCTTACATATGAGTAAGGACCCTATTCGGGCAGGGGAAATTGTGGTGTTTAATCTTGATGTACGTCGTTCATTATCTTATTTTGTTTTGAGTATAATTTTTTTTTTCATATAGTCAACTATTCTTTATAAAATTTTCTTATTCAGTTCGTAGAGAAATTTTCCATTTTGTACATTAAGTCAAATATACTTGGCAATAATAAATAAAATTTTTTTTAGTAAATAAATAGAAGAAAAATAGAGTTCATTTAGTAGCAGTAGAGCAAGTAACTTGAAGTATGAGATATTGTAACCATCATTTGTTAATCACTAGCAACCTTCCCCACCTTGTGTGTGCTCAATCCCTTAATAGGTACAAGCTAAAAATAAATTTATTTTTATGTTTGAATGTTTTCTAATTTCGTTTTTTGAGTTTCTTTAAATATATGAAAAGGAAAGTTATGGCAACATATTATTTGAAGTAAGGATTTTGGGGGTGGAGGGGTGGAGGAGTACATCTTGTGTGATTGTTTGATACATGTCAAGCCACACTAAACATGTGTGAGGGAAACTGGGAAATAGAGAGTTTATCCTAGGCTGCTGGTTCTTTCTGTAAAGAGTGTAGTTCAATGCCTGTATAATTAACGAGGCAGTTTTGAATGGTTGATAGGAAATGTATGTTGAGTAGCTAGAAATCTACACAATTCAGATGCTTATGGTTGAAAATGATGATGAAGGAAATAAACTACAACCTCCTCTTTAACAGTGAATAAATAGTTATTATATCATGAAAAAGTGGTAATATATTGATTGTTGAGAGTATTTTATAGAGTTTCAACTTTTGACACGCATTGATAAACGACTTCTCTGCAACTACTGTAATAGAAAACAATAATACTACTTGCACTTCTCCTCCGGCCTGTATCTTTTCATATTACTGTTCCGGAGAAGGACTACATTTATCATTGATAAGGAAATGTTATTGTATAACATGTTTAAAATCTTATATGAAGGTAAAAAAGACGCTATAGGACATCTACTAGAGGAAAGAGAGAGAATATTTACTAGATAGAAGAGGGTGCTCCAGAGGAATGAATCAAAATTCCTGTTTATAAATGTACGGATGATTGTTAACTTTAAATATTTATCCAAAAATAAGGAGTAGTTTGGTCAGGTCTTGGGTTTGCTCTCCAATGGTCACCAGTTCGAGTCTCCTCAGGGCCAATGAGGTGAGTATCCAGCCGTAAACTTCAGGGCACCGTGGGATTAGTCGAGGTACGCGCAAGCTGGCCCCAATATCCACGGCTATGATGCTCGGACTCTTCGAAATAGTTGGAGTACCCGTGTCGGACACGACACGACATGGGTATGGGTATGAGATATGTGTCGGATCCTCCAAGTTTCAACCGGACACTTCGTCGTTTTTGCTTCTTCTTCTTCCTTCTTTTTTTTTTTTTTCTTTTCTTCTTTCTCACTTTTGCTCTCTATAAACCTAGTGTCGTCGCCGAGAGGGTGAAGAAAGACGGCGACGCTAGATTTCCCCTTCTTTTTCTTCTTCTTTCTTTTTTCTTTCCATTTTCTTTTTTTTCCCTTCTCTCTCTCTACATAGGTGGTTTAGGGTTTTGTTTGTATAAAATGAAAAATTGGTTCCATATAGTGCTATTTAGTGTTCCACTAAGTCCAAATTGCAATCAAGTTCCTCATTTTCTACTTTATATAAAATTTAATAATTCTCATTATTGAAAACTAAACCCCAGAATTCTATTTTATTTGTTAACCCCTTATTAAATACTCATTTCCTTCATTGTGAATAATTAATTTTGGTCTATTCAAAATGACATCCTGGATTAGTAAAAAAATTGAAATTTGAAAGACGTACCCTTGTCCAAAATTTGGACTCTTTTTAGCTATATCTCCGTATCCTAGATTTTAAAAAATAAAAGATCCGACACTTAGATACGTACCCGTACCCGATACCCGTACCCGAGTCCGAGCATCATAGATCCACGGTTATAAAAAAAAAAAAGGAGTAGCAGCTTAAAGAATATATTCAATTTGAAATCAATAAAATGTCAAAGGAGAAGGATGGAAACACGAGGAACATGCAGAACTAAAATAGCCATATAAATGAAACAGTTGAAGGAGATAAATTGAGTGAAAATTGATTGAAAAAGTTTGGAGAACTCATTAATTCAATTATGACTGAAAAGTTGATGTGCTAACTGCTGATCTTTGGCAGATATAGTAAATAAAAAGCATTCCAAAATTAGAAACGGGCAGATGAATGGATTAGCTGAAGCAGATTAATTGAGAAGATATTTTTCATGGAAGGTTGTATCCAGTGCAAGAGGTTCTAGCCATTGCATTGTCCATGGAGGGCTATACTCACATAGCCTTACCTCTGCATGTTGGGAGGATGTGGATGGAAAATTATTGATGGTCAGTGGTAAAAAAAAAAAAATCAATGAACGTTAGAAGTACTTGGGGATTTAAGTGAAATGATTGACATTTGATGGTTTTAGATATAAAACATTGACATTTGAATGAGCTACACTTCATCTATCTGAATGAAGAAGCAAGTTTAAACTAATTGCCTTATAGTAGTAGAAATATTCCTTAACAAAATCAGTTTATTGAATGTTCAGTGTTTCATGATTCAGTCTTATATTGCTTGATCATGGATAAATTTTTGTTTTGTTAATGACTTGGAACATAGCAGTGGATTATTTTACTTTTGAAAGCACTCGCTCTGAATTCAAAACATCCACTCTAAATACGAGCTCCAGGAATTTAACTTAATTTAAAGGAATTTTCCAATTGCTTCATCAGTTAGGTATCATGTTTAGGCATTTGTTTTGATAGTGTTGATCGATCTCTTTGCTAACGAGTATATTTTCCTTCTTTTTGTTTTGTGACAGGAACGGGAAATTCCTATCGTTCACCGAGTCATTAAGGTAAGCATATTAGTAAATATTTTCCTTTTCATTATTTTCACCTAACATTTGTATTTTTTATTGGGACTTGTAGTGCTTGATATTTTTTAATATAAAAACGAATAATGTTATTTAGCACTAGTAGTTTTAGAGCACCAGTTCAAATTTGATAGGTGCAATTAAATTGATGTTTTGACTTTGCATTTAATTGAACCTATCATTTAATGACATCTAATTGCCATTCAGATCGGTGCTGAGCACCAGTAGTGATAAATAACATTACTCATAAAGATTTAAGAAAGATTTTTTGTTGTAATGGGTAAGTGGGAAGAATATTAAGTTTCTTGTATAGGATAAGTGGGAGAATGATAACGTAACTGCTAGTTAAGGTTTGGAAGGAGAGAAGGTAAATGATAATATTACTACCTTACAATTACGTTACCTCTAAACAATGTGGAAAAGAAAAAAGACATGGGAAACATTAGGTGTAAATGCAGAAAATCTCTGTTTTTTATCTCTCAAGGTTATAGAAATATTGTGCAAAGCCCTTAAATTGTTTCTTCTTGTTATGTACTCTTTTCATTTGTTTCACGTAAAGTTTTACTATTTTTTACATACTGGAAAGTCCAAAGATGTGAAGCTGGTCCATCTCTCTAATTAGCTTCACAAACAATAAGACTGAATTTGACTTGTGAAGCAACTCGAAACTGGGATTAATTAATTGTTCTACTATTTATTGTTATTATTTTGTTGTTACTCTGTAATTAATATTTATAGTTTGGGATAGTTAAGTCTTTTTGTTTAGCTTAAGGTTTTCCTCAATTGTTTCTATTTAAACTGTTGCAATAGTCTTTCTAGGTTGTTTTTGATAAACTCCTAACGATGCCTTCAATACCACAATTGAGTGCATATGAAACTCTTGTGGAAGAGATTAACGAAGGGAAGAGATGACACGATTGTGACAGTTGTTGGACTTGGTGGTGCAACAAATTGCTATTATGATGGCTCAACAGGATTCATGTTGGTAACGTTGGGTGGCCTGGACATGCAACCCCTGCTTGTCCAGTTAAAGGGTTCCGACAATGGACAGTACAGAAACCATCCAAGGGGTGTGGCGGTAGAGGTTAGTATGGAAGACGATTTGGATCCTGATGTTGAGACGGAATTTAATACAGATATTTTCGCTTCCTTCCATCCCAAATTGTGGGATGTTGATTTCGGCGAGACGTATGATGGCCCGTCCATTTTTGACACAGAAGATGGCTATGGAGGTGCAAAGTACTCAAAATTCAGCTGAACCTTTTACTGGAGCTGGCAGATTTAATTGTATTCTAGATGATATGTGGGCTAGAATCATGGAACCTGTTATGGCAAGGTTGGAGGAGGGAAATAATCCAGCTGAATTGGTGAATCAACAACTGTATGTTGGCTTAAGTGGTGAGCAGATAGCGCCATGCAGATTTAATTGTATTCTAGATGACATGTGGGCTGAAATTATGGAACCTGTTATGGAAAGGTTGGAGGAGGGAAATAATCCAGCTGAATTGGTGAATCAACAACTGTAAGTTGGCTTAAGTGGTGAGCAGATAGCGCCGTGCAGAGATCCTCATTTAATTGTGTGAAGAGATAAAGTATGCAGCTTAATTACATTGCTGAGTTATTTGCAGTTGGGTGCAGTAGTGATGTGCCCAACAATTGCAAGAGATTCTTTTTGACTCGTTGAAGACATTATTTTATTGGACCTAGTTGTTGAGACAAGGAAGAGAATTGGGAAGTCATAGCAATTAAGGGCAACCAATGAACTTTGAAATGGCCTTTGCATGCTAATTGCTTGTGTAATGATACTTCATGATCGAAAGAAAGTAAGAGAGCAACCCAATGTCGGGATGAATAGGGAAATTATTGTTGATTCTATGGTTGACAATATTTGTACTAAATTTGATTGTCGTCAAGTTGATAGTATGGGTAAAATTCAAGTTAGAAAGGGTATTATAGATGTCATGACATCAACCACACTTGGAGCATGAGGTGATTTTGACGAGTCTAAGATTTGAGGATGAATCTTCTCCAACCCGAAGAGAATGATGCAACTTGAAACTGGGTTTGAATAAATTGTTTTACTCGCTGGATCCGACTCCATGGATCACAGAAATAGTCATTAAAAAGTGCCAAGCCATTTTTTATTATGTTGTTGTTAGTAATTAAGATTTAGTTGGGGATAGTAAGTCTTTTTGTTTAGTTTAGGGTTTTCCTCAATTTGTTTCTATTTAAATTCTTGCAAGATAGTATCCATTCTTGGTTGTTTTAGATAAATTAATACAAAACATTGGATTTTCTCTGATATGCGATCTCTTTCCTGTATTTTATTGAATCAATATGATGCAGGATGACTAAGAATTTAGGGTGAATTAGAATTAAAGCCAAGAAGTTAGAAGGAAAGCAAGAAGAAGAGGGGAGAAAACGGGCTGCAAGCCACTCTTTAATTCATCATATTTATCAACTGAAGTCAATTACAATGAAAACCCAATAAATAGCAGAAAATAACCTAATTTTAAGGCTTGGGCCAACCCGTTAAAAAAGTCCAACAATATGAAACACAAATAATAAAGTCCAATAACAATAAAATAAATCTCGATGATGTCCGTATTAACTCTCCCGGAGTGGAAGAAAACTCGACCTTATCGAGTGGATAGGTAGAAAAAGGCTGCAATCAATGGCTCCAACCATAATCTCAAAGGTTGGACGAGCTTCCTCCAACGTCGATAAAAGCATGTCAACGATGGTCGGAATTTGGTGTCTCCAACGTCCCTTGGATGCGTGGAAGAAGAACTGGTCAAATGAAGATCTTGTTGACTTCGATAGAGCTTCAATAAGTCTGGATCAAGCTGTTGTAGTGTCTCTCTAGTAATCCATGTACAATCAGACTCGGACCGATCAACTGAAGTCAATTACAATGAAAACCCAATAAATAGCAGAAAATAACATAATTTTAAGGGCTTGAGTCAATTCGCTAAAAGAAGTCCAACAATACGAAACACAAATAATAAAGTCCAATAACAATAAAATAAATCTCGATGATGTCCGCTTCACAATGGATTTAGATTAAGGTGTTATTCTCTGTTCTTGACGCTTGCGCTACATTACTTTGCATTATTTTTATCAGTTGTTCTAGTCACAATTTTGTCAGTGTAATTTTTTGGTAAACTAGTTTGACATAGAAGACTCAGATTACTAAAAATTCCAATATGGTTTCCAGCATTAAATTGAAATGTATTGACTCTGTGTCCATTTGCTAACGAAAGTCTACATCTTGCTCTTTTGGGAGGGCTAGAATGAAGGCAGATGAAATTCCAGCATGGTGTAGGTTATTTTTTCTTTCCGACAAAATTAGTTGAACTCAAAAGGGAAGACAATATGAGGATGTAAAAACTAAATCAGAAAAGAACCGAAGTCTGATCTAGTCTTTGAAAAATAGAACAATTTTTTTTACTGAAACTGTAGTTATATTTGAATATCCTCCTTTTAAACTCTCACCTAAACTTTTGTCCCAATTCAAATGGGAGTCACTTCCCAGTGGTGTCATGAAGTATGTCCTATTGCACAGACACCCAAACTGGCTGTAGTGGTTAAAAGTTAGTCCACTTACACATTTTTCTTGCTATTCTTTAGTTTTAAGGAGTTATTTCATCTTCCCATTGTCTAATTTCCCTATATTTTTAAATTAAAGATAATATTGTTCTTTTCTTTAGGTTCATGAGCGCCAAGACACAGGAGAAGTTGATATCCTGACAAAAGGTACCATATATTTGAATTTTTAAATTTAGAAAGTTATATCATTTCTCTTTTGATTATATTTGAATCAATTTCAAGTTTAATGTATTTTAATGGTTATCGATTCACTTTACAATTGAGCAATTGATTTGCTCCTATATATTTGTCAGACAGTGAGAACTTATTATTTATGCCTATTCTTTGTTTGATGTCACAGGAGATAATAATCTTGGAGATGACAGACTTCTGTATGCTCAAGGTCAGCTCTGGCTGCAACGGCGTCATATCATGGGGAGAGCTGTTGGGTGAGTTGACAGTTTGAAATGTCCTTGGACATTTCTATATTCAAGGAGCAGCTTGTTTCCTATATTATTAGCTCTGCTTAGAAGTTAGAAGAATAATTTTTTTTTTTTTTGTTTGGTTATAATTCACTAACTTTTTATGTGGCTTATGATGAATAACAAAATTTTAAATCTCCTAAGTCAGGAAAGACTCGAATCCAGATGAACTTAGTCTATTTGGTAGCCCTTCTCTATAACACCAGTAGACATGTATTTGCTATGCACGACCCAGTTAAGTACCTCTGATGCTCGGACTCTTCAAAATGATCGGAGTACCCGTGTCGACACGACGTGTGTATGGATATGGGATATGTGTAGTATCCTTCAAGTTTCAACCTAACACGGTGTCGTTTCTGCTTCTTCTTTCTTTTTCTTCTTTCTGCCTTCTTTCTTTTTTCTCTCTTTTCTTATTTCTCATTTTTGCTCTCTGTAAACCTAGTGCTGTCGCCGAAACTGCGGAGAAAGGCGGCGGTGCTAGGTTTTCCCTTCTGCTTCTTTTTTCTTTCCCCATTTTTCCCCCCTCTTCCTCTCAGTATCGGTGGTTTAGGGTTTTCTTTGTATAAAATGAAAATGTGTTAGTGTTCCACTAAATCCAAATTGAAATCAAGTCCTTCTTTTTCTATTTTATATAATATTTAGTAATTAACTTCCCATAATTGAAAACTAAACTCCAAAATTCTATTTTATTTGTTTTAACCTATTATTCAATATACATTTCCTTCTTTGTAATTATTTTTGGTCTATTTAATATGACATTTTTGTTAGCAAAAAAATTGAAGTTTGAAAGAGGTACGTACTCGTGTCCGAAATTTGGACTATTTTTAGTCATATGTCCATATTCTACATTTTAGAAAATAAAAGATCCAACAATTAGATACATACTTGTACCCGAGTCCAAGCATCATATCTAAGCACATCCTCCGCCACAGGTTCTTAATACTGACCATAAATAATGGGGATGGTAGGGAAACCACTGTTCCGCAAGGAAATTGTTGATGAGCTTGCTTTAGAAGATTCTAACAATGTGCCTGAACTAAAGTGACCAAGTAATGTCAATAGTAGCATCTTTTCAAGAACTTACCACACTTTCTATGTCAAATTCCCAAAATATTAATACTTCAAAAAGAAATCAATGATCGATGGTAAGACAAAAGGTTTCCCTGAGACTGCAAACAAAAGCCATCTACTTCACTAGAAAGCAATTTGAGCACAATTTACCTGTTACTCCATGCTTCCGATGCGTAACATAAAAATTTGGTAAAATAGACTTGGGCCATCTCCACTCTAGTAGCTGATCAGAGTTGCTAATTTACTCAAGAGCCAGTTTCGATGAAACTGGGAAGGATATTAGGCTTATGAATGACTTGAGAGGAAAAGGAGAAAGCACCTGGAATTGAGTTGCTGCCTTCATGAAAATATACCAGGACTCTCCAGCAGCTTGGTTCCCAAAACTGGGGAAGAAGAAAATAGAAGGGCAGTATCAGAATGTGCAAGATCATTTTCATCTCTGGAATGTCAAATTTCCAAAGAGTAAAAGCCCAGTCTCAAATTAGCGATTGAACCACGCCATCATTAAATGATGAAGAACGTGGAGCCCATATTAAAACCAACTGGTGTCAAGTGGCGTAAGAAAGCATTTTCTCCTAACTAAAATAATTCTCACGTGCTTTCTGCTTCCTTGTTAGTCATTTGTGTTGGCCACGAGCCTAATAATGATGGCCGGCACAGCCCACATTCCTTAATGTGCCAGTTCATGGCACACTGAAATTGGGCTGCAAGTGTGGAAAGGATGTCGGCTGTGGTGGGCCAGCTCAGTTTACACCTGTAAATAGGTTGGTTGGTGTGCAACTATGATGAGCTGCTCAAGCTGTGCAATAGGTCATTAAGGTTCAGAAATTATAAATTAGCCTAAATAATACTTGAACTCGCTCATTTATTTTAGGAACTGAGCTTGAATGAGCTTTACTTGAGATAAATATGAGGTGGTTGAGCAGCATGATTCATTCACTTATTCTAATGCTTATAGATTCCGTGAGTGAATTGAAGTTGACTTCTAATAGGTTATTAGCATCCAAATGTATTTAGATCTCGGATTATTGTGATTCCTGGTACAATTTAAATTTGTTTTGGACTAAGATCCTCAAACTCAGAAGGATAGTTATCAGATGTTGATCTAGTTGTCAAACCTATGAATCATCCAAGTGAGTTGTATTTCTTGACTCTTCAGTATTGATTTTATCTATTTGTGTTTTTGCTGGTCCTTTGATGTGTTTGGACTTAGGTTACTAGTTAGTGAGAAATGTTAATTAGCTTCACATGGTTTTGATTCTAACTTTTTTCTTCTCATTATTCTGAATTCCAATGCACCATCGGCTCTCATGTTTCTATGTTGCAGATTTTTGCCGTATGTAGGTTGGGTGACTATTATAATGACGGAAAAGCCTATCATAAAGGTTTGTCTTTGATAGCAATATATGAAATCCATACTCTTTTGAGTATGTAGTTGTTTGCATGAAATGTTGATTACTCCCCACCCCAGCTCCCATTCCTGTTTCGTGATTTCATGGTTGGTGGAGGAGGGTACAGGAATTTCATGTTTATTAAGCCTTTGTTTGACATGCATTAATATCGAAGTTCTTATTTTTCCTCAAACTCATTTTCAACCACGCATTCACATAATAAAAATATTTTGCATATAAACCCAATTTTTTTTTTTCCGCTTTTTAACCATACATTCTTTAAAAAATCACTATTCCATTATTCATTTTTCCAAAAAAAAAAACTCAGCCCCTATTTGTCTACCATTATTCCAAAAAATTGTTTGCTACAGTAAAATTCTTCACCACATATTCACCCAATAAAATATTCTACACACAAACTAATAAAGTTACTTTAAATTTCAACCACACATTCTCCAAAAAATACTATTCATTACTCTATTTTTCTCCCAATAATGGAAGACACCGTGATTTTAATGGATGTCAAAGGTCATAAAAGCAACAGCTGGTTTAGAGTTTGACTTGGTTTGCATCTCTTGCAGTATATTCTCATAGGAGCTTTGGGGTTGCTAGTGATTACTTCGAAAGAATGAGGGTTGTGAAATTGGTACGCACGCAGACTTCAAAAACTTGGCAGATCTCTCTCTCTCTCTCTCTCTCTTTGGTACGCACGCAGACTTCAAAAACTTGGCAGATCTCTCTCTCTCTCTCTCTCTCTCTCTCTCTCATTTTGTAGACTGAAGAAACTCAAAAGGGAAACAGAAAACATTTTCTTAAATTGGAATGTGATATTCGTCTTCTGTTTTCTTATTCTCTCCTTTTAATCTGAGTAGAGTTGTCTATGTGGAATGTTGAGTCGGAATGGAAACCATGCACAATTCAAATTAGCTTCCCATGAAAAAGTCCACCATGAAAAAGGGGTGGACGATCGGTCACTCTGATATCCTAAAACGAACTTTGCAATTTAAAATCAAATGAAGTGAATTTTTCGCTTATTTGTTTTGGAGTTGGGTGGTCATCATCTTGAACGTAATAGAGAGCGCATATCTAAATATTATGACGTTTATAATAAGTTGATCTTGGGAATCTTCATTTGAGCACGCGTTTGATTTATTTACGTGGAACAGTTATGGTGGAATTATTATTTTGGATGATTTAACATTTTTTATTTTTATCAATGGTTACTTTATTAAACAACTTGACAAAAATATTTGTTACTTTTATTTAATAATTTCAATTAAGGAGAGTAATCTTTTTGACTGATGGTTGAGCTTTCAATAGTCAAAGGGAAAGTTTCTGTTAATCAGTCAAATAACAAAAATTTAAAGTTAGGAAAAAGGAATTAAAAAAAGTAAGTATTTCCGTCATTTTATTTATTTTTTATTGTTGCGTCCATGTATTAAAAATTTCTCAACCTGTGCTAATTATCACATTTATATACTTAATTTTTTTATTTTTGTTATATTTTATTAATCAACAAATCTTGTCTCTTATAGCAATTTTCGTTCAATAAATCCGATGGAAAAATTACAATGATTACAACTCATTTTTAAAATAATAATATATTTTTTCTCTTAATTTCAAAGAATGAAAATAAGAAATTCGGAATCCATCGTCATAGATCGAATGTGTTATTTAATGAAATATTGATATTAAGAATTCGACTAAAAAAATTTAAAAAGTTAGAATGAGTAGATATTATATAATGAAAGATTGATATTAAGAATTCGGATCATATATTTTATTATCTTTTCGACCCTTAAGTTTTATAGAATTTGCGAGAGTGGAAATTACATGAAACCAGGCCTTTTCTTTAACATTTTAAAAAGTCAGGTTTTCACTTTTTTTTTCATTTTTCAGATTTTTATCATTTTAATTAAACAATTAATTTTTTAATTAAATGACGTGCGTCTCCCGTTAATTGTGGGTTTCAAAATGGTTAATATCTCAACTTCCATATCTAATCGAGCCCTGCTTTCTCTCGATCACCATTTCATCTCCACATTCCTCGCGCCCTCTCTCCACCACTTTCAAAAAACTTCTCCACCAAATCTCCGGTGCATTCAATATTGTCTATGAGAACTCATTCGGCAGCACGGCGGATCTACAGTGGGGCCTAGTGGGGAGATTTTGATTTTTTTTTTTTTTTAAATAAGAAAGGAAAAAGACTTCCTTCAAAATCAAAACCCTCACGTCTCTCCTCTCATCTCTCCCGTCTGACGAGGTAAGTTCCGGCAGTGCCTACTGATTTTTTTTTAGGGATTTTGAATTTTGATGTTGGAGAAGTTGTGATTTTGGATGAGAGTTTTGTTGATCTGTTATCTGTCAATCTGTGTACATTTTGATTTTTGAATGAACTTTGAAGTTTGATTAGGATTTAGGAATGACGCTGTTATTAAAACCGAATCCTATGGCTTATAAAACTTTAATCTTAGGGCATTGCAAGGAAGGAACCTGTGTAGCTGGGTACAAGCTCTTGGTCTTGATGCTGAAAATAGATTTTTTGCCTGATCTTGAGTCTTATGAGTCCCTAATTGAAGGTATTTTGCAAAAGGGTTAGCCAAACCTTGCCCATGATACTTTGGAAATGATGTTGAAAATTTCCTACCTTCCTAGGTCATCTACTTTCCAGCATATTCACAAGTAGTTACATAATGTTATATGATGTCACAGAGAACACTATTTGGCTTATAAAACTTTGATCTTGGGGCATTACAAGGAAGGAACCTGTGTAGCTGGGCACAAGCTCTTGGTCTTGATGCTGAGAATAGATTTTTATGAGTCCCTAATTAAAGCTCTTTTGCAAAAGGGTGAGCCAAACCTTGCCCATGATACTTTGGAAATGATGTTGAAAATTTCCTACCTTCCTGGGTCATCTACTTTCCAGCGTATTCGCAAGTAGTTACATAATGTTATATGAGGTCACAGAGAACACTATATGGATTTCTACAGGGTCACAGACTGTAGTAGAAGATTTCTATAGGGTCACATGTGATAATATTTTTGAAGTATGTAAGTCACATGAATACTAGTAGTTACATAATGTTATATGAGGCCACAGAGAACACTATATGGATTTCTACAGGGTCACAGACTGTAGTAGAACACTACTTGTTATCAATCTGGAATATAAGTTTCTCTAGCACTGGACAATTATCATGTGATAAAATGGTATAAAAACTTCCCTTCCTTTACTACGATGACACTAAATTCGTATGGTCAATATTTTATTTTTTTAATTTCGTATCTGTTTTTTTTTTTTTTTTTTTTCATTTTTTTGGAGGTGTATTTTGGAAGTGAATTTGCATCTGTGACTGGACATAAACTCTTGTTATAGTTCTGAGTGGAGTGGTAAATTCGTCTTTTGTTATGTATTTCATTTGTGACCTGATATCTGATTTAGAAGTAGTATTGAAATTTGGGGATTTTTATGGTGGAAGTGCAGTTTGGAAGTGAATGTTACAGAGAGAGTAATGGAACTGTGACCTACCTGACACATGTTATGGAGTTTATACCGTATCTGAGACCTAATTTCGTAACCTGTTATATGCTTATACGCAGATGTGACCTGATAATATTATGTGATTTATACTTGTGACCTTTGTTAATTTGCATATGTGATAAACTCCTTTGCTACAGCTTTGGAAATTCATTCTAATGCAACAAAAAATGGTTTCCTGGCAAGATTACGTCCATGACAAAGAGTGTTATCACCAACCTGAAGAGATATCTGAACGAAGCTCAGCGAAGAATACTCAGGGGAATATGCTTTGGGCATTTTATGGATTGCTATGACATAGCCCTACAGTCACAGTTGATTCAATACTTTCTGCTCAGACAGGTGCATACTTCAAATATGCTGAGTATTTGCTACATGACGATAAGGATTCGATGCCGAACAAATTTGATGAGGGGAGAACAAAGCTGGACATAACAACACGTATGTTTAAACATCGAGGCATATACAAGACTACAACGATGAGAAAGCAAAAAAAAATGGGATGATATTCTCATTGAGTGATGGCCGTATTTTTTTTTTAAAGTTGAAAACGATGAACAAACTCTGTAAAGTTTTTTATTGTCTGTTTCGATTTGCGGTAGTTTTTGTGAATTGGACAAATGTAAATTGAATTTTCGATAATAATTGGGACCATTTTCATTATGAGTAGGAATGTGTTTAATTTATATGTCATTTGCAGCTGTGTAAATTGCAATCTGATGGTCACATGTCATTCCATATATCACACATTGCAATCTGATGGTCACAGTTAGAATATTTCTACAAAGTCACATGTGATAATATGTTTGGAGTACGTAGGTCACAGGAATACTATCAGTTACATAATGCTACATGAAGTCACAGAGAACACTATATGGATTTCTACTGGGTCACACGTGACAATATTTTTGAATATGTAGGGTCACGGGAATACTATTATTCGTATAATGTTACATCAGGTCACAGATAACACTATATGGAATTGTTTGGCAATACATGTCACAGACTGTAATAGAAGATTTATACAAGGTCACACGTGGTAATATTTTTGGAGTACGTAGGTTACAGTAATACTATTATTTACATAATGTTACATCAGGTCAAAAGTCACAGGGTCTTACTATATGTTTACAGATTCCTTTGTGGTGGTCACAGATAGTAGTGAACTGGTAACACAGATTTTCAATTAAGTGGAGATTTTTTGCATACTACAGTGAACATTAAACTGGTGACACAAACGAGTTTCACAAGTCACAGGTCTAAGTACATGTCACGCATTGCAATCTGAGGGTCACAGTTTGACTTTATGCATAATTAACTATCCAACTCGAAATAATCCGAACAAATATTTCTCATTTCATTTATTATTTCACGCACATTAAAATGCTGGATAGGTGCAATTAAGATCCAAATTGAACTCTATCATTACAGTATCCACAAGCGTCACATAGGTGCAATTAAGAGCCAGCAAAACCACTGATATCTGACCGGCGACGACGAAATCTGATTTGTGACCGGATATCTCGTTTAATCTGTCGTCAATTTTGTCCAGATTTGGAATCAGTCTGGGGATGAAGCATAATCTGTAATTAGGGAGGTGTTTTGTTATATTAGGAAATTTTAACTGTACGCTTAAATTAAGAAAAGAATATTATTAGATTAGTTATTAAATATAATTAATTAAATTGCGAAAAAGCTGATTTTTGAAAATCTAAACCATCAGCGATTTCGTGAAAGATAACACCTGCCGATGAATTTTTCCCTTCACGAGAATTCCCCAAAACTCAAATTCTTAAAGCCCTATTCTTAAACCCCAGCTGCTTCTACCGGCGAAACGGAGGCACCGCCGCACAAGAATACAGAGAAAGAGATGGCGCAATCAGAATTCGAAATTGATTTGGGAAATCTCATGGCTTTCGATCTGCATCGTCAATTTCCTTCTACTTTCTCTTCCAGGTTTTTCTTCTTTTTACTTTCTTAAATTCATCATTCTTTTTTTATGCTGTATATGTGATTGTGTTAAGTGAGATGGTATGTTTCATTACGCATTTTAACTTTTTGAGCTTAATGATGATTGCAGGCAGATTATTTTGATTTTTGTTCTTAGATAGTTTATGTGGATTTTACATATTCAGATTTTGTTGCAACTAGGGAGGAGCTAGTAAAGGAGGCTATTGAACAGGGAACCAAATTGGTACAAGCAGTTGCTGATGCTCTGTTTAATAAACCGTCAACTGAAGAACTAGATGGTCCCATTGTCAAGTTGCCTGCGCCTACAACAAAATTGCCGAGAGAGAAGCCTGTATGATTTTCATTCTCATTAATTTTTAGAATTGCGAAAAGAAACCAAAAGTGGAAGAAGAACAAATGAAAAAATAGAGCAAAAGATTTCTTTACATCATTCGGAAATATGCATTGCGTGCCTTTTTTTACTTTTGGTTTTGGTGAATACTAAATACCACAGGTTATCCAAAGAAAGGAATGAACTGACTTCATACCTGCCTTTGTTATCTATTAATTTGGAAATAGTCCAAGACTTATGGAGTGGTGCATTTATCATGTAGATTGGTAGCAAAAAGACAGCTGCTGGGATTTCATTTTTGAAACTTTCTGTAATCTTTTTTAGTTAGAAATGAAGTAATGCTATTGCTTAGGTAAAGTCTTAAAGATGTCTAATGTCACCTAAATGTGTACGGTTACTGTCAATGACAAGAAATTGCAATGCACGTGCTCAATAGACGTAGCATGGAATAAGTGTGTAGCAGGTGTAAGGTAAGGAGGTTAAGCAACTAGAAACCAAGGAAGCAACAGATGCACGATGGAAGAAACTGCAGTAGGCTTTGACCTGTTAAAAGGCATTATTGAAAAGTTAAGTTAATTGATCAATTATGTTTGAATTTAGCAGCAAAAAAATGTTTGAATTTAGCAGCAATGAAGATTTTTATGGGGATACACGATCATATAAAAATATAAAAATAAGAAATGAGGATATATGATAACAAGGGAAGGTGGCACCAATTAGAGGATAAATTAAGAAAAGATGACTTGGATGGTTCGTGCATGTTTTGTGAGGACGTAAATAAGCTTCCATTTACAGTAGTGATTTGAGCAGAACATATTTAAAGATGGAGAGGTAGATCAATATTCTCATGGCCTGATGTTGTTGTAAAAGGCATGACTTCACTGGAACTTACAATGGATGCAAGGTTGAATTGAATGAAATGCAGAAAAAAGATTTTTATATAGAACTCTTATGATACTGGCAATAGTACTTAATATTAAATTTTGTCTACATGGGAGAATTCTAACATAAATAAGATGTCTAAGATTAGATATAGCAGGGTGAATATTAAATCATGAAATTTGGATTTCGTACTTGTATGTAATGCTTGATCCCCTTCTGAATTGCTGCCGCCTGCCATGTATCCTGAATTTAAGAAAATTGACCAATAGAGAGCTCAGTGATTGCCTGAATGAATTTGTGCCGAAGGAAATCATAAATGAGCACTATGTGATGTAGAACTGATGGAACAAAAAGCTTCAGTAACTATTTCTATTTCAATAAAGGGATTATGATTAAGTTATGCTGGCTGATGATCAGATGATTTAAGATTTTTTATTATTATTAGTATATAATTATGAGTTTGAAATTTTCTTGTCCTCGTGGTTTTCAGCTTCCCAAACCTAGACCTCCAACAAAATGGGAATTGTTTGCTCAAAAGAAAGGTTTGTTTATCATAAATCGAACTACTTCTTTGGGTTATTTATCTTATGCATAAAAAATGCTTTTTTTTTTCCTTGGTTATGATTCAAGGCAATGCTTCCAAGGCTTGGCGTGTCATTTTGATTTTGTGATCATATCAGTTTGAAATATCATGTAGGTATTGATAAACGCAAGAAAGACAAACTTGCATTTGATGAGCAAACCGGTACTTGGAAGCGACGTCATGGCTATGACAGTGTAAATGATGACAAGGATATACCAATAATCGAGGCCAAGATGACAGATGGTAAATAATTTATAGTTCTTTCCACTGTTTTTTCCCACTCCAACAATGTTTGTCAAATGTTGTGGCGATGATCCAACTTGTTCAGTGATAATTAATTTTTTAGTATTCGAAAAAAATTATTGCTAATGTCCTATATTGATAGCAGATATACAAAGGAAACTTGTTATCTATCACATATCAAGCCTCTGTTTGGAAACAATTTATAAATAGATAGAAATGAGTGGTGGATAGTAATTATGGGTCTGTTGGAATGTGTGGTTAAAAATGAAGATTGACTAATTTATAAATGATTTACAAATTTGCCAAATGGGGGTTAAATAATGTATTTCATAAAATTTTAACCCTAAACCAGATGATTTTCAGCACGCTCAACTTTAGGCAATAGTGAAATTTATGTATGCACCCTTGCTCTGGATGGTGATATTACAGCTCCTTTTTTATGATATTGGAAACTATTGTGGAATACTAGTTCAATATTACTCTTCAATTCTGTAATAATCACTGTTTTACATTTCCAGAACCAGGAACGGATCCTTTTGCTGAGAGACGAAAAGAGAAGAAGAGCAGAGTTGAGAAGCAAGAGAAAAATAGGTTGCTGAACTTGAAACAAGCAGCAAAAGTTGGTGCCTTGCCAAGGTTTAATCCCCGGCCTTCTCAAATATACTTTTCTGTTCAATTGTCATTTAGTTTTTGAATTGAATTTGGAAGTTTGTAAATTAATCTGCCATTGGAAATTGATAGCACATTTGCTTCTTTATCAACTAATGATGTAATCTAGAACCCAACTCCGACAATATTCACGTGTAATAGTTCATTGCCCACATTCAATGTACTGGTTATACCTCATAGAAAATGCATTTTGTGCTTGCCAGCTAGTTTAATCATACTGCTACACAATGTGGTTTTGTTTCTGATTTGCAGTCATGTTCAGCTTGCTGCCACAGCCTTACCAATAACAGGAACCCAAGCAATGCCTCAGAAAGTTGGCAAGACTGAGTTACAAAATGTTGCCGGAATGGCATCGACTGCAACAGCCAGTGGTGGAAAATTTGACAAGAAATTGCCTGGAGAGAGGCCTCCAAAGCATGAAAAGAAATACCGAAAGGTTTGTGCCATCAAGTTCTTGTCCTTGTAATTATTCTAGTAGTATGAAAAAAGTTCTGAATACATTTGCTACATATCTGCATTCAGTTCTTGCCTGCTGTTGAAGGATCTGGAATGGGTGCGTTAGAAAAGCAACAAACAGAAAAGGTTCTGAACAAGTTGATCTCCAAAAATTCTCACAACTTACTCAATGTTGAAAAGGTGAATTCTTTTTACTAGCATTATAGGTTTTCCATGATTTTTCACCTTCTGTGTTGTCACTTCGAATTGGGCTTGTTTGGGATGTAGGCTGTGAACATGTACAATGTGAAGAAGGAAAAGAAACGAAGAAACGATGAAGGGAAGTCATCAACCCGAAGCAAGTTGAAGCCAAACAAGAAATTTCTCAAGAAAACATCAAAAAGGGTGTCTTCTAGTAAAGGGAAGTAAAATGCAATTTTGCTAGATACTGGAATTCTTTTCATTGAGCTTTTTTTTCTATTTTACTTCATATTCTGGCTGAGAATATCACGTGCCTTTTTTGTATGAATTCGATCAGTATTGTGATACAAAATGGTGAGATTTGAACTTTGCATGAGTTGTTCCATTTTTGGTATATATTGGGTAGGGATTTCTTGCCCGGGAATTTTTTTTTTTTCATTTTTAATTTATTTTTTTGTGGGGTGTGGAGGTGGAGGGAATATTTCAATCTTGCTCGTCCCTGTGAATTCCTAGATTTTGAGTGGTCCAAATTCTTGTGGGAGCAAATGAAATATCAATTTTATCCATAATCTATGGCAGTAAATTGAAGAGGAGCTAATCCAAAAATTCTTTTACAAATTCAAAAATAAGAAATGAAAATATGAAAGGTTATCCAATAACTTAAATTTCCAATCGCATAATATAAGTACAATAGCGTATAAATAAAATTCATTAAATTCTATTTGCGATAACTACAGTTTCATCGGGTGTCTATAATTTAATGGGAAAAATTCATAAATCAGGTATTATCTATCATGAAATCAAAAATCAGGCTCCAAGTTGTAAAATTGCAAAAATTAGGTTTCCCAGGAATTAATTAATTATATTTCACAATTATTATATTAAATTAAATATTAAACTGTAATATACTGTAATTAAATATTAAACTGTAATCAGTCACAAATAATAATTTTTATTATTTTACGATGACGGTTCAAAAATTTTGTAGATCACAGTTAATTCGTTGGTCGCAGATTTCAAAATTAGTTGGTCACAAATCAAAATTTTTAGGTCACACGATCACTGATTGGCAAATTAGTTGGTCACAGATTTTTTCACGGTCACAAATTATATAATTTTTAAATCACAGATAACAAAATAGTTGGTCACGGATTATATTTTTAGTCACAGATTGACGAGTTTTAAGGTCACAAATTAATTTTTAGTCATAGAAAACCAAAATCGTTAGATTCACCACCACCACCACCTCTGCACTGTGCCACGACTACTACACCGCCTCCACGACCAACATCACCACTACTCAAACACCACGACAACCAGTAGTAACACCACCTTACCTCCACACCACCAACACCGTCTCCAATCTGAAACTCACAAATATAAACAAAAAAAAAGAAACCCTAAAAAGTAGGCACCTCCATCACCAACACTCGTCGATCAACCACCGCCACAACCATCATTTTTCAACTAACCTCTATCACCGACGGAAAGCAAAGTGACACTAACCACCTCACCGTCATCGCAGTAACCACCACCTCGCCCGATCTAATCGACGAAGAGCACAGCGCCCTGATCTAATTAACGAGAACCGCCACACCAACAAACAAACCCACCTGACTGTCGTCGCAGATCCACCCCACTTGCACCAACAACCTATAGCACTTTCATCACCACCAAATTGCAGCAGGGCCCCTTATGCACGAAACCAAACACAATTTTTTCTTCCGAGGATCTCCGTCGTGCAACGACCCCAGTAGCAGATCCACCACCACCTACAAAGGCGCACATGTGCCGGCGCGCAGTGCCCCTCCCGATGGAGCTACAGTTTGGGCAGAGAGGGGGGGGGGGGGGGAGTGAGAGACAATAGTGAGAGAAAGTGAGAGAAATGAAATAGATTAATTTAGGGTTTGGATAGATTTAGGGTTATATATATAAAATAAAATACCTGATTTTTGAATAGGTAAACCTTAAATCTGATTTTTTAAAATTCACAACTAAACACCTGGTTTTTGGTAATTTTCCCTAATTTAATTATTGGGTAGTCACATTTATTTGGTTTCAATTGTATAATTTCATTTAATTTAATTTTAATCCGGTAACTATACTTTAATTGGACTTCAATTAAGGTAATTTTGTTGATTTTACTTACGAAAATTGATAACGTGACGATTAATAAATAATAGTCATCACATGTAATTGTTAGTTATTGACGTTAATAAGTACAAATTAAGTAAAATAAATAATGATCGTCATTTATTTATTGTCACGTCATTGATTTTCGTCAATTCTGATACAGAACTGGATGGAGTTATGCAAATGAAATCAAATTACCTTAATGAAATTTAACCTCCAGATAAATTTTTCAAAAGAAAATTTTGGGTTTTTCTATCACTTCCATAAAGAAAAAAAAAAAGTTGGTAAGAAAATGAACAAAGCATTGTGTGTGATTGACCCCACCCATTTCATCAATAAAAATATAGGTGGAGTACAAATTGCACCATGGTCTTCAACCTATTGTCTTTTTAGCGAATTAATCTAAATCATTGATCTTATTATTTCTACTATGGAATGAGTCAATCATCCAATTTTGGATTTCATTGAACAAAAAGGGTGATATTGATCCTCCATTGATCAAGATTTCGATTTTTTTCGATAAGTATCATAATCATCTAATAAGAAGGATTTCCTTTTTTTTTTTTTTTTTAAAATAAACAATTTGAAGACACATAGATAGCTTCTACTCTTGTCCTGACTCGTTGGAAAGCTAGATTTGCCTCAATTATATTGATTTTTTTGTTAAATCTTCATGAGATCATTTACCGAAGATGTGGACATGATCACTATTGTAGAAGATCGTACAATTATAATGAAAAATTGAATACTAAATCGTTACCGAAGAAATAATGAGGACCAATATTGCAATTTTCTATAGGTAAAAATAAGTAGGTTTTTGCTTTGATTTGGTAGAAACTTGGGTAGTTGTTGAAGTTGATTCCATATGTGGTAGTTGAAAATCGATTGCATATATTACACGTTGATTCTAGACTGCTTGTTTGTACAATAATTGGTGTCTCAAAAGCAAATTATTTTGTAAGATTTATATTCACTTAAAAGCATGTTCGAGAATTGTTCATAATTAGTTTAAATTATAAATGGATATAAATGAATGATGAATATGTGAAAAATTATAAAGTAATTGAATAAAAAGTGATTTGATGAATTATAAATTTGTAGATAATTTCTTAATGGTAACCAAACAAGGGATTGTGGTGGTTAGTGGAGGAGGCTGGAGGCCCTTATAATATAATAAACGCAAGTGTAAATATACAATTAAGTATCGATTAGCACTAACCCAAAGCAAACTTATTCTAAAGATTTCTCATTCCCCAAGGACACTACTCTCGTAGGCAAGCGCAACAGTACGAGATTCTATATACAAAGTTTTGCCCTCTCCGCCCACCCCTTCCTTCTCTACTGAGCTCTGCTTCGTTTCACATAGAAGGGAGAAGGGAAGGGACGAAGAGAGCAGAGAAAAGAAGGAAAGGGGACATTTTTCTGGTAATTTCCGCCCATTTTTGTAGTTTCCCTTGTAAAAATCAAAATATTCGTATTCATATACCCTTATTGTTATACTTGAGTATTGAACTTAGTTTTTGTGTTGTTGGTGAAGGAAAAATTTAAATTTTGAGACCACTTAGTTCATACATAAGTTTGGGAAACATCCGTTTTCGAGTAATCCGTTTCTTATATTTGTGGGATATAAAAGAGGGCTCTGGTGGTTTTGTTTACTGCAAAACTATTTGGAGATAATTATATTTGCTTTGATCTTTGAACATATGGGTAGAAGAAGGGCACAAGGCGTGAAAAATGAGGGGTTGTTGTTGAATTCTCGAATTGGGTTCTTGTGGTGTCCCCAAGATGAGAATTATCACATTGGGGGGTTGTTTGCAAGTGTGGGGCAAATGGGGATGGGATTTGGGATGTCCCCAAACTCTACTGACAATGCCTTAAAGCTTCCGATTTCGTTTGGGAAGCACGGGTTGCCAGAACCTGGTTTGTCTATGGGTGGATTGGTGGAATCAGTGCAGGGTGAAGCTTTGAAAGTTGGAGAGGAAGGGGTGCTGACTACGAAAAATAAGAAAAAAAGTGGTCTTAACTTAAAAGTTAAGATTGGGAATCCATCGTTGAGGAGGTTGATAAGCGGAGGGATTGCAGGTGCAGTGTCACGGACTGCAGTGGCTCCATTGGAGACAGTAAGGACTCATTTGATGGTAGGTAGTTGTGGCCATTCAACGACTGAAGTATTCCAGAATATATTGAAGCATGAAGGATGGCAGGGCTTATTCAGGGGTAATCTCGTGAATGTTATTCGGGTTGCACCAAGCAAGGCCATAGAGGTATAAGATAGTATTTTGTTTATAATTCATTGGTGTGTTCTCACTGAATTATCACTAAATTTTATGCCTAATTGATTGCATCGTTAGTTACATATTCTTTAGCTTGTATACCCCATGGGCCCGTTTGGTACAGATTTTCATTTTCTACAGTAAATCAATTCTCATTTTCAACCACACATTCTTCAATAAAATAATATTTTCCATCACATCAATACTTTTTTTCTTCTTTTTCAACCACACATTTCCCATCATATCACTATTCAAAAATCAATTCTTCCCCCAAAAATCTCTACCAAACACACTCCATATCTCGTTGGCTTGAATTATTATTTTTACTTGTTGATTCCAATTGATTGCTGATGATTATGTGCCCGACAGTGTAGTTCAAGCTACTGCATTTAGTTGAACATGCTACTGATGAACTTCTTGTAACCTATATAACTTGTTTGGTAGAGTGGATTATCTAGTACTACACAGTATTAAAAAAAAAGTTCATGTCTTATCAAATACAGTGTACCAAACTTGCCGCTATGATATGCAAGTCAATGTGGTGATCCTCATGTTTTTTGGATATATATGTTAATCAAAACAATTTTACATACTCAAATTATCAAGTCTTCCCACTACGTGAGCACCATTTTGTATTCAGTTTGTGCAAATTGGAATAGTATTGAATATAGTCATATACTAAACATGATGTTAGAAATTGGGTGCTTGTCCTAAGTCGTGATAAAGAGTTCACGTGAGTTAAATTTTCTTAAAAAGTTCCTTTTAGATAATGTAGGGCCATCATTATATACTATTGGCATTTTAGCTACCTTTGCCCTTGACTTTTTCCTTGCCTCTAAAAAAAATATGTTTATCTGGGAACCATTAACTTGATTTTGAAGGTTCGCTTGTTAATTAATGACAAAAACAATAGTTATAGACACGTAGGGAAACAAAAATGGATTGTTGTTAAAAAGAGACAGGCGCCCTTTACATCCTGTCCTGATGATTTTAACTAATAAATCTGTTTGTATTATTGATAAATTGGCACTTTTGTATGAAATACGTGCAGTTATTTGCTTATGACACAGTTAAGAAGCAGCTGACGCCAAAACCCGGAGAGCATCCCAAACTATGTATACCTGCTTCTCCAATTGCAGGTGCTGTGGCGGGAATTAGTTCTACCTTATTCACTTACCCACTCGAGCTGCTCAAAACTCGACTCACTGTGCAGGTATAAAAAAGTCCGTCGTCCCATCCTTTTTTGAGTAATTCCTTGTCATATTTTTTTGCATTTACTGCCCTTTTCATCTGCAGAGGGGCGTTTACAAAAATCTTGTAGATGCATTCCTGAAAATTGTAAGGGATGAGGGACCTGCAGAACTATATAGAGGCCTCACTCCGAGTTTAATTGGAGTAATTCCATATGCTGCCACAAACTATTATGCCTACGACACGTTAAGAAAGTCTTATAAGAAAGTTTTCAATAAGGAGGAAATCGGAAATATTGCTACCCTTTTAATTGGATCTGCAGCTGGTGCAATTTCAAGCAGTGCAACGTTCCCTCTTGAGGTGGCTCGAAAACATATGCAAGCCGGCGCTCTCAATGGGAGACAATACAGAAACATGCTTCATGCCCTTATAAGTATACTTGAACACGAAGGGGTCTCGGGTTTATACCGGGGCTTGGGCCCGAGCTGCATGAAATTAGTCCCTGCTGCTGGAATTTCTTTCATGTGTTACGAGGCGTGCAAGAGAATACTGGTCGAAAAGGAAGATTTATGAAAAAGCAGACAGGCCAGGGAAAAGGCCTTGACCTTGAGGACTTCCAGTTCTTGATCTCTCATTGCCGAAGGTGCTTAACATCCTTTCATCTTGTTTTCTTATTTCTTATTGAGGAATCCTATTCTTGAGAGATAGATAGTACTTGTGTTTTGGCGCTACTTGTTGGTTTTGTTCAAGAATTTTTTCTTCTTCTTTTTCAAACTGCCATACGGTTCTTCTAGGTACTCGCAAAATAATTCTGGTTTCAGTGGATGCTAATAATGTGATTTGCAAAATCTATTGCTTTTGCCCTTTTGGAAACTGTGGTAAGAAGTATTAGAAAAACCACTCATTTATGCAATGCATTGCTATTGTGGATATTAGTTTCTATTGTTTTCTTTTCTATCACTACATGCATCTTTTCTGTTTTTCTCTTACTTTTCTCTCAATGAGTAACTTATCTGTAACTTTGATTACTTCAATTAGAAGTAAACTTACTTTGTGATCATCGGATTGCGTTCATCTCCAATAAGTCGTGGTCGGGTTCTTGAAACAGTCACCTATTCAGCATTCGGCACCCTAAAGAACTGCAAATCTCAAAGGTGAGAAATCATATGACACATCGTTAGCCTCTCGAGCCATGTTAGAACTCGACCGTGTTAAAAATTCTCTTACTTTCTGCAATTTGATCTCTAATTTCTTGTGGCGATGAGGAAATAACCACCACAAGAAAGCTGAGAATGAGTGGGAGATTCATGTGCTTGCATAGAGTGCATGGGGAATACAGAAAAGCATATTCCACACACCCAATTATATCATCACCCAATGCCAAAAGACTTGTTTTATCATCTAAAGGAGCATTAGAAATAGCAGGATGGTGGGGACACGTGGTGGCAAGGATGGGGAGCAAAGACTGGGAGTTAAGATTTGATGTACAACTTGTTGTTCATCCAATTAACTATTGACACATCATTTTTAAATTGACATGTCATCTCAAATTTACTCTCGTTAACTTCACCACTAACGCATCAAATTGATGACATGTTAATTTAAAATGACGTGTCAATAATTAATTGAATAGACAACAAATTGATCGTCAAAAGTTAGAGAGCGGATCTTAACTCGATGGGGGGTAGGGGGGAAGTTTTGCTATTTTTTTAACCTTCTCTTTGAATTGTAATTATTTGTGTCACCCACTTTACACCCCCTAAAAAGTAAGTAGTGTAGCTCCTAAACAGCAAAGTAGACAGAAACCATCAACTGGGGACCCAAATGTAACAAAAATAAGTTGAAGTGCTACATTATGCATAGGTTGGGTGGCCTCAGTAATTTTCCCAACATTTTATATAATGTAACATTCAGAAAAAAAATGTTCTAATAAAATATGGTGCGAAAAATTATCTTGTGAAAGCTGAAATTTCGTCTTACTCTTCTCAGCTGCAAATCCATTATTTTTCAAAATCATCTTGGCGAGGTTGACGTAGAAGAAGAGATGCTTTTTCTGTACTCCTAATTCAGTCCCAACAGTCAATAAATACACTACTTTATATATTAGAATTTTTATGGAGAAAAATGATAATAATTAGCAATAATTTGTTTCAGGCTGAGGGTTTATGCTTCAGCTGGGGCCTGAGATTTTTTTGGGGGGATAATTACATAAATATCCATAAAATTGGGGGCATTTAGAAAAATCATGCTAGAAGTTATGAACTGAGCTGCAGTGTCAGGGAGGGTGCCCTCCCTGACAGAACACATACATTGGGGGAGGGAAGCATTTTTTTCATTTTTTATTTCATGTGGGTTTCACGTCGATCCCACACTCATGTGAGGTTAGGTCAATCAGGTGGGCAAATTAATTCGGACAAACTAACTTAATTCAAAAGTTATTTTGAAGTAAAAAATACGGTCATTTTTTGTCCATGCACGATGTTCAAGACCGACCAGTAAATTTGCAACTCTGACACTATAGCCCAAGAAACTATTCTAAATTTTTTAAGGACATGTTTATATGCGTTGGTATTTTAATTTTTACAAGTAAAACTTTAATTATTTTGACAGTAAATTAGATAAATAACTTATTTATAACTTCTGTGGTTACAAGATTATTTTACAACTATAATTTATATTTAAAAAAGTGATAAACACTCAAAAAAAAGTAACAAAAAAATTGACTGAAATTAAAAACAATGCGACACATACTCGAAAAAGTGATATAAATTCAAAACAAGTAACAAAAAATAAAAACATGATAAACACTAAAAAAAAGTGAAAGATATTCAAAAAAGTGACGTACTCTCAAAATGACACAAATTCAAAATAAGTGACAAATACTAAAAAGAAGTGACAGTGACAGAAATTTAAAAAAGTGACATACTAAAAAAAGTGAAAAGAAATTCAAAAAAGTGACTTAATCTAAAAAAAAGTGACACAAATTCAACGCAAATAACAAAAAATAAAAAAGTGACGAACACTAAAAAAGTAACTAAAATTTTTTAAAAAAAGTGACAAACACTCTATAAATTAACAGAAATTCAAAAAATTGACATACACCCAAAAAAAGTGACACAAATTCAATAAAAGTGACAAATAATAAAAAATAAAAATTGACAAATAATAAAAAAATGATAAAAATTTAAAAAAAAATGACAAACACTCAAAATGAAAGAAATTTAAAAAAAAAAGTAATGTGCAGAAAAAAAGTGACACAAAATCAAAACAAGTGACAAAAAAAAAGTGACACGAAAATTAAAAAAGTGACACACTAAAAAAGTGACGATTTCGAAAAAAAATAATAGAAAATAAAAAAGTCACAAACAGTTAAAAAAAGACAGATTTTCTTTAAAAAAAAGTGACATATCACTTCACTTTTAAAAAATAAAATAAAAAACTTTTTGACTTATTTAAGGGTTATGTCTTCTCACTCGAGTGAGGTTATTATTATATTATCGAAGTATTAATGAAAAACTATACATCTTTCAAATTTAAAATTAATAAATGATTTGGTAGAGGAGAATTTTGATAATTTGGTTTTTGGTTTTAAGCACTAATTTTCTTTTTAATATTTTTTTAATTTATTGGGTTGGATTTGACTTGATTGGGTTTTAATAGATACCCAGAAACAAACCCAACCCGACCCGACCCGACCTAAACTTTGATTTTCTAACCCGAACACAACCCAATTGAACTAAAAAAATCAATCCAAACCGGTTGGTTTGTGTTGGATTGATTGATTTAATTGGTTTGGATTGATTTTTGTCCAACCCTAAGTCTATCCAGGCACTAACCATACTCGCTATGGACCATATCAGTCCACACCAGCCCATTTACCATTTTCTCTCTCTAAATAAATAGAAAGCAAGACATTCCCCAAACTTAACCATGCAAATGCACCAGATAGATCTCGTTTGTAGCCGAACGAAGGTGGTTAACCCTAAGTGGGGTCGCGATAGTTACAAAATCTATGTTAAGGCAATTTTGACCATGTAAGGTGGTTACGGGTGACCCTTACGCAGTGGAAGAGTCGAGCCATGATAAAGATGTAATCTCCCAAGTTTGAGGACGAAACATGTGTTGGAATTTGGTTTAAAGATTGAAAATTTTGGTTTCAGTATAAAACTTGAAAAGTGACTTTGTGTCAACTTCGACCAAATATTCAGATTTGATTCGATAATCAAATTATAAAATTAAAAAGACTATCTCGTTCTACTCGTCAAGTAGATCGTCGTAGTATATTTTGAATTTCAAAATCAATTCCAAATTAATGAGAAATTGCGGTCCAAAGTTGAAAAGAAAATAGGGAAAAACTGATCGGGATTTCGCCTAACTCCACCGCTTGTCTAGCGCTCGAGTGGTTAGACTGTCGCTCGAGTGACATGCGAGCGAAAAAGTTTCTGTTGAACAGGTGTCACAAGTAGCTCGAGACAGCAAGGAATACTTCCATTTGTAAAAGTTGCTGAGTTTTGGGACGTGATTCTTCACTCACAACCTCCTATCTTCTATAAATATGACCCTTTTGACCCCCATCATGCTTCACATATCATTTGCATTGAGCATCGCATCAAAATCTCTTGCAAAAACTCTACAAAAATTATTTTCTTGTAAAGAGAAAAAAATTTCATTCGAGTTCGGTGTTGATTGTGGTTTGAAGTGCTTCTACTATAAGTTGTATCTGTTATATCTTAACAAACAAGTATCGTAATCCGTTAGCACCGTTTCAGAGCAATTTTGTCTTAAAGAAAAAATGTTAATCACTTGCTTCGAATTTCTTTCTTCACTTTCTTTTCATTCTTTTCTATTGGGGTCCGTTTGATTGCAAAGTTGGAAAATTGGTGGAAAGAAAATGAATTCCATGGAATTGAATTGCCTATAAATTATTGTACTGGGAATTGTAATTAATTATATTTGATTGGTATAATTTTTCACCTGAAAAATGTTGAAAGTTTGGTGTCCTTTGTTTTTCATAAAAATTGTCCATTAAAATGATATTTTTTTCTACCATTGGGTCTAGAATTTGTTCCAATTATCAAAAAAATTACAAATTTTTTTTTTACTATACCAAATATCATTTGTTTAACTTTGTTTTGTATGAAAATTGTCAATAAAAGTGATAATTTTTTTTTACCATTGTATCTAGAATTTTTTCTAATTGCCAAAAAAAAAACCTGGGAAACCATTTTTCCACCACTTTGGTGGGATAATGATTTCAAGGAAAATCAAAAAAATGTGAGTATGTGAGGAAAAGTGGGAAAATCATTTGTCTAGAAAAAAAACTTATCAAACAAAGGAAAAGTGTTTCCATGGAATTGGCTCCCTATCAAACACACATTTATAGTTTACAAAGAATTTAATTACGCTCCTACAAATTAAACTTAACAACCATTTCACTTATCAATTCTCCAACAATGTGGACAAAACTATTACTTGAAAGGGTACCAATATGATATAGTACTTTTTAGAGGGGTGGTATAGAAAGTGCAAATAAATTCTACATCGATTTAATAAGTAAATGATAGGCTTATAAGGGATTCATTGGCCAATCTAGGGGGACCTTTAAAAAAAAAAATTAAAGTAAAATTTTTTTTTTGGCGTATTAGTCCGTCTTAAAATTTTTCCTGAATGGCAACTCCACCTAATGGACTAACATTTTGTGATGGCAGCTTAATTCCCTTCAAGTGGTATAACAGCCAATTCGTAGTTCGTCGTGCCATTGTCACAATATAAATCATTTTATTTTTTAAAAAGAAAAGGAAAATAAACACTGTCATTAAGTAATGTCTCCAAAAACAATGGACGAGATGTAAAAGAGACATAAAATGAACCCAACTCTTAGACATTTGATGCATTATCTTGTAGATGTTGTAACGCCCTGAATTCTAATAACTCGAACCATTACTAATTTCAACTTTCTTTACGTTAAACAACAATTTAAGTTGTTGAGTTCATTAGAGAGCAATGAAGTCTGACTTAGTCAATACACGGTGGGAAAATTAAATTTTGGTCAAATGGAACCTAGAAAACTATTCAATTTATAATCATGAAATCCTTTTTACAATTTTCAGGACCTTGAAGCAGTTTTTTTTGGTTAAACAACACAACTCCTTAAGGTATGACATATCCCAAAAAAAAAAAAAACATCTCACATCAACAATATTTAAGACAGTAAAACATTTTCAAACTCGTCCCAACGCCCTAGGGCAACAAGCAATTTTACCATCTCGGGCATCACTAGTGCTCTTCCAAAACCTTGGAAGGGTGTCGAAAGGTTTCAACTCTTCCCTTGAAATGCCTTAACATCGAAAGACTTCCCAATTAAAACGTTGACAGCACTATCCACATTTATTAGCACTTCACCTATGTCAAGTGCCGCTATGGCTAAGCGAGAGGGGTTGAGAAAGATAGAGTCTTGCCTATTCTTGGAGGATGTGGCTCCGCGACATTTATTGAAAAATTTACCAGTTTTACTCCATTTATAAATTATCCATAATCAACTTATTAGTTCTTTATTTTTATAATGAGTTTTAATTTAATTCTAAAACAAAATAATGAACTAAATATTTTAGAACTCCACCTACTTAATGTTTATCAATTCAAATAAAAATCAATATGAAAAGAGAAAACTGCAAGCAATCCATGTCTATATCTATTTAAAAACTCTCATTGAAAGTATTCAATTTTAAATTTTTGAACACCAGTCGCAGTTGAAAAACAAGACTTGATTATATGAGTTGGACATGAATATGTGCTACAAGGATGATGACACAAATTTGGATGATCATTGAGGGTTAATTGTGCAATAAATACTAAAGATTGAAGACTCAACTTGTTTATTTTTAAAAGTTAAAGACTAATTTTCTATTAATCAATAGATTAGGGACCAATAGTGCAATATCACCATTTCACCGGCTGACCCACAAATTATGAAAGTTCTGAGAAGTTTAACTGGGGTTCAGCGATTAACCCAATCATAACATTTCCTCTTCACCAATTCATTTCCCTCTACAAAGCCACCAGTAAAAAGCTTCACGATAATGGCCTCTAGTGGCGCTGATGAATTCGTCAGAGGAAATGTGCTCCCAAACGGCGTCGCTCTCATCACACTCGATCGTTCCAAAGCCCTCAATGCCATGAACCTAGGTTTTAAGTTTAACCTATACAATTGATGGTCATCTGTTAAAGTTAGTGTGTAGAACTAGAAGTTGAATTTTTTTTTAATTCCTTCTCGAAGTTGGTTGAGGGAAGAAAGAAGTGAAATGGGTAATTGATAATTTTCTTTTTGTTTTTGAATCACCGATGCAGATATGGACATAAAATATAAGAGCTTTCTTGATGAATGGGAACATGATCCGAAGGTCAAGTGCGTCTTGGTTGAAAGTAGCTCTTCTCGTGCCTTTTGTGCAGGTTATTGAAGCCTTGTTCATGTGTCAAATGTATCTGTTTTTTTGCAATTATCTTTTAGTTTATCTACTAGTAACTTTGATGCTACTTAGTGTTTTTTTTTTTTTTTAGGAGGGAATATTATTCTTACTTATCTTTCTGATATTAGACTTTTTTCTCAAGTGTTTGGGGAGCTATTGAGATTAATCATTCATGGTCAATGCAGGAATGGATATTAAGGGGGTTGTAGCTGAAATTCAAAAGGACAAAACCACTCCTCTTGTGCAAAAGGTTTTTCTAGTGGCATGAATATGTGCTATAAGTACTTATGGCATGTAATCTGAGCTTGTTAGATGATTGTCAATGTGAATGGACAGTAGTAGAAATTCAGCGTTCTACATATCCGTTCTTTTTGTTTGCTGTATAGGTATACAATTTCTGAACCAGTTAAAAAATTAGCTTAATGAAATTGGGCAATGAACTTTATATGCAGGTGGTGATGTCAAGATGATTAAGAGAAAAAAAACAAACAGTCAGATATGAT